>CP139509.1:218209025-218221525 GCA_021014915.2 Artemisia tridentata subsp. tridentata
AATGAGATAATATACATATCATCATAACAGAATGGATAGCAAACAGAATCATATCAAATGATAATATCAAACGGATCATATCAACAAATCATATCAAACGGATCATAGAAAATGGATCATATCATAGTAACTGAATCAAAGTCAAGGATCGAGAAGTCATGAGATCAGAACCCTTATTGAGAAAGGGTAGAATATCTGTACCTTAAACCGCAAATGAAACCATATCAGAAAACACATGGATCGGAAGTTACTCCTTCTTCAGCGAATCTAAACGAATTAATGATCATCTTATTACTTAAGAACCATTTCATAATTTATCTCGAATTCAGTACTTATTGTTGTTCAGATTGACATATTAGGGTTTCCTGCTATTTATAGCAACTTTCCATATTTAGTAACGTTTCCGAATTAGTAACTTTCCGAAATAAGTGACTTTCCCGAATGAAGTAACTTTCCCGAATTATTAACTTTCCATATTTAGCAAGTTTTCATAATTAGTAAGTTAGGGTTACATTCATAATTAATCAAACTAAGGGCTCATAGGTACTTTCAAATCATACATCACTTATTAAGGATTTATTAGTGAATCTGGATCACATACTTATGATTTTTAAGGCTTGACCATAAAGCTCCAAAAATACTGAAATAATTACCAGCAATTCCCATATTAGCTAAGTACCTTCGTACATTTTTATAGATTTTATTACCAAGTACAAGTACTATTTTAAAAATCATCTTTCCAGACCTATTTAGAAAATTAACTGCAGATACACACCGAAAGTTTGCCTTTACTTAACCCATTTCAACACATCAAAAAAATCCACAAAAATTCTAGGAAGTCATACATAACCTAAATATCACTCTTGTAAAAGGAGAGCTCTCAGTTCCTTGTGGTTTGAAAAATAAAATTCATAAACATTGACTAATTTTTAAGTTCCCAAAACTCAGGTTTGACACATGATCCCATATATTCATAAACATAACCAATACGACTCCAATTCACTCCAAACCAATTGGAAAACTTAAATAAGACATTAAAAATTGTTTACAAGTAAAGAACCAGTATTATACACTTATGAAACTCAAGCAATGGTGTTCACATATTCAGCCTTCAAAACTGTTCCGTTCAAAAACCCGTTTAAGACCATTATATTATATGTTTACTTACACATACGCACCCAATGTTTAAACCAAACCATTACCACACCTCTAAACATTTTCAAACTAGTTTGTAACCATGTTTTACACGTTATTTGACCACTCCATAACCCACGTATAGCCACACCATTTGACAGCAACAATAACGTTACCAATACATGAAATAATGAGACCAAAACAACCCCTAACGCCTATCCCCTTTTTATCCGATTAACACACCCTTTATATGGGTTATATTTACGTTATATGCATACATTTTCCAGCCTTTATATTTCGAACCACACCATACATACACACACACACAATTATAACGACACAAATCAATGCACATAAAATCGTACAACGAACCCTAGCCCTCGCATTAATTATGTATGCCATATTCTTTAATTATTCTAGGGTTTCTAGGTTTTATATCAAAATTAATGCATCATTAATGTTCGTATTAGGGCTTCAAAACTAAACCTAGGGCTGAATGAAATCTGGTTGGATAGAGGAAATAAATCACAAGTCGACACACATTTTATTAGAGTTTTCATGATTCTATGTGGCGTATAGAATTGTTATTCATGTTACAAATTAACGAGATACATCTGAGCATGACAACCGGATTCATAAGATTAATATAGCATATATAAGTTCTGATTCCATGTATGTGTGTGTGTCATATGGATGAGAGAAAACAAAGGAATGCATATGTACCTTCTTAGGGCAGAATAACGAGACAAACACAAGGACAAACAAGAACACAACGAGTACAAGACTTGAAACACGACATAGTCGATCACCAATAAAGCTGGAAAACCAAGAACCGATCACCAACCTTCTCTAAACCTTCGTACTTCTGATCTCTTGGGGAAAATAGGAGCTGCCGAATGGGGTTATAGGATTCTAGGGTTTTTTGTGTGTGAGGGAAACATGTGGAATACGGTTTATGAAGTGAGCAGTGAATGGACGATAAAAAAAAAAGGGATATGCCGAGTATTGTGGGAGTAGGGAAAGACGAATTCCTCTTCAATATTTCAAATGTATCTAGTCACATTATCAATTGAAGTTGTGTACAAAATCTATATAGAAATCGGGCCATATATAGACGTGTGACATTTAGTTTAGAAATTAAGTTGTGTCGATATTCATTATAACTTAGGTTTAGTTATTTCGTCTTTTATAGTTTTAAATTTGTAGCATAGGTTTAAATTCTTAGGTCATTTTCGTATCCAAAAGTTCAAATGTCAATTCGGATTTTCAGGTCGTTATAATTCTTCCCCTCTAAAAAGAAAAATTTCGTCCTCGAAATTTGAAGTCGCAAAAGTTAGACGGAGACGTTCTTCTAAAAGCATCTTCATAAACGGAAATAGTTTTATTTCTCATGACTCGATCCAGACACTAGGATAGCCCAGGCTCTCCACATAACACAAATCATAACAATCTGATCCCACGAATACGAAACAAATACGCAACAGATGATAGTTGTAATATCACTAAGAGATACATGAAACACAATTACACATGAGGCAATTACGGAAGTAGTGCTAACGATAAAACTTCATCAACTCTATCCAGATTTTAAACGCACTAGGGAACTTGTTAATAATCAGAGAAGCACAAATCAAATTATCAAACGTCTCAAGAGTCTCATATTCGTACCGACGATCAACTAAGCATATATCGGAGTATCACAACGTATCAGAAGACATAACGGAATAGGTAGAATAATCGTACAGATAGGAAGGAATCTCAGGTCTAACGTATCGCGAACTAACTCTTCCTTATATGCCAAAATGTCTAACTCTTCTGTACGGAACATCATACTGAACACACAAATTCCCGGTCAAAAGTTTCAAAATTTCTCTTCCACAACGATAACTAATCCATTAGTCACTGTAATCAACTTCGAACCTTCAATAAGTAACTCCTCGACTTAAATTAACCAAAAGGTGTTCTACATCTCCGTTCATAGAAAACTCTGAAAGAAAAATCCTTGTCACTTGCGAGCCATCTAATCATAGTTAGCAAACACCACCAGGCCAATCACTTGTTGAATTTTCCCTCTCAATACATCTTCCAAGCTTGAATAGTTATTCTGCTTATCCATCAGTTTGGAGGTGCAAAGCATTACTTAAACTTGAGTCTGGTTCCTCAAGCCTTCAGTAGCTCTTCCTAGGAATGTAAAATAGAAACGCGAATCTCTGAAACGATCACTGCAGGTGCGCCATGTAGCTTGAATAATCTTCTGCTGAAGAAATCTCTGCCAATCTTCCAAGTAAGCTGACCTAGTCAATGATTCACTACAACTCAATTCATGTTGTCCTTTCTAAATGTGCGCGAAAATCCCGTTACAAAGTTCCTGAAAGTTTAATCCCACTTCCACATACGAACATCCAAAACTAAGAAAACCACTTGTATGCTGATGCTGAATCTTAACCAGTTGACATGCTAAACACTTTGCCACCAATGTTGTCACAACTGTCTGTATACCATTCCATCAAAATTTATGCTTCAAGTCTCTATACATATTAGTACAACTAAGATGAATAGAGCAAGTAGAACTGTGTGCTTCAATTAAACCAGTTTCCTTCAAGTCTTCTAAACTATATCATATTCCACCATCTTGCTCCTGAGCTTCTTCATGCCTGTCACGAATCACTCCCAAGTCATGTGTCGGATAGTTCACTTCCTACGGTTCTAGTTGTATTGATGAATAACCAACAATCTTCCCGTGATGCATAAGAACATAGCTAAGTCTCTTTCATGAGTAGAAACAAATCTCTTTTCAGCTTCTCAAAATTCTCCTCTCATTCTTCATCCCAATCAAAATTTTCTCTTTGGAAACATTACATAGAGCTTCTTCTGACGTAGAACTCTCAACACAGAATATGAAGATGATTTCCGTGTTTCTCTTTCGTCTCTGAACATACCAATATGTCATGCTATGGCAAATTGTCCAAGTATTCATGAAAGACACGACTTAATCAAGTCCATAGGAACAGTCGGAGCAGTAGCCAATACAATTGGCATTACAACACTCATAGAGATCCTAACAAATACGAAAATCAATTCTAGGAACATCTCGCTCCTTTAAACGTAACTGAAAATAATCAGATCTTAAATCAATTCTTGAGAAGATTCACACCCAGAAGTTGATTAAACAAATTGTCGATTCGAGGTAACGGATAACGGTTCTAAAAGTAATACTATTCAGTTTCTAAAATTCAACACACAACTTCATGATATCATCATCCTTCTTTACGAATAAAACTGGAGCACGATACGGAGACACCCTCGGACAGATAAAACCACTTCCTAGAAGTTGATCCTTCAATTCTTTTCATTCAACTGATGTCATAAGATATGGAGTTTCAGAATTAGGAAAAACAATGCTCTTATACGGATAGGGTTTCTGAATCAACCAACTTACTGTTCTCAGGCACTGCTCAAGATCTCTTGTGATCCCAATAAGTTCAAGTTATATGATGTAACTATTATCACGTTGGCCAGGCGTCATAATACTTGCATCATATACACATGCCTTTATTGCAATCACAGTCTACCTCGAGTCATGACTAAACAAATTCTCATAACCAGATCAAAACAAATTCACACTCAGATGGAAATCTTGATAGTTAAACCAAGAATACATTGCGAAATTTCAAACAACTGAATAACTCTCAAGGCGAGTTTCATCAAACAAAGTATCTTTACAATCGCGAAGGATTAACGTACGAGATTTTAAAATAAAGGTGATCATAATTGTTTACCAGGTTGGAAACCATGGTACAGAATTTTAAGTTTCTCAAATCGCCGAAGATGACAAATCTAATATGACCGTTGTTAGCATCCCGATGCACAGTCAACAAATCCATATTCAGAATAACATCGAATTAAAATTTTTCCTAAGGAAACAGATTAGCAGAACGAAACTTATCTTCAGCTATCATCAAAATGTACTAAACAATTCTGATACTCGTGATGTATAATCACAAGATTCCTCATAGGGATAGGACTAGGTATAGCAAATTCTAATAGTGCAGAGGGAACCTTAATATTCTTAGCAATAGCAAGAGAAACCACAGAATGTTTCGAACACATCGGATCCATACATATACCAATTCTCAGAACGGACAAATAGGCATCTAAATGAAGGACAACCAAATCAGATATCGAAATTCGAAAGAATGCGATCACATCAGAAAGTGAAACCTGTAAGGCATTATTACAAAAGTCTCAAAGCATTCTAAACTTATGTGCTCACTAAACTTATATTGCGTATCCTACTACATTTTCTAAATCTCTGGAACGAATGATCTTATAAAGGCTTAACTGAAATCACAGGCATAACTCAGAGCAGTGCGGAAGAAAGATAACTAACCAATTCCTTATTGCATAATCTACCCAATCCTCACCAGTCATAACTAAAGTTTCTGCAGGGAAAACCTAAGGCAAATCCTTCAAAGGTCATTTCATAAGTTCCTATAGCGCAAACCTAAGGGTCCAAATCTTCACAGGCCATAACTTATGTACTACAAGTTGCAGCCTGAGCTCTGATACCATAATTGTAACACCCCAACCGAAAAAGGGTCAAAATGCCACATTATGGTGTCCACATAATAAACGCAAGCGGAAGACTTTTATAAATACTAAGGTTATAAAAGTTCAAAATGAAACTAAGGACATAATAAGTCTACATCATACTGACTATCAAACTAGAATACAAATCTGAATCAAATCTAAATGGTAGATAACTCCAAAGTCTAATCCAAATGCAAATGGGATCTATCGTCAGGGTGGTCCACTAAAAGCTTCTATGCACTCTTCACTCAATCCCAGCTTCCAACCTAAAACCTGCCGTAGGAAAAGAAATGCGGCTGAGCTTAAAAAGCCCAGTGAACAGATATATATAACAAACGAATAATCAAAACATATATAAGTAAAGGGAAAAGAAAACATAAGCTCCTGCTGGAACGAATATCATCTGTCAAAGAATGAGAGATCAAAGATCAACTGAACAAATATCATAAGTCAAATGAGTCAAATGAAGTAACAGATCAAGAGACACGACGGATCAGATAATCATAAGGAATCAAACGAATCATATAGGAATGCCCACGAACCTGTCTAAATGAGACACTTAAATAGACCACATAATCACATATATGGAATTAGATCATAATATCATAAGGAAATGCCCAACGAGCTCAGAAAGTATGCCATATGCTTAGACACATAATCATATCACATCATATCCATATATCCATCAAATCATAAGTTGTACAAGGAGCTGCAGACTCCAATGTACCAGAAGTGAAATAGGGTGCATGGCATGCACAAACCAGTCACTAAATCATATCATATCAAATCCATATCAAATCATATACCTAGGATGCGACCATATGTTCCCTGAAACAGAATACATATACAAGTACGAGACTATGCATATATATAACAGAATGGCCATGTGCACAAATAATCGTATAATCATAACAGAAGGGAACGTCGTGGATTAATCATACCTCCACAGAAAGTGTCATGCCATTGGTGCCTCAATGACATGGCCATAGTACCTCCATGGCTAGTTAGCTTGGGCAACAGAACAGAGAAACAAAGCAAGGCTATCCATATTCATAACGAAGCTACTATACCATAATCAATCAGAGCATATCAACAGAACAGAATCTCATATCAATGAGATAATATAGATATCATCATAACAGAATGGATAGCAAACAGAATCATATCAAATGTTAATATCAAACGGATCATATCAACGAATCATATCAAACGGCTCATAGCAAATGGATCATATTATAGTAAATGAATCAAATTCAAGGATCGAAAAGTCATGAGATCAAAACCCTTACTGAGAAAGGAGAGAATATATGTACCTTAAACCGCAAATGAAACCATATCAGAAAACACATGGATCAGAAGTTACTCCTTCCTCAGCGAATTAATGATCGTCTTATTACTTAAGAAGCATTTCATAAGTTATCTCGAATTCAGTACATATTATTGTTCAGATTGACATATTAGGGTTTCCTGCTATTTATAGCAACTTTCCAAATTTAGTAACTTACCATATTTATTAACTTTCCGAATTAAGTGACTTTCCCGAATTAAGTAACTTTCTCGAATTAGTAACTTTCGATATTTAGAAAGTTTCCATAATTAGTAAGTTAGGGTTACATTCATAATTAATCAAACTTAGGGTTCATTTGTACTTTCAAATCATACATCACTTATTTAGGATTTATTAGTGAATCTGGATCATATTCTTATGATTTTTAAGGCCTAACAATCAAGATCCAAAAATTCTGAAATAATTACCAGTGATTCCCATAGTAGCTAAGTACCTTCACACATTTTTATAGATTTTATTACCAAGCACAAGTATTGTTTTAAAAATCATCTTTCCAGACCTGTTCAGAAAATTAACTGCAGATACACACCGAAAGTTTTCCTTTACTTAACCCATTTCAACACTTCATAAAAATTCACAAAAATTCCAAGAAGTCACACATAACCTATATATCACTCCTATAAAAGGAGAGCTCTCAATTACTTGCGGTTTGAAAATTAAAATTCATAAACACCGACTTATTTTTAAGTTCCCAATCCTCAGGTTTGACACATGATCCCATAAATTCATAAACATGACCAATACGAATCCAATTCACTCCAAACCAATTGGAAAACTTAACTAAGACATTAAAAAAGGTTTAAAAGAAAAGAACCAGTATTATACACTTATGAAACTCAAGCAATAGTGTTCACATATTCAGCCTTCAAAACTGTTCCATTCAAAAACCCGTTTAAGACCATTATATCATATGTTTACTTACACAAACGCACCCAATGTTTAAACCAAACCATTACCACACCTCTTACCCTTTTCAAACTAGTTTGTAACCATGTTTTAGACCTTATTTGACCACTCCATAACCCATGTACAACCACACCATTTGACAGCAACAATAACGATACCAATACATGAAATAATGAGACCAAAACAACCCGTAATGCCTATCCCCTTTTTATCTGATTAACACACCCTTTATAAGGGTTATATTTACGTTATATGCATACGTTTTCCAGCCCTTTTATTTCGAACCACACCATACACACACACACACAATTATAACGACACAAATCAATGCGCATAAAATCATACAACGAACCCTAGCCCTCGCATTAATTATGTACGCTATATTCTTTAATTATTCTAGGGTTTCCAGGTTTTATATCAAAATTAATGCATCATTAATGTTCATATTAGGGCTTCAAAACATGAACCTAGGGCTGAATGAAATCTGGTTGGATAGAGGAAATAAATCACAAGTCGACACACATTTTATTAGAGTTTTCATGATTCTATGTGGCGTATAGAATTGTTATTCATGTTACAAATTAACGAGATACATCTTAGCATGACAACCTGATTCATAAGATTAATATAGCATATATAATTTCTGATTCCATGTATGTGTGTGTGTCGTATGGATGAGAGAAAACAAAGGAATGCATATGTACCTTCTTAGGGCAGAATAACGAGACAAACACAAGGACAAACAAGAACACAACGAGTACAAGACATGAAACACCACATAGTCGATCACCAATAAAGCTGGAACACCAAGAACCGATCACCAACCTTCTCTAAACCTTCGTATTTCTGATCTCTTGGGGAAAATAGGAGCTGCCGAATAGGGTTATAGGATTCTAGGGTTTTTTGTGTGTAAGGGAAACATGTGAAATACGGTTTATGAAGTGAGCAGTGAATGGAGGATAAAAAAAAGAGGGATATGCCGAGTATTGTGGGAGTAGGGAAAGACTAATTCCTCTTCAATATTTCAAATGTATCTAGTCACATTATCAATTGAAGTTGTGTACAAAATCTATATAGAAATTGGGCCATATATAGACGTGTGACATTTAGTTTAGATATTAAGTTTTGTCGATATTCATTATAACTTAGGTTTAGTTATTTCGTCTTTTGTTGTTTTAAATTTGTAGCATAGGTTTAAATTCTTAGGTCATTTTCGTATCCAAAAGTTCAAATGTCAATTCGGATTTTCAGGTCGTTATATTACCAAGCTTGACCAAGTCTTCTATTAGTGATTGCTCACTATCATCCTCATCATAATTAGTTTTGAACAGAGTTGTATCTTTTTTGAATGTGATGGTTCCTTGTGAATCAGTGTGAGGAGGAAATAGCAGATCTGATGATGATGATTCAGAGAGAATAGCTTGAATATGATCCATATGAAAGTAGGTTTCATTATCAAGATCACTTCTGATGAGTTGATGTTCTTCTTTGTTATGCAATGATGCTAGTGCTTGCCACATGTCATGAGCATTGTTATGATGGTCCACATGAAAATAAAGGTTATCTGGAATAGCCAACATGATGAAGTGCTTAGCCCTAAATTCAGCCTTGTATTGTTTAAGCTCATATGCACTCAAATCATCTTGTGTTTGAGGTTTCGTAAATTTTGGATGACTTGGGTCAGCAATTTGTTTCATGACATAAGGACCATTTTTTATGGAGTTAATCATGTATGCTGCATCATCAAAGTGTGTTAGCCATGCCTTAAACATGAATGTCCAAAGTTTGTAGGCTCCTGGGAGTAGCATGGGTGGTCATGTAGTTTTGCCTAACATCATTGTAGCATAACACGTATCAAAGGGAGTAGACATTGTGATTGTGGATCTTTGATATGAGATGTTGTTTGTGTTTGAAAGTGGTGTTTTAGTTTGTTTAAGTTGAGATAGTTGAGTGTTTGGAATTTTATATTGTGATATTTAAATGATTAAAGTCTACTAATAATTTTGAATCTTTTTAAAGGATTTAAATTGAATAAAAGTCTTTGAATCAAGGTATCGTAACAAAGTCTTGTGAACAGTAACTATCGCAACTTTCAGTTGAAAATTAGGAAAAGTTTTTTTTCGTAAAATGTGTGTAACAGTAAGTCTCGTAAGATCAGGTGTCGCAAACTTCTTCTATCACAACAATACTAGAGCTATCGCAACAATTTCTTACGACTTGGGCAGAGTTCTCTTTCGTAAACAGTGGGTAACCAATAGCTTCGCAAAGCAAGTATCACAAAGACTTCTATCGCAACCCAAACTATTGCTATCGCAACTCAAATCAACTGCTATCGCAGTCAGCTATCACAACCAAAGCAGCTGTCGCAACTATTTCTAAGCCAACTGTCGCACAAAAACCCTTGTATTTTGCAAACCAATTTTGCGAACAAAATCCTAAACCCTATTTTTACGAACAAAAGTACACTTTTTCAAAAACTCTTAAACCACGTTTTTAATCACAAATCTTCACCAAATTTATAAAAACTTTGCATAGAATGATAAAAGCTCTTTCGTAATCTTAAATATGTTATCCTAACACACGTTTTATAAGATCAAACACATTAATGAATAATCTTAAGAATACGTATGCAAGAAAAAGATATTCTAGAAAGAGAAAGTTTTTAAAATCTACAAGAATCAAAACGTTTACTACTAGTGAAGATCTAAACAAAACTAAAACACTACTAGATGAAACAACGATTCATACTTGGCTCTTGATACCAATTCTTTTTCCAATAATATCACGTCTACACTAATAATCTTAGAGAGATAAAGTGGGTGTAGACACTTTAGTTTAGAGAGAGGAATGAGAGAGAAACAAGAAAGTCTCGCATTTTATTAATGAGAACACACACCTCATAACCCATGAGGTAAAGGGGTATTTATACCCATACAGTAGTCATGAATCCCCTCGCAGCTATACAAGTACTACGAGGGTATTTAGCTATTTCAAGGCACGACAAGTTACACAACATACCATATGCTAGTACAACAGATAAATAGAAGTCCTTGCACTAATGATTTACACTTTTTTTGTTCCAACACCAAGGGCCTTCCAAGTGCTTTATTTCTTGAGTTTCGATCTAGTTTGAACATCCGAAGACTTCCCGCTGCAACTGCTGGGTTGTATTAGCATATTACATTATTAGCCTATTCAGTGTGTTTATTATTGATACGAGCTTAGCCCACTTAGTTATCTTATTATCCAAGCTATGTAAATTATATATTATGACTTAATAATAACGAATGATTCGGGGTATAATCAAAGTTAATATGATCTTCATAACATTCATAACACTATATTATCAATAAGAACTAATTTGAACATGAACTCCATAATCTCTAAATAATTATATGTATTGAGCCATCATCACACAATATCCATATTCCATACTATTAACTTAAAACACATAACAACACTATCCCCATCAAAACCCTAACCCAAATTCATAACTAAAACACATATTACATGCTTCCTTTTAAATTAGAGAATTTTAAACCAACCTATTGAATCTCCATTAAACCTTCATAACCCTTGATTAACCTTGCTAGAACTTGCTAAAGATTATGGTGAAACTGTAGGTTTCTTTATAATGAGGAAATTGATACTTATCTCCTGCTTCTCAAATGTGACATGTAAAATGGGAGGGAGTAATCTCTGTGACACATTTTTGTGATAAGCCATAAGGGCAATATAGTCTTTTATCATTAACTTGGTAGTTTGACACATTAGGTCCTTATGGGAAAACCATGTTATAACTTAAGTCCTAACTTGAGAACTAGTTGCACTTCTTGTCTTTCATTGGTTAAAACTTAACTGGACTAATATTCTAATATTTCACACTTAATATTATTCTAGTTATAACTAAACCATAAAATAATTTGGGGTGTTAAACAAACAGTGAAAAAGTAAAATGACAAAAATACCCTAGCGTGAACAGTAGTTAATGGGATTTTCTTAACAAGCTTTAGAGCTAGTGGCATTGAGTGTGACTACAGTAGAACGTTTGTGGTGTTCTTGTAAGTTGTAATTAAAGTTTGTGAGTGGCATAAAGTGCAAAAAATGGAAACGTCAATGACCTTTTTATTAGTTTACTTGGAAAAAAAATGAAGCTGCAATTATCATGTGGTTTGGATTCGGTTTTGGAAAAGTAGCTAGTCTTTGGTTGAGCTAGCTCTGAGTGGTCTTAGACATATGATGATGCCTGATTATGCTTTATATTCTGATGTTACTTGTGTGAGGATGGCAAACTGCACAAGCTTGATAATAATGAAGTATTTGGCATCAAGTAGAAAATGTAGTTTATGGTAAAGGATATCGCCAAAGCTTTAGTGAAAAAGAGGTGAATGTAGCATTATATCTTAAAATATTTAGTATGTTGTAATAGTTTGTGTAGTAAGTAATGTTTGAGTATAGTCACCTTACTTTTATTAGTTGTTAAGTTGTGTTTGAGATATGTTGATCATGATATAATTTGTCA
>CP139509.1:218223813-218282911 GCA_021014915.2 Artemisia tridentata subsp. tridentata
GTCTAAACTAGGAAGAATCATGTCATAAATAGAACAGTTATCTTTTCAGATTTTCTCATAACAATTTTCATTTAAAAGCAAAATATTGAAACGAGATAAATTGTTTATAAAACTATCACTTTTAATACAATAAAAGTTTACATCTACTACCCATTATAGGAATACAACAAGAATTATGGATAGGAAACTCTAAGAATTCACAAAGACATATAGCGCAAATTTTATTAAGAATCTCAGAAGTTAATACATAGCGACATAGTTAGCAACGGAAACACTAATATTACAAGAATTACATAAGTTTTATTTTACTAAGGATTACCTAGGAAACCCAACAAGGACCTATACTAATAACCTTAGCTTAAGACTTATTTCTCCCATGTTTGATCCACGATAAAGGCTGCAATAGTAAGTGGTACAACGAACATTAGGATCACGCCCAAGGCTTCGAGGTCTTCTTCCGGATTATACACCATGTAGGAAGCAACCGCAACAACGTAAACAATTGCTAGGTATGTAATAAAGTGCGGCATTTTGAAGTTTTTATGAGAGAATTTAGTGGTGAAAGAATGAGGATTAAAAATGGGGTATTTAAAGAAGAAAACTAGCCGTTATACGACCGTTATTTTACTGTTCATAGGCGTTAAAAATCACTATTCCTGACCATTGCACAGTACTGTCCACAGCCTTGGATTTATTAGGTGACAAAACATTCAAATTTTTGATAAAATCAATGGAATTACAATCCCTTAAGTACCAAATGGAAATCCCTAGACTAAGAAATGTAACCAAGGATTAATAGCGGAACGATATTATTGGATTTAAAAGACATAGAAACAAGATAATATTATATATAATATTATTTTTGAACTTCAAGCATTTTAAGCATATCAAACTCACATCTTGCCTTAAATCGTGATACTATCATCCACACTGGCTGAATGAGACAGAATCTTAGATTCTGTTCAGATCATGTGTTAAATCTCTCATTAAAAATTTACTAAGAAACCTTAGATGAGAAAAGTAGGTACGGATAATATGCACACAAATTCCTAGACCAACATAGACTGAATCTCGGTAAGAGATTCCTTCATCGGGGGGAGACTGTAACCACTGGTAAAAATACGACATTATAAACAACACTTATCCTTTTCCCACGTAGAAATTTTTTTTTATTTATTAGTTGATTATAACTATTATCTTATGTGACGTAGATCACATCCTCGATAAACGTGCTCGCAACAGAATTGATATTTACCTATCTAAAACATCTTTGACCTAAAACTTTACAAAGTCCCATTTAACACTTTATGTTATTTCGTTAACGTACGTTTAAAACTAAGTGTTTCTATTTAATAAGAGTTTTATAAAACCCTAAACTACCATAATAACAAGTGAAGATAACAAAACCCTAGAAATGTTAAATATAATTTATTTAACTAATGTACAAGTCACTAAAGCACAGAAACCCTAATTTCATAATAACTCCCGATAAAACCCTAATTTCAGTTAAATTATGATTTTATGTACAAAGCTCACAAACCCTAATTTATCTATAAGAGATTTTTACAAAATATATATGTACAAGACTTTTTAACTAAGGTACAAATCTTTAATGCATAAAAACCAATTATTAATAAAAACCTTATATAAACTTCAAAAATAATCATTTTAAAGACATACTTTGTAATATCTTTACACATTAATTTTTAAAAATAATTTATTAAATTATTAAATGAATGTACAAACCCATAAACCCATGGTACAACCCTCTAATGCACAAAAACTTAAAAATCCATTTAATTATCTTAAAACCTTAATAAAAATCATACAAAAATTATATAAATTAATAAATTATTAAATTTTATATTTTTTCTATTTTCTAAACCCTAGTACAACTCTCCTAAGCCTAAGGTACAACTAGCCAATGCACAAAAATATTTTTCCTATATATATATATGAATCGATACATGTATTTTTATTTCACAAAACCCTAAAATTCATTTCTAGAAATCCCTAAACCCTAGGAACCCTAACTAGAACCCTAACCCTAGATTACCACAAGTCTAAGCATATAGTACAATTCCCTAAAGCCTAAGTCGAACCAAACCCTTCCCATTTACACTAACCTAGTTCGAATTCAACAACATACAAACCAAATCCTCCCATCTTCTTAAACCCTAAGAGTACAAGTGTTTAAACCCTAAACCTACACATCACTATATTTCTAGAAACCCTTAAACTTCTATGGTCTTAGAATGAACACATCATCACCACCTTATACACATCACTACGCCACACCACCCCCTTGTGGCCTCTCCTCCATCAACCAACTCAACTACTTAACCTATGGTTTATATAGATACACCTCAACATCCATCTTCTATATATAGCAACATATAAACCTTTCTTTTTCTTCACAAACACCATTCGACAAAACTAAAACAGTCCCATACACTCTCCCTACTGATCATACAACCTTCATACAATCCAAATAAAACCCATAGGAAGCTTAGAAGGAAGCAAGAAGCCTTGTGCCTTAGTTTGAGTCCAAATAGCCACTTAAAACCCTAACCGAACCATATTATTTGGTAAGCCTTCTAAACCGATTTCAATACTATTTATATATTTATTATGTTCTTAAAACAATAGTAATTAATCACTAATAATATAACTAGGCCAAGAACAAAACAAATCTTTTCTTTCTTTTCCTTTTTCTTTATGTTCGTACACAAACAAACACCCTATAATTATTTTTCTTTAATATTTCTAAAACAGTAGGTTATAGGACACTTACATATTTTTAAAGAGAATTTTATAAGGAGAACGTAGCAATTTGAATCACTAAAAACAAATAAACGAGTCAAAAGTTATAACAATTCTACGTTATATTAAAATCTGAAATTGCATACTGTTACAGAAACGAAAGTCACGTAAAACGAGGACTTTCTGGTCCGTTTCGTCGAAAACTTAAAACACGAAAGTTGTCCCGAACGACGTTTCCTTCAAAAACTCTTTAGACCTCGAATCATGAAAACGCATAACAAAGGGTGTTTTTAATTAAATCCAGAACAATTCTTTTAAAAAGACAGCAGCAGACCCTGGGTTTGCAAGCTTAGTTTCGACCACTAAACGGAGTCTAAAAATTCTAGATTTTTGTACAAACGTAGATCACTTAGTTATCTAACTATAGGAAAAAGAATGAGGTCAATTGGTTAAGAATCGAGTGAGATATGGCATTTCTTTGTGGCGTGTTTTCTGACCCGACAAAACAACCCAAACGCCCCAAAAATTAATTATTTCGAGCTAGTGAGCTCGAATCACGAGCTAAGTTTTGTAAAAATCAAGTTTATAAACTGATAAACAAGTTTTCAAAAGAGTCGTAAAAGGTTTTGCCATAAATCGTAAGATATAAAGCGTTTTTAAAGAATAAGGATGACGGGTGAAACGACATAGAAAGTTCAAGGGTATTTTATGTCAAAACTTTAACTAGATTTATAAAAAGGATCTAATATGCAGTCGACCTAAACCCTAGGGGTAGAAAATGTTATTTTCGAAACTGTAGGGTAAAAGTTGTCATTTAACCAAAGTTGAGGGGTAAAAATTTTAATTTTGTGAAAGTTAAGGGGTAAAACTTGTCAATATATGAAAGTTCAAGGGTAAAAGTTGACAACATATAGAACTTTAGGGGAAAAAGTGAAAATGTTTAATTAATAATTAATATTATAATAATTATTATTATTATTATTATTATTATTATTATTATTATTATTATTATTATTATTATTATTATTATTATTATTATTATTTAAAATATGTTTACTCCGATAACGAACGAACGAAGTATTTAAAATAAGGAACGAACGGAACGAACACATAAAAATAAGTAATAAGATAAATCTTATAACTTTTGGAGAAACTTCATGTTGTAACAAAATTAACATTTAAACAATAATGAAAACGTTACAAAACGAACAAATAAACTTAATTATATTCAAGAACGATTACTAAAATATGACGTACCAAATCAGGTTGCGAGCCGGAGACGTTTATCAACTTTAGTTAAATTCGTTTATCGATCAGACTAATCGAGGTGAGTTCATAGTCCCACTTTTATTTATACGTTTTACAAACTTGTGGGGAGATACATGCTACTAAATCGAACACGAGTATTTTAATAATTGTTATTGCACTAGGTTAACTTATTGCCTATTTTTATTTAAAAGTCCCTCATATCATGCACCATTAGTCACCCGCAGGGTGAGCGCGAATATAATGAATAGATCTATTGGCCTGACGACCCATTTGTATTAGTCGGATGGATATCCTTCGGGGTAGCCGGGTATGCAAATGTATTATATTTGATTTCTATAAAGAGTTTCTAGGCAGACTCCTACTCGGGGGCGAGACCACTCTCATTTAATTATGTTTGTGGAACCTGGACACTGTCAACGCATTGCGTGTCATGAGGCTTAGTGCAATATTTCGTACTATGATTTTAAACTTTTATTAGGCTTGTGTTCAAATTGATTATAAAACACTGTGGATTCACTCAACCTTTGTGTTGACTTTTTAGCATGTTTTATCTCAGGTAATTAAGAGAGAAAGAACTTGGCACGGAGTGGCTGCGGACTTTCTTTTATAAAAAGGGTGTCCTTTTGTTATCATTCAAATGAATAATGTAATCTTTTATAACGTATTTTCGAACCTTCCTCTGAGACCAATATTATGTACTCTGATATTAAAATAAATGAATGATAACAATTTTATTTAAAACGTCTCTTTTTGGGTCATTTTCTATGATCATGTCTACGAACCATGAAGTAATACCCCAACTTATATTTCCCCTGCGAATATCGAAAATGGGGGTGTTACACAACGTACGTATTACATATCAAATAGGAATCACATATTACATGTTTCCTTAAACACATTTAGCCATAAATAAGCAAAACCCAACCAACAGTACTAATTTGAAGTTAGTACTGCTACTTTAAAATTAGTACTGTTACAACGATTCCCAATATTCAATGTTTTTTAGTTTGCTAACTTTATAAACCTTATAATCTATCTATACAAAATTATATGAATCGTATTATGAAATGCTTTTATACTTTTTGAATTTTGTGTTACTGAAAAACTTTGACAGTGATCAGTTTATATAAGCAATACTAAATTGAAATTTAGTAATGATATTATGAGTTTAAAGAAGCAATGGTTAAGGGAATTAAAATCCGAATTTAATTAGTACAAAAAGTTCAATGGTGAGGATCGAACCTTGGGTGTTTTGTAACATTAACACACTTGATAACCACTAGACCAACATCTTTTTTTGTTTAATATTTTGCAATACCAAATCTATAAACCTCTGCAATTAATGATTTTTGCTAATTCAAATTATGTGCAGTATAGCCCGATTCATTCATTATATATTTTTTAAAGAAAAAAACTCAGAATCCTAATATCATTCTGTTCCACAAAGACAAATCAAGGTCTCGAAAGGCGAGCAGGTGACTATCAAGGTAACATTTACCTATCTCCGATGTATTATCAAGGTCTCGAAAGTGTTCATCTTGTTTTATTGCTTTTGACTGTAAGAATGATAGTACGAGTATGTGTATGCTAATTATTAATTTTAAACAATAGGTTTAGATTTTTAAAGATTCTCTAATGTAGTTTTTTTTATCTTATTGGTATGTAAAATCATTGGCTTTAAACAATCTTTTTGTTAGGCCAAGTGATGAGTGAAGGGGAAAAGGCTTTGTTCGACTATAGATTTAATTTATTCATTCCTTTGTGTGTAATTTGTGTCTATTATTGTCTTTGTTGTGCAGGCCTTTGCCGTTGAAGCATCATCAAGTTCTCAACAAAATGTTGAACCACATGAATCAGTTGGTGCAGTGGCTGGCCGTCTAGTAATAGCCTAGGGGAATACTGCAAAATTTTCTAAAGCTTTTTTTCGGTATAGTGCACTGGAAGAGGTACTTTAGCTATAAATAATTCGATTCGAATGAATGGGATTGATATCCATAGATATACCCCTAAAGGGTTTGGGTTTTCCATACCCGTTCTCATTCCACCCTGTTCTCCATCCCTCATACCCATAGTGAATTGTAGTTGTAAACCAAACACTACCTAAGATTATGTCTAAACTTTTGACTTTTTTGTTGATAGGGGGTGCCTCAAATGGAACTTCAGGTGCTGATAATTTAGTAGATGCCTGCTCTCGCCATGTTATCGAAGGTAATATCTATGTTTTTCCACGCACGTAAGCGTTCATGTTAGGCTGCATGCTGTTAGATAGTTTATTAACCTGGTAGGTACAGATGCTCCGACACAAAATGTAGACAGTTGTTGTGGATGGCGCTAATGACCGCACACAAACACCGGCTACAGGTAAGTGTATGATGATCTTTATTCACAGTTAGTGGTTAGATCTATAAAAAAGGGCTATTCAGTGGATAAGTAGACGGACTATTGATTGATATTTTTTGTAATCAGTGTCAAGATTGACTCCAACGAAAGGTTCTTGATAGGGGGAACAACCTACGCTTACTGCCTTAGCCGCTGGTCATGCTTTACATGTTTTCATCAACGTCAACTATCAGGTTATAACAACTTCAATATATAATTTGGAGAAATTTATCATTTGGTTTCGGGATATTTTACTGTAGTTTATTTTAACAGGAATCGTCTACGGAAGTTTAGAAAACCGGAAAATAACTTTTAACGGCGTTGTTAATCTAAGAGCTGGCCTTAACAAAATTTCACTACTAAGCATTGCTATTGGTATCCCAGTATGTTCATTGCTCCTTAAAATGGGTTTCTTAACGGGATATTAAAGCATTACTTGAAATAACTCATGTTTATTTTCATTGATCTTTTAGAACATTGGGCTTTATTTTGAGATGTGGAATGCTGGCGTTCTTGGTCCAGTTATGCTTTTGTTCACTTATCGCCATGAAAAAAATATTGGGCTTTATTTGGGGGTGCCTCAAATGGAATTCAGGTGCTGATAATTTGGTAGATGCCTGCTCTCGCCATGTTATCGAAGGTAATATCTATGTTTTTCCACACACATAAGCGTTCATGTTAGGCTGCATGCTATTAGATAATTTATTAACCTGGTAGGTACAGATGCTCCGACGCCAAATGTAGACAGTTGTTGTGGATGGCGCTAACGACCGCACACAAACACCGGCTACAGGTAAGTGTATGATGATCTTTATTCACAGTTAGTGGTTAGATCTATAAAAAAAAGGGCTATTCAGTGGATAAGTAGACGGACTATTGATTGATATTTTTTGTAATCAGTGTCAAGATTGACTCCAACGAAAGGTTCTTGATAGGGGGAACAACCTACTCTTACTGCCTTAGCCACTGGTCATGCTTTACATGTTTTCATCAACGTCAACTATCAGGTTATAACAACTTCAATATATAATTTGGAGAAATTTATCATTTGGTTTCGGGATATTCGACTGTAGTTTGTTTTAACAGGAATCGTCTACGGAAGTTTAGAAAACCGAAAAATAACTTTTAACGGCATTGTTAATCTAAGAGCTGGCCTTAACAAAATTTCACTACTAAGCATTGCTATTGGTATCCCAGTATGTTCATTGCTCCTTTAAATGGGTTTCTTAACGGGATATTAAAACATTACTTGAAATAACTCAAGTTTATTTTCATTTATCTTTTAGAACATTGGGCTTTATTTTGAGACATGGAATGCTGGCGTTCTTGGTCCAGTTATGCTTTCGTTCACTTATCACCATGAAAAAAATATGTGGTCTATTATATGAGATAGGCTCAAAGAAGGATCGTTTACATTCCAGGAGCATCGCAAAAAATGGCTTGAGAACTGTTATGGTTCAAGGTACATCTTTATTTATATTTCTTTTCTTATTCGACCATGTGTTTAAATGCATTTAGGTGAACAACCAAAAGAACCACTTTGTGGCCACATGACTTTGATATTCCTTTATTTATTTATTTTTATCTATAAAAAATGAATTTTAAAATAGGGTGGCAACGAAAGGAACCTGAAGGTGTGGACACGAATCTGTTATCAGATGCTTGATGTTCAGGTATGCTTCTTGATATTTTAATGTGAGGCTCGTGATTCTTTCACTACTAAAGTTAGTACTGTATAATATCTTAAGAAGATAGTGTTGGTATGCTTTCTATAACTTGGATTTTGTTATATTAGGACCAAACTTGATCCATCACCTCCTTCACCAGTCACACGTACCTAATATCTATTTACATAATACTTCTGCAAACATAATCATGTCTATGTATGAATGGGTCTGCATTCATATTCTTTGCAAACTTTATTTTGATAAAAGTATACCATATGATTGATGATGGGCAAGCCTATTATGGAGAAAGCAATCTGGTAACCCATTATTCTATTTTGCCTTATTTCACAAGTTTTAGTAGGGGTGTAATATAGGTAAGCGCATATTATTTTGACACCTTGCAGGAAAACCATTAAATGGCCACTTGGGAAGTGTTTGATAAAGAAGATCCTTAAAAAGAAGCCAAAAAATTTGATCTAAGAATGTTAAATCTATCACAAAGACTGAAGACTGAAAGTTTCTTCAACTTTTTTAGCCCACAAGAGATGCCTGATGATGCAGATGATATTGAAGAAGATATGGTAAGATCTTACTAAAATTGTATATCGAAACTCTTAATTTTCAATAGCCGCAGCAAGTATGACCCTTTTAATAATGATTGGGCAAGTTTGGTGTTATTTGTCATTTCAAACAGTAAAATAATAAAAATGACATTGTGACCTTTATTTTTTTCATGCACAATGTTGTCTTTTAGCCACTTCTTATATTGTAATGCCTTAATGCTTCTTCAGATATGCATTCAAGTGTCACTGGAAATCAAAGGCAAGAAGAGACATTGTCTACCCCGTTAACATAATTGCTGCGCACTCTTTGTAAGTTTATTTTTTTGGCTATTTAGTATACACTGATAATGTACCATTCTATAACTTAAACACTACCAGTTCTTAAGCTGTCAAGTGTGTTTATAATGAGGGATAAAGTATGTTTCTCGAGTTCAGGTAGATTTCAACAATAGAATAGTTTGATTGTTGCCTCTTATACACATAAGACTATCTCAAATAATTGTACCATCCTATAACTTAAACACTACCAGTTTGTACTCTCATTCTGGATAGTGCGGCCAATATGACCTTAATGATGACAATGATATGTGTAAGACTTATATCTGTAAGACTTATGCGATATAATTTCCATAACATGAGCTTGAACAAAAACATCAAAATCGCTATGCAAACTATCATAAAATCCAATCTTAGATATACTACCAAGTAGAAATTTCATCTAACCTTAATTCAAATAGACTTACATTTAAATCAACTTATTTGGACTATATTATATTTATGCATATAACTTAGTGATATGGTGAAGCTATGAGGTGGCACACTACTTCTAAACCCATGGAAATAGAACCCCAAGTTACGCTTTTACAAAATTAGATGCATGACCAAAAGATTGTGCTAGCATGATTGTTTTGCTATGGGTGTCTAGGCAGTCAATTTAATGTTGCATTGTAGCATTTTTATTTCAATCTTATAACACAATTGTATTTTTATTGTTAATAGTTGAACTGCTTTTAATGTATATAAAATATATAAATTTAAACAAGGTATTTATTACATATTGTTGTTTTTCTTATTTTGCCACTAAGGAGCAACTATGATCAATGGAAATGGTACATAATGCAACTATCAAAAAGCTTAACACTTGATCATCATGAACTCCGAGTGTAACGTTCATTACATCATATGATTTTAGTGATTTAATATTAGAGGATGTTGGACAGGTAATTTGTAGGATATATTTAGTCATAAAGAGTGATTTTATGGTCATTTCCCATATGTATCCTTAAAAATATATGCATATGGTAGGGCAAAGAAAAAACAACTCTTCTTGCATCTCGGTGTAACAGCATCGAACATTCTTAAGAACCTACCTACAGTGAGTAAAGCATCCCGAAATTGCTATGTCTAACATATGCATCTGAGTTAAAATTATTTTTAATCGTAGCAACCTTTGATGGTTGCCTCACACCTCAGAAAGGCCACCTTTTTGTGGTTACATAATTTATTTGGATCTGAATTCGGATATTACTTTCTAATAAATTTAGCAACTTTGTAAAGCAAACACATGGCAAAAATCACAACCTACAACAGATGTCGTTTCCCTTTTATCTGATATACGTATATGTACAGGTAAAGTTGATTGTTGGACCAGCACAAAAACTACCAACATACCTGCAGTAATGGCATTTGCGGCAGCCGCATCAGGTGGAAATCTCAAGTTATTCTAGGCTTTCAACATTGACGTTCGAGTGTGCAGCAGTACTAAGTTATTAATAGCAGTACTAACTCACTCACGTAACAGTACTAATATTTAGTAGCAGTACTAACCTTTCAATCGAACAAGCAGTAATAAAAAGTAACCATCAGTACAAAGAAAATATGTGGGCAGTACTAAGGTGAAAAAGCAGTATCAATGAAAAGCATAGCAGTATTAACCAAGATACAACTACATGCATACCTCATTCACTTCCCAATAACCTCGGTCAATGAATCAGGTACTTCACTTTCTTTGCTCGCACAACTTAAAGTAGCAGTAGGGTCTTTTGCGTATCAGATGAGGTATCTAGCTTAGCTCATGGGTTGTCTTTTGGCTCATGGTTGATACTCATTCCATATAGATGCACCATATGCTGCACCAGAATGGTTTGATTACCAAGAAGATGTTATATTTGATGGAATTTACGGATCACCTTATCGCAATCGTATGATCAACTTTAAAAAGTTGAATTTTTTTAGTCATGTTCTCATAATATATGATAACACGTTACATAACTACTTATCAATAGATTTGAAATGATATCCAGTTTTTTAAGAACTAATTTACTCCCTGAAGGCTAAATGCAACACCACTTTTGCAGATTCTGGTGTGAAGACTGAGATATATTCTTTTGGAGTGGTAATTTTGGAATTACTAACAGGGATGAAGGTGTATGATGATAGCAGGCCCGAGGGAAAGAAAAATTTGGTGAAATGGGCTATTGCATAACTATAAAAGTCATTGATATCCGAACATAAATGAATTAAAATGTAAAAATACAAGTCATGGCCACGTCGGGTGAATACATAATAAATAACTATAAAAGATCACTAATATCCGTATATGATCAAATTAAAATGCAAAATTAAGTTGAATTTTTTTAGTCATGTTCTCATAATATATGATAACACGTTACATAACTACTTATCAATAGATTTGAAATGATATCCACTTTTTTGAGAACTCATTTACTCCCTGAAGGCTAAATGAAACACCGCTTTTGCAGATTCTGGTGTGAAGAGTGAGATATATGCTTTTGGAGTGGTACTTCTGGAATTACTAACAGGGATGAAGGTGTATGATGATAACAGCCCCGAGGGAAAGAAAAATTTGGTGAAATGGGCTACTGCATAACTATAAAAGTCATTGATATCCGAACATAAATGAATTAAAATGTAAAAATACAAGTCATGGCCACGTCAGGTGAATACATAATAAATAACTATAAAAGAACACTAATATCCCTATATGATCAAATTAAAATGCAAAATTACAAGTCATGCCCGCCCATCGGGTGGGCTTCGACACTAGTGTGTATATATATATATATATATTTATATATATATATATATATATATATATATATATATATATATATATATATATATATATATATATATATATATATATATATATATATATATTGTTGGGAATGCTTCTAGCACTAAAATGTGACAACATATTTGGGATTACATTAGTTATCTTATTAGACTCAAACACATGGACTGAAACCGTCATTTATGTAAATTCATGTGTATGCTAGCTATAAATACCCTCCTAGACTTCACTAGGAGGGTGAGCCTTGTTAGAGTTTGTTTCACCTTTCATTATCTAATAATAAAACCAGGTTCCATCTTTATCTCTCTACACTTTCTCTCTCTAACCTCTACCATGGAGATGATGTGTTATCATCATCCTCGACCTCCCGATTCACAATATATCATCCAAAACATGATCCATCAATTGGTATCAAGAGCCATGGTATTAGTTTTGGTTGATTTTGTTGTATTTTTCTTGTCCAAAATGTATTTTTGAATCTGTTTTGATATTATCTTTACTGGTCCTACAAACTTTTCATAACAACAGTTTCAAGTTGCATCACACTTTCTTGTATCAAAATATAGTCCTCGTATATTGTGCTTATAAAGTTTATCACTTTTATTACTGTTTTTTTTTTATCATTCCGTGAATATTTAAGGTCGATAACTGGTCGAAAAACGTGGTCTAAAAATACTAGTCAAAAGAAGTGGTCACAAAATGGGTCAAAAACTGGTTAATTACTTGGCTGGAAAACTGGTAAAAAGTGTTGACCGGAAAAGACATCGGAGAACTCACCGAAAAAGTCATCGGAAGGTCTTTATCGCAATTGCTTGTAAAGCAAATTGCGAAAAACCCTTTTTTATCGCAATTGCTTGTAAAGCATTTGCGATAAACCCTATGTTTTCGCAATTCTGGACTGCTTTTCGCGATTGTTTTTCGTAAATGTGGCTTTTCGCAATTGACTGGTCAACGGTCAAACCTTTCGCAATTGACTGGTCAACGGTCAAACCTTTCGCAATTGCCAGTCAACGGGTCAAACAATCAAACTTATCAAAGTTAAAAAAGAAATAAAAGAGGAGAAGAAGCAGAAGACCCATGACCACAAACCAACAACCAACAACAATAACCTCAAACAAATCCACTATCCTTCGATAATAATAATAATATCCTCAATTGTCAACAAAATCCAACTTAACCTATAACTCTCTTCAACAAATCCATCTCCGTCAACAAGACTCGAATACAAAAAAAAAACAAAATAAAGTTCTCAGATTGTGTTAGAAATGGTGCATAACAAATCTTCAAAAGATTTTTAAGAACACAATCTCATCATTGATCTATTGAAGCATTGCTTCGTTTATATCCGAAGTTAAAAGAAAGACAAATAACAATTATGTTATTGTCTATCTCTGATTCGATTCAAAGAAACACAAACAAAAAAAATAACCTACCGTGACCCTAGGGTCTTGACGCCTTCAAATATGTTTCTTGATTCGGTATTGTGCAGAAAATGTAGAGAAAGGTCCGGCTGTGTTTTTTTTTTTTTTTTTTTTTTTTTTTTTTTTTTTTTTTTTTTTTTTTTTTTTTTTTTTGTGTTTGTAAGTACGACTTGCAAGATGATTTGATTATTAGGAGACGAGAGTAGATAAGATACTTGTGAATGATTTTTTTTGTGATCGGTTTTAAGATTTGAAAATGACAAAAGTTTGGTTGAGTTGTGTTGACTGCGTGTGAGATGATAAGATGGAGGGGGCGGAGTGTTCTATGGGTGATTAGGGTTAAAGAGTGGAGTTTAAGGAGTTATTTATATCCATTTAATTAGGGTAATACTTGGACCGGTTGTTGAGTTATCTTTGGATCAGAATTTTTGTTGGACGGATTTTTTTGTTGGGCTGATATGAGATTGTGGACTGAATGGTTATATTATGCAATATTTTTTTTACTAAAATTAACACATTGGGCTGAAATGTCATTTGTCAAATGTATTTTTTTAATACATTGTGTTAAGATTAGTTCAACGTTTGGCGTAAATGAGTGGTATTTTGGTTGTTGAATATTTTTCACGGGGATACGTTTTTGACAAGATCGGGATAAAACCATTATCAAAGTTCATTTAAACTGTCAAAAGGCTAGTTTTTGAGCATATAACCGCAAGATGTGACTACGGCGTTAATTCATTATTATTTATTTAAGGTTGAAGTGGAATATCACGGGTGCGTGTACTTAGTATCTTGAAGATATCGGGGTTGGTTGGATGCATGATTCTTCGAGATCCTTGTTCAAGCTTATAACCGTCAAAATGATTAAGACTTGAGTTATCTAGTTATACCTGATGTAAGGAGTTACGTTGTTGTGCTCACAGAGTATAGCTATCACTTTAAAGGAGTTACATTGTAGTGCTCAAGTGTCACAAAAAGATGTGGATAATTCAAGATGAGTTCATATACAGTTAAGGATGGTTGGATGGGTATATGAAACGACCTATGCTTTAAGGAGTTACGTTGTAGTGCTCAGTATAGGTTCTTAGTCAGACAATAGTGCAAGTTTAAGTCACAAGTTTGGGTTATTTTACTTCAGTCTCAAGTTCGTAATACTGGGTTTTCTCCATCAGTGGTCACTACAAAAAGCCGTCAGAATGATAATGGGGTCGGTAAAGAGTTAGATGAGAAGAGTATAGAAGAGTAGAGATTTTATCAGCAGTTGATTCTCACGGGCTATTTATGGTACTTCACACATCTTCGACTATTGGACATACAGGGTTTACGCTGCCTCCGTTTCCATCGTAACCATAGTGTGTATGCTTCCGATTCCGCGAAGACATCGTGGGGGAAGAGAGAGTGGATGTTCTTGGACTTTTCTTGCATTTTTTGCGAAAACACTCTTTTTCCATATGTATCTGCATTCAGGGGGAAGAAATGTGCACATCGGGGACGCATAACAGATTCACGTGATCGAGCTTACAATTTTAGTACTACCGGAGAGACATCCGCAGAGATGATCAGTGGTTCAGTTTTGAGATTTTGGTGTAATCGTTTCAACTTTCGCAGGTTGTGATGTGCGAAGTAGCCTACTTATGTGAGAAGATCTTGCTGATTTCTTGCATGTTACCCCCGAACGGAGTTTCCGCATTGAGCATAACCGTTACTGAGTACTAGTCAGATTTGCTTGGTGTGGTTTACGATGTCATCTACAAATTCCGCTGCGTACTTACAACCTTCAAAAGATAGAAGACATGTTAACTACATTAAAGTTTCGAATCTGCTGAAGACGGTTGTCAGTTTGGGGGGAAGCTGATTCAGAAACTTCACCAAAAAGAAGTATATGAAGAAGCCGTTAAAGACATGCAGCATGAATTGGGGGGAAGTTAATCCAGTTCATATATATTACATCATTTGACTACAAGTGAAGAAAAGTTCTCAAGCCGAGGTACAAGATAATGAAAAAGAGCGTCAACTGTAGTCATCCTCATCACATGAAGAGCTTATGAAGACCTTTCTTTATTTGTATTTGTACCTGCAGAAAATGATGTAAGTAATCCCATATGTTGCCACATTGGGGGAAGATTGTTGGGAATGCTTCTAGCACTAAAATGTGACAACATATTTGGGATTACATTAGTTATCTTATTAGACTCAAACCGTCATTTATGTAAAGTCATGTGTATGTTAGCTAAAAATACCCTCCTAGACTTTACTAGGAGGGTGAGCCTTGTTAGAGTTTGTTTCAATTATCATTATCTAATAATAAAACCAGGTTCCATCTTTATCTCTCTACACTTTCTCTCTCTAACCTCTACCATGGAGATGATGTATTATCATCATCCCCGACCTCCCGATTCACAATATATCATCCAAAACACGATCCATCTATATATATATATATATATATATATATATATATATATATATATATATCCAAAACACGATATATATATATATATATATATATAGACTGAGGATCAGGTGCAGATTTATTTTTTTCGTGCCGACGTACGGATGGATCTGGACCACCTATTTCCAGATCTGATCTTGATTTTTGTAAAAAAGTCAAGATCTGACGCTAACTTCATGGTACCAATTGACCATGCAAATGAATTTTATAATTTTTTTCCTTATGAGCAATCTTTACTATTGTTGTCTTCTTTCATTTTTTTTTTTTAAAGATTTTTCTAAGCACTTTTTTTTGTAATTATGAGACCTACCGTGATACTAACGATATTATGAAAAGGTGATATTATAAAACCAACCGTGATATTAATCTTTTTTACATATAAAAATGAACAATGATATTAAAACCTCATGATAGTTACGGCGATATTAAAATTTTCAAAAAAAAAGTAATGATAGTTAATGTGATATTAAAAAAAAATGTTTTACATGTAAAAAGGAGATAAACAAATTTATTGAAAAAGTTAATTTGATATTAGTAAAAAACTTAATTTCATTGTTCTTTTATTGCGATATTAAAAAAGCTTATGGTGATATTAAAAAATTTCAAAAAATAAGGTATGATAGTTACAGTGATATTAAAAAAACCATAGTATAATAATACCTTTTAACCATGAAAATGATTCTTTTTTTGAATTTTTTAAGCGATTCTTAATTATTTGTTATCGTCTTTCTTTTTTTAATTTTTCAAATTTTTTTTTTTTATTTTTTCAAAAAAAAAGGCTACTGTGATACTATCCGCACCATCCCTAGTTAAAATCCAATTCACACCGGATCCCTTCCCTATATATGTATATGAGTTATTTTACTATTAAACTTTTCTTACAAACCAAGGGATTTATCCTCACCTTTTATCTAAAAAGAAATCAATTGCTGAGATTAAAAGCATTTTAATAGTTCACCTATTTTTTATAAGAAAAATGATTGTGAGGCCTAAATTATGTACCTAAATTCATGTCCAAACATGTGTGGCATGATCCTATTTGTTTGTGAAAAAGTGGGTCCCCAGATTATAGCCATCAGGATGATGTCACGCAAGCTTAGGCATGAATTTTGGCATATCCTTTGGCCTCCCAATCGGGACTTTTTTTATAATTTAAATATCTCTTAAACCGTTAATTGTTAAATGAAAATAATCACACTATCGCGAAGAGTATTTAATTATCTTTTTATAGATGGGCATTTTAATATACTTTCGACAAAAAATTAAAAATAAATAAATAAAAAATCTCTTTTTTTTCACCTTTTTTTGTTGATTTTTTTCTTTTTTTCACGTTATTAAGCATCTTTTAAGAGATAACACCGACTGAATCTCGGGACGAGATTCAAAAATTAGGGGTGGATACTGTAGCAACCCGTAGAATTTCCTAGTCATTAGTGAACGCTAACCTATTATTAACACGTCGTTACTGTTCACTTAACCATTTTTACGAGCCAATTTGAACTTTTTGTTTACTACATTCCTAAATAAACATTGTTATTCGATGGATCAAGCCGCACGCGTTCCGACACCGTGATAGTATGACATGAGATTAAATAAATCAAACGAAGAACGTACAGAACGAATCATGAAAATAATTACGAACTCGGAAGTAAACTCAAACAATAAATGACGACTCTAAAAATATGAACTCTCGGGCTAGAGATATTTAAACGAAGCCTGATCCGACACGGTCTAACGAGACCCGAGTATTTAAATTATCCACCTTACTTTTGAAATACTTATAAATATACAACTTTACATATAAAAATACATCATATCATAATTTATATACAATAAACCCACTCTCTAAATAAAATACAACCCTACACCTCTAAATAAATAAAAACTAATACTACAACTTGTATATTTATTTTTATTTTTTTTTTCTCTCTTCACTTACTCTTTTGTCGCCACCCTAATTGCTACTACTCTTCTCTTTTGCTTTTGACTTTATCTACTCCCAAAAACTAATCCACTGCCAATTCATTTCCACCTTCCCATGTTCTTGTCGACTTCCCAAAACCACCATAGCATCACCTCCTTTTGGATCCCTCCTTCCACTCTTAGCATCTTTTCGGCAATCATAAGAAACACCATCCCCATGGTTTTGTCACCTTACTATCTCCCTCGAAACCCAGAAACAACGACCCATCACCATCCCATATTAATTATGGTTGACCATGAATCTTTGTCCCATTGTTAGTCACAAGTATACTTAGGAATTAGAGGCATGGTTATAGGGACATCACACTAATTAAGGTAGTTGTTTTCTCCAACAATCCGAAAGGATTATGGAGCTTAACTCCATGATCTTCTATAAATTCGTACCTCCATGGGTTATTCGAATCACACAAATAAACAACACACCAAAGAAATTGAGAAGTTCTCAAAGGTTTGGGTCAAGCTGTGATTCGGATAAGGAAGCCGTGGTGGGTCGATTTCGGAAGCTAGGATTTCGGGTTTGGAGCTTTTGGTTTCGGGTCTAATTAGAACTCTACAACTTCAGGTTTATTTTTGTCACTTAAAATTTATTATATATATTTTTTCTACTTTCATTCGAGTTACATAAGTTGGAAGATTAGGATTATATATAAGTAAATTAGAACATTTGTGGTTATTGATAAACGTAAGTGTGTTGAGGTTTAAAAGATTTAGAGTAGTAGGATTACGAATGCCATTTTGAGGTTAGAACGACCACTAGCGAGACCATAGCTCGACCATTGTAACATGCAACCCTTTCGCCAAAGTCTCAATTGAGACAGTCTTTAAAAGACCTGCGAATGACTTCTTGTTTCAACTAAACAGACCAGGCAAGCCACCACCTCAAAACAAAAACTAAGACCTGCGTTATTTTTGTAAATTGAATTCAACTTGGTACTGGGCCAAAGCCCAGTAAGAACTAAAGGGAAAACTTGTGTAATTTGTGCCAGGCCAAAATTGTTTGTGCCGCAGCCCATATAGGGTTAAGTTAAAAACTGTAATGGTGCGTTTGGTTATACAGTTTTGTAAAAAGGAAAATTGTTTCATTTTTTTTAAATATGTTAACGTTTAATAAAATCCGAACTAACAACGTGACGAATATTAGTTATTCGAATAGCGACAAAAACAAATAACCGAGACACTAAAAATTAATATACGCCGTCAATAATAATTACGTTTAAAATAAATAGTCAACACGTGTAACAACAACATGATCGTTTTAAAAATATATATACTTTTACGTTCATCAAATCATTAATTAATATGCGAACTAAATCATGCCATACTATCTAAGTTACGCGTGGGAAGTACTACCTACCATTTAATTCTATTGCATCCCGGATTACTACTACTACTAAGGTGAGTCATAGCCCCCTTTTACTTGTTTTATACTCTTTGGGGGAGATACATGCTTAAATTATTTTACTCGTCTATCAAATATACGAATTATGCAATTACTCAAACCTTTACACTTTTATGCTATACGCTTTATTACTTGTCTTTGGGAAGTAGGCTCCCAGTAATCCTTTGGGAAAAGACACCCAGAAATCTTATGGTGCATTGGAATGCAAGTCATCTAATATATTTTGCATTGGTATGCAAGTCATCTATTATATTGTGCATTGGTATGCAAAACATCTATTCTATTCTTACTGTGTTAGCAGTGGGTTGTAAACACACAGGTTGCAAGTCTTGTATGGGCGGGACTTGGAACTGAGTGGATTTACAAGGCCTTTGCTGGGAAACCTTTATTCAAATATACTTGATAGACATACTATGTTAGCAGTGGATTGTAAACACACAGGTTGCAAGTCTTGTATGGGCGGGGCTTGGAACTGAGTGGATTTACAATGCCTTTGCTGGAAAAATCTATATTTAAACACTTTACCTCTAAACATCGTTATTGAAATGCTTTTCTTTTAAACTAAACTCTATGAACTCACCAACCGTTGGTTGACACTTTTAGCATGTTTATCTCAGGTTGATAAGACTATTATGGATGCGTGGATTGCTAGAGTCATTTGCATACTTGAAGACTCATATCTATTTTTATCATTCGATACACTTTGAAAACTATTATGTAATCTTTACTTTGGATCTTATTGTTATAACGCTGATTTTAATAATTCGAATGATAACTTTTCAAAACGTCTCATTTAGAGGTCGTTTTCTATACCTTGATCTGTATTATGAAGTAATACCCCCTGGGCACTACTGTTTCCGCTGCGGTAATTTGGGGGTGTTACAGATTGGTATCAGAGCCAAGGTTATAGAGAACTAGGTTGCATTTAGGAGCCTAGACTATAACTGCTATATTCCTTAAGATCCTTATCCCGACCGCCTTGCTTACGTAGAACTATTCCCATTTATGTGCTCACTGTTAATTGTTTTAGTATCTGCACCGATGGAGGAATCTCAGCATTTGGTCGAATCATCAGATGTGTGAAGCTCAGTGATAACCGGCTATTTAACTTAATCTTGTGACAGTTCTTGTTTGATGAGACATGGGATTAAGTTGAATAAAAGGTTATCACTTAGCCGCAGAAAAATTTGATGATTTTGCTAAAAAGATGATTTCTCTTGAGGATACCTTATAGGGAAAAATCTCATAATCTAAATCGAGACATCAAAAGCATAGAGCTCAGTGATAACTAGCTATTTAACTTAATCTTGTGACAGTTCTTGTTTGATGAGACATGGGATTAAGTTAACTAAAAGGTTATCACTAAGCCGCAGAAAGTTGATGAGTTCACTCGAGGATTTTTCTGGGAGATAATCACCCTACTCTTGTCGAAATATGTGTGCATGGTGATATGTACACGTGTGAAAGGAGGCAAGTATAATTATGGTGGCCATCATAATTATAAGTGCATCACAACACACGTGGACATATGTAATCATGTGTACGTTAATCGGCATTAACCCATTTAGGATAACAGCTAGTTGCGGGGTTTTTGTGAGAACGCTAAGTATAGATTAGATAGTCAACAGTTTTTCCAAATGTCCTTCATTGCAGAGAGGCAATGGCAACAAGGAGATCAGCTCGCAATGCTAACCAAGGAAATGCCACACAAAGAGGTGGAAGGACTAGTGGACGTGGAGGTCGAGGAGGCGGCCGCGGCATTGGTAACAATGACAACAATGACGGTGGAAATCCTGATTTTGCCGCCATCATCGCTCAACAGCTTCAAACCTTGCTACCTACTATTATCACGCAAGTCGGCAATCACATCAACAACTCGGGAAACCATGGAAGCATAAATGACGACACAAATGGTGTAGGTGTGAATGAGACTACCACCCGTACAACTGGATGCACATATAAGGAATTTATGGCATGCAAGCCAATGGAGTTTAATGGCAATGGAGGTGCGTTGGAGTATACCCGCTGGATTGAAAAGATGGAGTCAGTGATCGACATCAGTGGCTGTGAAACGCATCAGAAGGTGAAGTATTCGGCATGCTCGCTGTCAGGAAAGGCGTTAACATGGTGGAACACGCAGATTCAAGCTAGAGGCAGAGAAGCAGCTGTGGGAATGACATGGGACGACTTCAAGGCACTGCTAAAAGAGGAATATTGTCCGGATAATGAAATGCAGAAACTGGAAAATGAACTCTATCATCACTCTATGATAGGAGCTGGCCATGCAGCCTACACCGATCGGTTTCACGAACTAGCAAAATTAGTTCCTCATATGGTTACCCCTGAATCGAAGAGGATTGAGAGGTACATCTACGGTCTAGTCCCCGAAATTCGTGGCACTGTGAAAGCAACTGAACCATCTACGATTCAGAGTGCAATATTGAAGGCAGGGACTCTAACAGATGAGATGGTTAGGAATGGAGTATTAAGGAACGGTGACAAGAGGAAGGGAACAACTGAGTCAGACAAGCAAGTGGCCCCCATGATGGATAACAAGAGAGCAAGAAGTTACGTGGCCACTGGGTCTGGTCAGAAAGGATATTCAGGACCACATCCTAAGTGCACTAAATGTGCTTATCATCACCCGGAGTCTGTACCCTGCCGAGAGTGTAAGAACTGTAACCAGTTGGGTCATTATACGAGTCATTGTAAAGCACCACGAAATGCAGGCCTCACAAGGAATAATCAAAAGACGTGCTATGAATGTAACAGCCCGAATCATCTTAGGCATGCGTGTCCAAAGTTAAATGGAACACCTGGACAAGGACAAGGAAACCTAGCTCTAGCTGTTGAAGAAAATAACCCAAACCCTTTAGCCCAACTTGGTCCAGCTCGTGGTCGGGCATTCTACTTGGGTGACTTGGAAGCAGCTAACAAGTAATGGGTACCTTTTCCCTAGTCCAGTAGTATTCTACCTTAGATACTTAAGTTTTGCCTGATTTCTTTAAACTTTACACATCGATTTTTCACAAGCATCTTTTAAGAGATAACGCCGACTGAATCTCGGGACGAGATTCAAAAATTAGGGGTGGATACTGTAGCAACCCGTAGAATTTCCTAGTCATTAGTGAACGCTAACCTATTATTAACACGTCGTTACTGTTCACTTAACCATTTTTACGAGCCAATTTGAACTTTTTGTTTACTACATTCCTAAATAAACATTGTTATTCGATGGATCAAGCCGCACGCGTTCCGACACCGTGATAGTATGACATGAGATTAAATAAATCAAACGAAGAACGTACAGAACGAATCATGAAAATAATTACGAACTCGGAAGTAAACTCAAACAATAAATGACGACTCTAAAAATATGAACTCTCGGGCTAGAGATATTTAAACGAAGCCTGATCCGACACGGTCTAACGAGACCCGAGTATTTAAATTATCCACCTTACTTTTGAAATACTTATAAATATACAACTTTACATATAAAAATACATCATATCATAATTTATATACAATAAACCCACTCTCTAAATAAAATACAACCCTACACCTCTAAATAAATAAAAACTAATACTACAACTTGTATATTTATTTTTATTTTTTTTTCTCCTTCACTTACTCTTTTGTCGCCACCCTAATTGCTACTACTCTTCTCTTTTGCTTTTGACTTTATCTACTCCCAAAAACAAATCTGTGGAAAGGTGTTTGTTAAGATATTTATGTATGAATGTGTTTAGCATGCGGAATCTACTACAACACACTTAAAAGAACACAAGGTGGTGAGTTATGTAAACGTGAGTATGCAATGAACAAGGAACACAACTTTGGTTAACACAAAACGATTCAATATTATTGATGAAATAATACGGATGATCTAAATATCACCGGGATTACAAAGTAATCTTGAATCTAAGATTGTAAAAGGATTTGTGAGTTGAGTAACTAATTTACTTGAGAGATAGTTTGGTTTTTGGTTAATAGTTGGTAAAGATGCATGCATGAAATATGACTAAGGTATCCTTTTATAAGATAAGGACACCTTATTACAAGTTGTTCAAGTGGTTGAATATAATACTATACTTTGACTATTTTAGCGCCTACAATTAAATACAACTACCAATGTACAACTCTGCAATATTCTTCTGTGGTTCACAGAAGACTAAACTACTTCTACATAACGTATAACAATGTACAAAGACTAATAATTCCACTAAATATCTATTACAAAATATCTAATCAACTTGACATAAGCTTGGCAGGCTCTTCATCAACTAGCAGTACCTTCTACCCAGAAGGTACTGGTAGAGCATCTTCATATACTTCAAAATCAACTAGCAGGCTCTTTGACATCATTGGCAGGCTCTTTGACTTGAACATTTTATTCCCAACAATCCTCCCCTAAACTTGTTATTTCCATTAAAATACACAAGTTTCTGATGAATAAAATACATACCTTGAGGATTTGAGGGAACTCTTCCAAAAACCTTCACTCTCTGTTCTTCCTTTTTCTTTCACATTGCTCAAATATGCTCCTCAGCAAACTTTGAACAATTTCTGATTTCTCTTCATCCTTGTCACATCTTAATCTCTTGGAGATCATAGTTTTAAGCACTTCATAACTAAGTGGATACTCTTTCTCAGCCAACATGAAGAGTTCAATCCCACTTGATGTGTAAAGATGATGAATACTGCTAAGGCTTAGAAATTCCCATGTTGTTGAAGGATCATAATAGGGAAATTTCCAATGAACATCTTTGGGATCAGGATCAAACATCCTATTGAATTCTACCCATAGTTCCTGTTCCTTAGCATCAGTACTAGAAGTTGTGTCTAGCCTAATCTGCACTAGATTCCACAATTCTTCCAAGTCTGCTCTGTCACTTGCTCTAACTAGATTTTCAAAATTCTTAAAGATAGCAAACTGATTTCCAACCCTTATTATTTTCCATGACTTTCCTAATCTATCATGGTTGATCTCCCAATCAATAATAGGGCGTCTACAGCTAATTGGATCAGCATGTATTATAGTTGGCAAAGTAATCAACATCTTACTTACTTGCTCTGTGTCCAATTTTGCTACTTCTTTCTTCTGAGCATCTTTCTTCTTCATAGAGGGCTTTGCATCAGATGGAACTTTGTAGTAAAGACTTTTGTAGGCTTGAAGATATAAGTAGTAGATTTCATCATTAGATTTCTTCTTCAGTTGATAATCAGTCCAATTTGCTTGACCTTTTAGAAATCTCTTCATGAAAGTCACTTGATCTTTCCATGATTTGCCCACCTTAAAACCTCTTTTCTCACTTTCTTTCATCTTTTCAAAAATGTCAGCCAGAGCTGCTTCTTTATACTTCTTGTTGATAAAAGAATCAAGTGTTGCTGTCTTCTCATCAGAATTGAGATTGTTGTCATTTACTATCATTGAAGCTTGGCCTTTCACAATCGGATCATTAGCAATAATCCATTGCATTTGTGCATCAAAGGTTTCTTGAGCAATTTGAGTATCAAGAAGAGACTGAGCATCTTTTTGCTCTTTCATCTCTGTTAGCAGTCTTGAAGCTTCAAGTGCTTTCAGTTCTTCTTCATGAATTCTTTTGGCCTCTTCTTCATCTCTAGCTATCTGTGCTTGCTCTGATTTCTTTAAATTTTTGGGCTTTGGCTCATCTTCAATCATAATGCTCTTGCCCTTATCCTTTGGAGTTGGTTCTTGGGATGGAGCAGTGGATTGCTCATCAGCAATAAATAACCTCCCTTGAACAAATAAATCTCCTTGAGGCTCTAAGTCCCTCTTTCTTTTGTATACTTTCTCAGCAGACCCTTTGTACTCCATTGCCAATAGCCTCTCTATCCTAGCAGGCTCTTGTTCTGGCCTAGCAGGCTCTTGCCCTGCACCAGCAGGCTCTTCATCATAAACTTGAGTTCCTTCATGGAATTCAAATTGAGCCTCCTCCTCATCTTCAGAACTATCCTTCCTCCCCTTTTTGGAAGAGTGACCTATCCTATCAGCATCTGATTTTGAAGAACTAGATAAAACAACCTTTGCAGATCTTTTACCCTTTAGCTTCTTCACTTCACCCTCCAATTTCTTTACCCTCTTGATTAATTTGATGTTGATCTCAGAAAACTTCTTGCTTTGACTTTTAAGAGCAACTTCTAAGAACTTCACCTTGTCTTTTAGTTCTTGCATTGTCTGAGGTGATTGGGTTTGTGATACATGATGTGATGATGTTGGTGGTGTTGCTGATGGTACTGGAGATGGTATTGGTGATGTTTGATGTGTTGGTGAGATGTAACCATGTGAAGAACTAGATGATGGTGATTCAGCTGATGGTGTTGGTTCTTCTGGATGTTGTGGTAACATTTCATCAAATAGTGGTATTTCCTCCCCTCTAAAACCAATTCTCATATTTGAAAATACTTTGTGAGAAAGTTTTGGTGTTTCATAAATTGAGTCTGTGGGAAGTAACAAATGTTTTAATTTTGCAATGATGCATCCAATAAATCTTGGATACATCACAAACTTTGTTTCACTTTTCACATTTTTAATCAATCCTTCAAAAATATGTTTTGAAAAATTGTATTTTCTGTTTGTAGCCAAGCAGATGAGAGCAGAAGCCATGTTTCCACTAAATTGCTCCCAAGAGGTTTTCTTCTGGCTCAAACAATGAAGGATTGTGTGAATCAAAAATCTCCATTCTGGAGTAAGATGCTTTTTCAGAAAAGTGAGTTTGTTAGACTCAGCATGATACCCCATTCTTTGCAAATTTTCAAAAATCTCAGTATCTGGCAACTGACTAATACCATCAGAATCATCCAAATGAAGATGTCTTCTTATGGATGACTCAGTAAGAGTCAAAAGTTTGCCATCCACTTTGGCCTTAATCCTTTGTTCCCCATTTTCAGAAGTTTTAATTTTAGCAGTTTGCCAAAATTGTAAAATTTGAGATTCATAAATAGTGGGATTGACTAGTAAAGCAAACCTGATATAGGAGTTATTTAAAAAGTCCACTATTTGATGAAATGAGGCATTATCCTCTGACTTCTCCAAAAATGCTAATTGATTGTGACGTTGGACAAAGTTTAGAACAACTGTGGAATCCATAATGAAAATTTTGAATATGTTGGTGGGATTTGTTGGTGGTACTGGTAGAAGATGAAAGGTGTATGTGAATTATGATAAGGACTGATGAAAGAAGATATGAGAGAATTACTTTTAACCGACAATAAGAAAGATTATAAAAAGTAAATGTAAAGGCGGTTAAAAAGATCTTTTATATGTGAAATATAATATAATATAATCATCAGTAATTTACATAACTACCCCAACGGCTAATTTTAACTACCAGGCCAAACGGCTAAAACTTTTTCTGACAGGCTCAACGGCTATCTAGCAGTACCATTTTACTCTAGCAGTACCTTTGAAAGTTTTGAAAAATAAAATCCCTTATAGTTTTTAGCAAACTACCAGCTATCAACGGATTTGAGTTGTCTTTACCAAAAGCCGTTTGCTTAAGGACTAGCTAACTATTTACAATTAAGTATGGTTAGTTAACAACCATATAGTTTTTGGTAAACTATCAACCATCAACGGATTTGAGTTGTCTTTACCAAAAGCCGTTTGCTTATGGACTAGCTAACTATTTACAATTAAGTATGGTTAGTTAACAACCATATAGTTTTTGGTAAACTATCAACCATCAACGGATTTGAGTTGTCTTTACCAAAAGCCGTTTGCTTATGGACTAGCCAGCTCTTAAGTTTGTAAAAAACTTGGTGAACTGAATACCAAAAGCCATATTGGCCTAAAGATGGTGCAATTTCCTTGGATGGAGGAAATTAGAAAGATAATGATGCTGTGTATCTTGGATGATTGGTTCAACAAGTGAAATCATCTAATAGCATGCCTTTGAGTTGAAACTTTTCTTAGTTTGTTCTAGATAGAACTTTCTCCTTGAGAAATGCTTCATCCCTTCTAGATATGTGATCTAACTCTCTCTTTTTCCAACTCTACATCATCTTGTATGCTCTTGTCTTTTGCTTTAAAAAATTGGTTTCTCTTCCATTTTGGGCTATCAAATCCTCCCCTGAGATTGTTATTTCTCCTGAGATTAGTATACTTTGGTTGCCCCTTTTTGTTTGGAAGAACTCTTGTTTTGTTATCAACCTGAAATGTGTTAGTTGCAAACCAAAAGAACAAAGTGCATAGCACTTGATCTATAGTATTTTAAACATTTTAAGCATGAATATGAACAAAACATAGCAAATTTTATACTAGCAGGACCAATTATGAACTAACAGTACCTATTGACTAACTAGCAGTACCATGTTTAAAAGCCAATACCCGTTAATTTTATGAACAAAAACACATGTTTTTCAAAGATTTATCATTCCAATACCTCCTACAAGATATTTGAATCTACCTAAATCAAAAGCTTTGGTGAGAAGGTCTGCATAATTCTTTTCAGAATCAATTTTAACAACTTGAATTAACCTTTTCTCATTGCAATCCCTTATGAAATGGTGTCTGATTTCAATGTGTTTTGTTTTTGAGTGTTGAACTGGGTTTTTAATGATACATATAGTACTGCTATTGTCAATATAAATAATGGTGTTAAGAAAATTGTACCCATAGTCAAGCATTTGATTTTGGATCCAAAGAACTTGCCCACAACAACTTGCAGCAGCAACATATTCTGCTTCAGTTGTAGAGTTGGCCACCATTGTTTGTTTCTTGCATTGCCAAGAGATGAGTCTGCAACCAAGAAATTGACATCCACCAGTTGTGGATTTTCTGTCTAGAGTTGCACCAGCATAGTCACTATCCGAATAAGCCATCAATTCAAAAGATGATTCCCTTGGATACCAAAGACCCAACCTAGGTTGACCCTTGAGATATCTAAAGATTCTTTTGACTGCTGTGAGATGAGAGATTTTGGGATGTATTTGAAACCTTGCACATACACATACTGAGAACATGATATCTGGTCTTGAAGATGTAAGGTACATCAAGGACCCAATCATAGATCTATAATTGTGCAAATCCATATCTTCTCCTTCAGCATCCTTGAGTAGCCCTTTATCTGGATCCATTGGTGTACTTGCAACCTTAGAATCAGCAAAATTAAATTTCCTTAGGATCTCTGCTACATACTTATCTTGGCTGATAAATATGCCTTCTTTAGATTGTTTCACTTGGAGACCCAAAAAGAAAGTAAGTTCCCCCATGGAACTCATTTCAAACTTATTATGCATAAGTTTTTCAAATTCTACACACAAGTCTTGGTTTGTTGATCCAAAGATTATGTCATCAACATAAATCTGCGCTAGCAAGATGTCTTTCTTTGTTCTTTTGATGAACAAAGTTGGATCAATCCTGCCTCTTTGGAATCCACTTTCTAGTAGAAAACAAGCCAATGTTTCATACCATGCCCTAGGAGCTTGGTGTAGACCATATAGAGCCTTGGTAACCTTATAAACCTTGTCTGGATACTCTGCATCAATGAAGCCTGGAGGTTGAGACACATATACTGGTTCTTCAATTTCACCATATAAAAATGCACTCTTCACATCCATTTGATAGACAGTGAAGCCTATGAATGAAGCATAGGCCAAGAAAAGCCTAATTGCTTCAAGTCTTGCAACTGGAGCAAACACTTCTTCATAATCTACCCCTTCTTCTTGAGTATATCCTTGAGCTACCAATCTTGCTTTATTTCTGATCACTATACCCCTTTCATCTTTCTTGTTTCTGAACACCCATTTGGTTCCAATTGCCCTATGACCTTTGGGCAAATCAACCAATATCCAAACCTTCTGAATCTTGAATTGGAGAAGCTCTTCTTGCATTGCTTCCACCCAACTTGCATCATCTAAAGCTTTGTTTATGTTTTTGGGTTCAGCCTGAGATAGAAAACATGAAAACAGGCATATATTGGAAATATCATTATTCTTTTCTTCATAAATAGAGGAGATAAACCCTTCTTCATCTGAAGACAAGACTTGAGATAAACCAACTTGAGATCTTGTTCTAACACCAGAATTTATGCTACCAATCACATCATCAGTTGAGTGATCTTTGAGAATTCTAGTGTTGGGTGTTTTAGGAACTTCATAGGTAGATGGAAGATTGCTAATCCCCACCTCTTCTGGTAAAGAATCATCTATTTGAACATTCAATGGCTCAGCAGTATCAATACTTGAACTAGTAGGACCATCTGTTGAACTAGCAGTACCATTGTCATTTGTACCACTTTCTTGATTCTCTTGATTCTGAGTTCCATGATCATCTTCCTTGCCTTCATTTGTTGATTTTGAAGGTTCTTCTTGACTTGAAGATAGATCCATTTCTTTCCAAATTGGCATCCAGATGTAATCTTGATCTTTAGGAGTTTCAACATTTTCTTCAAAACCTGCATCACCATTAGTATTTGTACCTGAAACAGGCACATAATTCATAGATTCTGAAAGCCTATCAATATCAAACATCCAATCTGGTCCAATTCCTTTCACATTTGTTAGTTTCTCTTGAAACTCTATGTGAAGATTCTCTTCCACTAGCCTAGTGCAAGTGTTAAACACTCTATAGGCCTTACTCTGCAAAGAATACCCTATCAAATAGCCTACATCTGCTTTTCCATCAAACTTGCCTAAATGATCTTTGGTATTTAGAATAGTGACATGACAACCAAAAGGTCTCATAAAACTTAAAGATGGTGTTCTACCAAAGAAAAGTTCATAAGGTGTCTTTCTATGTGGCTTTGTCACAAGAACCCTGTTTTGTACATAACAGGCAGTACCAACTGCTTCAGCCCAAAATGAAATAGGCAACTTAGAGTCTACTAACATAGTTCTAGCAGCCTCTATAAGTGTTCTATTCTTTCTTTCTGCTACTCCATTTTGCTGTGGGGTTCTAGCTACACTAAATTCCCTTTTTATGCCTTTTTCCTTGCAAAAGTCATCCATAACCCTATTCTTGAACTCTGTCCCATTGTCACATCTGATGATTTTGACTTTCTTATCAGATTGGTTTTCTACCTCAGTGATATAAGATTTAAGAATCTCACTAGTCTCATGTTTAGATCTTAAAAAGAAAACCCAAGAGAATCTGCTATAATCATCAGTAACAACAAGACAATATCTTTTACCATTCAAGCTACATACATTAGTAGGACCAAAGAGATCCATATGAAGCATATGTAAAGCCTGAGAAATAGAGTTTTGGGTCTTGGGCTTACAAGAAGCTCTATGTTGTTTGCCTTTTAGACAATCAACACAGGATTGGTCGTTTTGGAAAATCTTTTTAGGTAAACCTCTTACCAAATCATATTTTGCAATAGTGTTGATTGTTTTAAAGTTTACATGACCAAGCCTTCTATGCCAAAGCATAGATTCATCCAATGAGGCTTTTGCTACCAAACAAGTTAGACTCTCCTTAGGATCAATGTTCTTTAAATTAACACTGTACATATTGTTCCTTTTTGGTATTTTAAGAAGGATCTGACTCTCATCAGGCATCTTAAAATCAGAAGAAAGAACCATACATTCATTGTCAGTAAATAGAACATTGTTCTTTTTGTCACACATTTGTGAGACACTAAGAAGATTAAACTGAAGTTCTTTCACAAAATACACATTTTCAAAATCTAGTTTACTGGTTTTGATAGTACCTTTACCAGTGATCTTTCCTTTTATTCCTCCCCCAAAGGTAACATATCCTCCATCAAATGTTTTGAAGTCTGAGAGGAATGACATGTTGCCTGTCATGTGCCTTGAACATCCACTATCAACATATCCTTGATCTCCAATATCAGATGAATGTTCCTGCACATGAATAAACATATTAGTTTCCTTGGGGTACCCAAGCCATGACAGACTTGGGTTTGCCTCTTGCATCAATAAAATCAAACCTTTTCAGGGTTGTTGATGCACCTTTTGATTGGATTGGTTTCCAAATCCAACATGCTGAGGACTTAACAGCACTTTCCCTTTTAATCCATTTTGTGGTCTTTGGTCTATTTGTACCAATTTTGGCAATACCAATTTTGGCAGTACCATTTGGTCTAGCAGGACCTTTTGCTCTAGCAGGACCTTTGGTTTTTGGTTTCCAAATTTGTGTTTGGACCACAGATTTCCTTTTAATAGGACTATTCACAACTTTTGGTACATATTTGAAAGTGTTTCTTGTACCCTTATCAGTTGGTTTTGTAATAACAGGCTTATTTTGTCTAACAGTATCTTTAACTTTGGTGGTGTTAGACTTAACAAAACTTTTTCTGGAGTGAATAACATTTGTTTTAGACTTTGTTTTACTCCCAGAAACCCATTTATTACAATAAGCATGAAGATGATTAAAGCTACCACAATAATAACAAGCCTTATTGTACATGACAAAGTCATCACCTAGTTGTTGTGACTTAAGGTTGTTCCAATTTCTTTGGCTTCCCCTAGGTTTGTTATTACATTTTTCACAACTTTCAACTGTTTTCAAAACAGCTTTAGTCTTAGCCTTAACTTCTACTCTCTTAGGACTGATTGGTCCTACTTTGTTTCCTTTGATAGGAATAGTCTCATCTTCATCATCATCAGATACCCAATCCTCAATAATTAGAATATCTGGTTTCTTATCAGTGAGCACCTTAGAGAGTGAGGCAATCTTAGCACTCTCAGAAGTTTCACCTTTCTCTACAGGTTTAGCTAATGGTTTGTTAATGATTTCATGCAAACCTGATTCAGCAAGATCTGATCCTGGGGGACAAGGAATTCCTCTATAAGGAGGTGCACAATTATTGTATCCTATCCCTGATTTTATTCTCTTATTCATCTGATTTTCTACTATGCTCCTAGTACATTCAGAAGCAATTTTTATTTTAGTAACAGTCAGTTGAATATTATCTCTAGCCAATGTCACTTTAGTACACTTAGTCCTTAACATTTCTATTTTTGAATCTTTCAAAAATATTTGTCTATTAAGAGCAGCTTTAGCATCAGTAAAGGTGAGTTCATTTTTCTTATAGTGAATGATTTGTTTTTCTAGTTTGGCCATTCCACACTTATAGTTAACTAAGGTTTGATTAGTTTTTCTTTCTTCTACTTTTAGCTCATCATAAAGTTTGATATAAGAGTTTAATTCATCAAAAGCTTTACAAGTAGTAGAACATTTTGTAATTTGTACCTCAGGTGTGGAGAATGCCATCAAAGCCAATTCATCAGAAGTTGACTCATCTTCTCCCATGAAACTCCAATCAAAACCCATGCCATCAATAGCAACCATTGCTTTTGGCTCAGCAACTTCAACAACCTTACTCTTGCTTTCAAAGCTTCCTTTCTTCTCAAAGCTTCCTTTATTCCTGTTGTCAAACCCTCTACCCTTGTTATCCTGCTTCTTAGGTCTTCTACACTCTCTAGAGTAGTAACCCTTCATGTGGCAGTTGTAACACTCCACTTTTGACTTATCATAGCCAGCAGGCTCATTTCCATTTATCATTATCTTCTTGCCAGTCCTCATCAATAACTTCTTAGCTCTAATGCTCAAAAGTGAAAGTTGCCACTTTATGTCCATCTCTTCAAGATCATCAGGGTGAATCTATTGAAGATCTTCAAATGTTAATATGGACCCATTGTGTTGAGATGTAAGAAAAGCACACCCTATTGTTTCATCTAAAATGGTTTTGGTACTACTAGAAGTACTAGCAGTACCAAAGGTTGTGTTGGCAGTACCTTCTTCTCTGCCACCTTTTTCTTCATTATCAACCTTTGAGATGCTTGGTGATGAAACAAAAGCCATATTTCCTGAGCTTGACCCAGTAGTCTTCTTTACTTCATGCTCAACTATTTTAAAATTGTTGTAGAGATCATTAAGACTCATCTGGTCAATATCTGGCTTGTTCTTCCAGACAATGACATGCATAGACCATTCTGAAGGTAAGCTCCTAAGAAATTTAGAGTTTAGGTCTTCTTAAGTTATCATCACTTCATGGATGGCTAACTGGCTTGAAAGCTTCTGAAGTCTATTGAACATACTGTCCAAAGACTCATTGGTTGTGGCTGTGAAGTTCTCAAATTGCTGTTTGAGAAGTGTTTTCTGTGTTTTCTTGGTAGCATTATTACCACCAAATCTAGCCACAATAGCTTCAAAAAGGGTTTTGGCATCTTTATATTTGTTAAAGATCAAAAGCTGATCATTTGGAATAGTCATCAGTAACATACTCCTTGCTTTTAGATCATTTTGCTTCTGAATTCTTTCATCTGCATTTGATGGTTGGTCTTGTATTTGTGTTACAAGAGCATCATTTATTGTTGTAGTGGTGATTGAGGGTTTAAATGAGTTGCCTCCTTCAATGATCTCCCAAAGTGCATAGTCCTGCACTTGAAAGTATTGTTCTACCCTTAGTCGCCACATTTCAAACTCATTTTGCTTAAGTAATGGAAGTTTAGCTGCAACATTTGTTTGAATATGTTCAACATCCATTGTTCTTTTAAATTAGTAAATATCAAGCCTAGCTCTGATACCACTTGTGGAAAGGTAATTGTTAAGATATTTATGTATGAAATGTGTTTAGCATGCGGAATCTACTACAACACACTTAAAAGAACACAAGGTGGTGAGTTATGTAAACGTGAGTATGCAATGAACAAGGAACACAACTTTGGTTAACACAAAACGATTCAATATTATTGATGAAATAATACGGATGATCTAAATATCACCGGGATTACAAAGTAATCTTGAATCTAAGATTGTAAAAGGATTTGTGAGTTGAGTAACTAAGTTACTTGAGAGATAGTTTGGTTTTTGGTTAATAGTTGGTAAAGATGCATGCATGAAGTGTGACTAAGGTATCCTTTTATAAGATAAGGACACCTTATTACAAGTTGTCCAAGTGGATGAATATAATACTATACTTTGACTATTTTAGTGCCTACAATTAAATACAACTACCAATGTACAACTCTGCAATATTCTTCTGTGGTTCACAGAAGACTAAACTACTTCTACATAACGTATAACAATGTACAAAGACTAATAATTCCACTAAATATCTATTACAAAATATCTAATCAACTTGACATAAGCTTGGCAGGCTCTTCATCAACTAGCAGTACCTTCTACCCAGAAGGTACTGGTAGAGCATCTTCATATACTTCAAAATCAACTAGCAGGCTCTTTGACATCATTGGCAGGCTCTTTGACTTGAACATTTTATTCCCAACATAATCCACTGCCAATTCATTTCCACCTTCCCTTGTTCTTGTCGACTTCCCAAAACCACCATAGCATCACCTCCTTTTCGATCCCTCCTTCCACTCTTAGCATCTTTTCGGCAATCATAAGAAACACCATGCCCATGGTTTTTTCACCTTACTATCTCCCTCGAAACCCAGAAACAACGACCCATCACCATCCCATATTAATTATGGTTGACCATGAATCTTTGTCCCATTGTTAGTCACAAGTATACTTAGGAATTAGAGGCATGGTTATAGGGACATCACACTAATTAAGGTAGTTGTTTTCTCCAACAATCCGAAAGGATTATGGAGCTTAACTCCATGATCTTCTATAAATTCGTACCTCCATGGGTTATTCGAATCACACAAATAAACAACACACCAAAGAAATTGAGAAGTTCTCAAAGGTTTGGGTCAAGCTGTGATTCGGATAAGGAAGCCGTGGTGGGTCGATTTCGGAAGCTAGGATTTCGGGTTTGGAGCTTTTGGTTTCGGGTCTAATTAGAACTCTACAACTTCAGGTTTATTTTTGTTACTTAAAATTTATTATATATATTTTTTCTACTTTCATTCGAGTTACATAAGTTGGAAGATTAGGATTATATATAAGTAAATTAGAACATTTGTGGTTATTGATAAACGTAAGTGTGTTGAGGTTTAAAAGATTTAGAGTAGTAGGATTACGAATGCCATTTTGAGGTTAGAACGACCACTAGCGAGACCATAGCTCGACCATTGTAACATGCAACCCTTTCGCCAAAGTCTCGATTGAGACAGTCTTTAAAAGACCTGCGAATGACTTCTTGTTTCAACTAAACAGACCAGGCAAGCCACCACCTCAAAACAAAAACTAAGACCTGCGTTATTTTTGTAAATTGAATTCAACTTGGTACTGGGCCAAAGCCCAGTAAGAACTAAAGGGAAAACTTGTGTAATTTGTGCCAGGCCAAAATTGTTTGTGCCGCAGCCCATATAGGGTTAAGTTAAAAACTGTAATGGTGCGTTTGGTTATACAGTTTTGTAAAAAGGAAAATTGTTTCATTTTTTTAAATATGTTAACGTTTAATAAAATCCGAACTAACAACGTGACGAATATTAGTTATTCGAATAGCGACAAAAACAAATAACCGAGACACTAAAAATTAATATACGCCGTCAATAATAATTACGTTTAAAATAAATAGTCAACACGTGTAACAACAACATGATCGTTTTAAAAATATATATACTTTTACGTTCATCAAATCATAAATTAATATGCGAACTAAATCATGCCATACTATCTAGGTCACGCGTGGGAAGTACTACCTACCATTTAATTCTATTGCATCCCGGATTACTACTACTACTAAGGTGAGTCATAGCCCCCTTTTACTATTTTTATACTCTTTGGGGGAGATACATGCTTAAATTATTTTACTCGTCTATCAAATATACGAATTATGCAATTACTCAAACCTTTACACTTTTATGCTATACGCTTTATTACTTGTCTTTAGGAAGTAGGCTCCCAGTAATCCTTTGGGAAAAGACACCTAGAAATCTTATGGTGCATTGGAATGCAAGTCATCTAATATATTTTGCATTGGTATGCAAGTCATCTATTATATTGTGCATTGGTATGCAAAACATCTATTCTATTCTTACTGTGTTAGCAGTGGGTTGTAAACACACAGGTTGCAAGTCTTGTATGGGCGGGACTTGGAACTGAGTGGATTTACAAGGCCTTTGCTGGGAAACCTTTATTCAAATATACTTGATAGACATACTATGTTAGCAGTGGATTGTAAACACACAGGTTGCAAGTCTTGTATGGGCGGGGCTTGGAACTGAGTGGATTTACAATGCCTTTGCTGGAAAAATCTATATTTAAACACTTTACCTCTAAACATCGTTATTGAAATGCTTTTCTTTTAAACTAAACTCTATGAACTCACCAACCGTTGGTTGACACTTTTAGCATGTTTATCTCAGGTTGATAAGACTATTATGGATACGTGGATTGCTAGAGTCATTTGCATACTTGAAGACTCATATCTATTTTTATCATTCGATACACTTTGAAAACTATTATGTAATCTTTACTTTGGATCTTATTTTCATAACGCTGATTTTAATAATTCGAATGATAACTTTTCAAAACGTCTCATTTAGAGGTCATTTTCTATACCTTGATCTGTATTATGAAGTAATACCCCCTGGGCACTACTGTTTCCGCTGCGGTAATTTGGGGGTGTTACATCCAATATGATATCATGTGTGATTTAACACTAATATCACATGTGATATTATTAGAATATTCAAATTAGTGGGTTTTTTAAATTGTTGTGATTTAATCTCATCCATTAGATTAAATAAAGATAGAAGGTGAAGATTGATCACTTGGTATGTAAGAAAAGTTTAGTATGTAAATGATCTTTATATATATTTGTGGAGGATAACCTAAAATTCTGTCGACCGTGGAATAGTTATATTTTATAATGAGGCATATGAAACATATGCGGGTCAAGATATTTTTTTGGAAGAGTTGAAAAAAGAAAGACCTAGTCAGAAAGCACAATTGAAGATGTTGCGCGCCAAATGCTTGCCAAATATCATACTTATGAGCTGAAGCATAAATGAAGAAGAAACCAAAACATTCTTAAATTTTAAAAGATAATGATGTTAGAGTGGATGAAGATTTGTGGAAAATATTTAATGAACCAGTAATCAAGATCACTGATGCTTAACTATTCATCGAAGTTCTACTGTGCGGGGATAACTAAATAGCTTTAAGTTTAAGTCTTTGGATGTTTAAATTATTTAATGAAACAGTAATCAAGATCACTGATGCTTTAGTTTTGTATTACTATTTTATTGATACCATGTACTTTGCTTCTTAATGATCATTGTTTGGTTAAAATTCTACTGCATCACAATAATGTTTTATTGCATCATAATGTTACATATTACTGCATCACTATGTATATTCTACTGCATCACAGTTATGTATCATATAGCTGCATCACAATAATACTTTAGTGCATCACTGTGTTATTATACTTTCATCACAATGTATAATCTACTGCATCACAATGTATAATCTACTGCATCACTATGTATATTATAGTGCATCACAATACACTATACAAAACATGTTATACTTAGATAGCATCCCAGTGATGTATCATACTGCTGCATTACTGTGTTATTATACTCCCATCGTTATGTATAATCTACTGCATCATTATTTATATTATATTGCATCACAATACACTAAACAAAAATGATATACAGAGATATTATTACTGCATTTTAGTGTTACATATTACTGCATCACTATGTTATTGTAGGGTATTCACAATGCAAGAATCACTTGTATGAGGCTTGTATGGATCGAATAGAGTAAGATTTCTAGAGAGAAGTGGGAGCCTTTTAGAGAGAGAAAGTAACTAGTGATATATTAGATTGAAAAGGTCCAACCCTTCCCTTGTGTGGGAAGGGGTATATATACTACTACATATTATGTCCCTAGTGGACTGTGGAGCGAGCTGACAGAGGGTAAAGACCCGACCCACTCCACAATAGTAATTAATAACTAAGCTACTAATAATATTACTGATAATCTAATGAGCTATGATGATCTAATAAGTACTTGGGGTGACCGAGTCTTCTGCTGAATATTCATATTCCTAACAATCTCCCCCTAAGGGAGGTCACCCCAGAAGTAATGTTCTGAAATTCAGCACTTCTTCCTTGGATCTTGACATCATAGCTCGTACTCATTGAATCTTCAATGTCATAGATTGCTGTGCAAACATCAGTGATCTGAAGATGACTTCTCTTTTGTCTTGGATGAATTTTGAATAATCTCTGAACGTATCATCCCACTTGAGTCTCCAAGTCATCTTTCTGTAGTAATACTCCATGTGATGAAATATACTTAGAGCCGACATGCTCACACGATATGGGGTCATGATCTTCAGCATCAGAGTTAGCAGAAGCTGTGTTGAAGGTCTTTTAGGTCGATCATGACTTCTTTGATGATGATGTGGTGTGAACATGTGGTGATGGATTGGCATCTTTTCTGCAACCAGCTACAACAGCAACCAGCTACAGCTTTCCACAGCTACAATCGCCAGAAGTTCCTGCATACGACAGTTAGCAATAATTCGACCGGTACTTACAAGTTTGGACTTCGAGACAGTCAACAGCATAGTGTGAAGACTCTCTCTAATCCTTACTAAGACCGTTCCTAATCGAAAACCCACAGAGGGCTTTTTAAGATTTTACCGTAGTAAATCAACGATTAGGTGAGTCGCTGGAGATCACTCCACGACTGTAGACCGGTTGAAACCGCCGCGACCACTAAGCGTAATCCACGAGGAATTACCGAAGTGACCTGCTTTCAGGGCTGCTTGATGTTGACCCTGGCAGGAATTTCCATTCAATCATTGAGAATTACATAAGTAAATTCCCTCATAAATGTTCTGGCAGATTGCTAAGATCTGCGTAGGACTCATGAGATTACAACTGGTGTCCTTAATGTTGAACAACCAGTGTAGAAATAATTCGTGTCCCTATGAGATCTTATTATGTATCTCGGGGCTCTAGACTCGATAGTGCGTTTTGATTTAGTGAGCGGAGGCTGGAGAGAACTGCCACCTATTCAATATCATCTAACTCGGAGTGAGAGAGACGATAGGAATGTATTGAACTCCGTGACAATTGAAACAAGAATCCTTTGAGGGACCTTGAGTGGCTAGGGAGGGTTGTGCAGCGTATCACTGGGTCCATGATACTTTGTCTTCAATGCCAGCAATCAACTAAGTGATTCTGACAGCATATGTATTGACCCGGTTTCTGCCTAAGTTGTAAGGAGGGCTATTTCTTTTCACCCTTTCTCTTTACAATTCTTTTTCATTCTTCAACCCCTTCAGTGCTTACCGAGACTTCAAAACTAACACCTTGTTGGGTTTGTTCCAGTGTTAGCTCCATCTCAGTCGGCACTATTCCCTTATGCACATTTCTCCTTTTTAATCATACCTAAGGACTTCTACACTAACTAGTGGATTGTCCCTGGGTAGATCCCTCCGGCTCTGGCGGGATCGTGGGAACTTGAGCCTAACCTAACCATCCTTATAACTCCATGCATTAATTAAAATGGTCGGTCTTTGGTATTCATCCACAATTGCCAAACCAAATCTTTGAAAAATCTCTCAAAGTGTTCATGATTCTGAAACACATTTTTGCAAACACTTGAGAGTTTTATATTTTTCAAATGCTCCCCCTCAACATGTGCTCGAGTGATAGTTTTATAAATTTGCACATGTTAGGTAGAGCTTGCACTTTTTGAATTGATCCACTTTCAGTGAACATGACCGATTCGAGACACGCTTACATCACTGGTTAGACCAGCTTGAAATTATTACCCGTCCTGGTCAAGTCCATAGAAAGTTTCTCGAAACAGTACACTCTACTCAGATACATCTTTTTCGAGACACGCTTACATCACTGGTTAAACCAGCTTGAAATTATTACCCGGCCAAGACGTATCCTTTCGATTGATGACAATTCAAGTTTCGTCAATTCTTTTGTTAATTCTGAGTCACAGCCACATGCGATGCCAAATCCTTTGTTTTGTAAAACCATTTGCTCCCCCTCAATATATGTATTGATATAAGAAAGATTTTCGTACATATGGAGGAGCTTGCTTTTATGACCAAAACATTTTGCTCCCCCTCAATATGTGCCTTGATATGCAAAATGGTTTAGCACATACGGGAGAGCTTACATTAATTGCCAAATCATCACATTTTATCAGAATTTCCTATTTAAATCACATTCTCTCCCCCGATCAAAAATTTCAAACCATTTGAGATTTGTGATCCCAATTGATTTAAATACGTTTAGAAAAATTCGGGAGAAAATGTGGTCAGGTTTAAATGTATTCTGATTTAGGAGCATACGATGCTCCCCCTGAAACAACGAGAGAGTGTCACTGCTGATGTTGCACAAATTTGGTAAGGTGTCGGAAATTTGAACAAATATGCTCCCCCTCAATTAATGACCCGTTTTCCATTAAAAGAGCTGTAGTCATTCAATTGAGCGACGGACATTTGTGAAAATTTAGTTCATTTTACCACCTTGTGTAACATCAAGACTCTCTTGAGGGATCTAACAAGATAGAGAATCTTGATGAAAAGAAGACTTCTCTTCTTATATACGAAGTGATGCACTGAAACGTACATCAAGTCGGGAGAACATGGATATAAAGTAATCCATGCCCAGGTGAACATCACCCGGTTGGAGAAACAGCTGTCTTTTTGGCGACATGCTTTCCCCATTGTACAGTGCGGGTTGCAGTATGAAGTAACTGCAAGCCATTAAGACATGTTTTAACTGATTAGTATAACTTCTGCTCGAGCTTCATTTAAGAATCCGTGCCATTGTTGAATGACATTTCTAGATACGTAAATGTTATCGATAAACAGAAGACATGCCTAGGTAGAACTATTTTTGGTATTTTCTGATTTTTCGATTTTTATGGTTTTTATAGGTTTTATATTTTTGTATTTTTCTTTTTGATTTAAGATATATACAACTATGTACAAGGATATAAGAAGACAATCCTTTACTCCTCCTTTTCTTCCTGAAGACACTTGAGGGTTTCAGGAGTCATGCTTTTCATGCCAAGGCGTGGGAGAATAAACTGAAACCTTTCTCTTGGGAGGGCCTTGGTGAAGATGTCAGCTAACTGAAACTCTGTCCTCACGAAGTATAGCTCCACAATTCCTTTTTCCACCTGTTCCCTGATGAAGTGATGCCTGATGTCGATGTGTTTTGACCTGGAGTGCTGAACATTGTTACAACAAAGAGCAATGGCGCTTTTGTTGTCACAATATAGGGGAATTTTGTTGTATGAGAATCCATAGTCCGAAAGCTGTGATCGCATCCAAAGGATTTGTGCACAGCAAGCAGACATAGCAATGTACTCAGCTTCAGTAGATGATATGGAAGTACTCATCTGCTTCTTAGAAGACCAACTAACCAACTTTTCCCCTAAAAATTGAGCTCCTCCTGACGTACTTCGACGAGTGTCTTGACATCCCGCATGATCAGCATCTGCGTATGCCGTTAACTCCATTGCAGTGTCCTTAGGATACCAGAGACCCATATGAACCGTGCCTTGAAGATATCGGAAGATCCTTTTCACTGCTTCAACATGCTTCTTGGTTGGTCTGGATTGATACCGAGCACACATACACACAGCAAACAGAAGATCTGGTCTGCTAGCCGTGATGTACATCAAAGATCCAATCATGCTTCGATATTGCGTTATATCCACTGGAATCCCTGAAGGATCTTCATCCAGCTTCGTTCTATCAACCATGGGAGTGTCAACAGGTTCACTTGAATAGAATCCAAACTTTTTCAAGATCTCGTTGGCGTATTTGGATTGATTGATGAATATGCCTCCGGGACTTTGAGATACTTGTAATCCTAAGAAGAATGACATTTGCCCCATCATGGACATTTGGAATTTGGAATTCATCTCCTTTGAGAAACTATCACATTCACTAGGATCTGTTGAAGCAAAGATGATATCATCTACATATATCTGAACTAGCAGTAGATGGTTTCTTGATTTCCTGGTGAATAGTGTGGGATCAACAACACCTTTGGAGAATCTGTTTGCTAGGAGGAACTTGGACAATGTATCGTACCATGCCCTTGGCGCCTGTTTTAGCCCATAAAGAGCCTTCTTCAAGCGGTAAACATGAGTAGGGTGTTCAGCATCCACGAATCCTTCAGGTTGACTCACATAAACTTCTTCCTTCAAGTCACCATTCAAGAATGCCTGTTTTGACATCCATCTGGTAGACTATCATATTACGACTAGCAGCATTTGCCAGGAAGATTCTTATAGCTTCAATTCTAGCAACTGGAGCAAACGATTCTTCAAAATCAATGCCCTCTTCTTGTCTAAACCCTTTAGCAACTAGCCGTGCCTTGTTCTTTAAGACATCACCATACTCGTCAAGCTTCACTTTGAAGATCCACTTTAAAGCAATGATCATTGCACGCTCCGGAGGAGGCACTAATTCCCATACTTCAAGTCGATCAAATTCATGGATTTCATCCTGCATAGCCTGGAACCAGCAATCTTTAGTCATTGCTTCTTTGGCATCTTTTGGTTCGACTTTAGACAGTACGGAATTGAAGAAGCACCATAGTGCATCAGTGGCTAGTTGATTACGTGTGGATACTGGACGTGAAGGATTGCCTATGATGTTGTCGATTGGATGATCACTGGTCCATTTCCTGAGATGGTCGTGAGGTTGATGGTTATGAACGGACGTAGCAGTGCTGTGTTCCTCAGGTAAGGATGTGTCTGATGAATGTTCAGGAGCAAATATGTTTTCAAAAGGAACCTCTTCAACAGGAGCAAAAGGATTAACTTCCAAAGAATTATTATCTGAAGATTCTTGCGTTACTGGAGTAGTTTGAGTGTTTGATGACGAAGGCGATTGACTGGCAGCAGGAGCATTGTGACTGACTGATACTGAAGCTGCAGGACCTTCTGAACCTTGTGGGGCTTGAACCTCATTCATAGGAATTATTGCTGGTTCACTCGGGATGGTTCCATTCGTTGGCTCAAAGTATTCATCAAACATAGGATCGAATAACTTTTTCAACTCCTCACATGTAGGTGGCACATAAGAATCTGCAGGCGTGGAATTCTGTACAAGTCCTGAACTAATGGGTCCAGGAGACAAAAGGTGAAGATCGGGTCCAGAACTGATTTGTCCTGAAACAGGTAGCTCACTCAGCTCATCGAACGTAACATGAATGGTTTCCATGATTTTACGGGTCCTTTTATTGTAGATTCGAAACCCTTTACTGTCTGGTGCGTATCCAACGAAAATACCTATATCTGCTTTAGCTCTTAATTTTCCCAGGTCTTGACTATCGTTAGTTGGATAGCAAAGAGCACCAAACACACGCAGAAAGGAAAGATCTGGTTTCTTGTTATGAATTAACTCGAAGGGAGTCTTCTCATGAACCGGATGAATTAGGGATCGGTTTTGAGTGTAACATGCTGTTGCAATAGCTTCTGCCCAGAGAAACATCGGTGTCTTTGAAAATATAAGCATGGTTCTTGCAGCCTCCACCAGAGTACGGTTCCTTCGTTCAACCACCCCGTTCTGTTGAGGCGTGCGAGGGATACTTTTCTGATGCGTGATGCCAATACTTTCATAGAAATTACGGAGTTGTTGGTTAACAAACTCAGTACCATTATCTGTGCGGATGATTCTGACAGTTTTATCTAGCCTTACTTGCAGCTGTTTTATCAGTTTAATGATAACCTCTGGAGTTTCGTCCTTGGTTCTCAAAAACTTTACCCATGTGAACCGAGAATAATCATCTACTATCACCAGAACATACTTCTTTCCATTTATGGTTTGTATTCTCATTGGACCGCACAAGTCCATGTGGAGGGTGTGAAGAACTTCCAAGTTGGTGTTGACGGTTTTAGGCTTGTGGGTTTGTTTCTTGCTTTTACCCAGTTGACATGCAGAGCAGAGATGATCTTTCTCATATTTCAGTCTGGGCATCCCTCTAACAAGATCTTTACGGGAAAGGTTATTTATGGTACCGAAGTTCAAGTGGTTCAAACGACGATGCCACAGCCATGATTTTGTTTTAGAGGCTTTAGAAAGCAAGCATATTGGAGAGGACTTCAACATTTCTTCAATTGAGATGGTGTATAGATTGGTGCCCCGACTGCCCTTGAGGAGATCTAAACCATCCAATTCTCTGACGAAACATGTATGCTTTCTGAAAGCCACTTCCAGATCTGAATCACAAAATTGACCCACAGAAAACAGATTGTGTCCTAGTCCTTCCACATAATATACCCTTGAGATTACACTATTACCAAACACATAATCTCCATAACCCATAATAGCACCAAAATGGTCGTTCCCAAATCTAACTGTCCCGATAAACTTTTTCACGAAGTTCTTGAGCCGTGAGCGATCTCCAGTCATATGTTTTGAGCAGCCTGAGTCCAAATACCACAGGACGATTTGTACGACCTGCATTTGAAACCAGACAACAATGGATAACTGAAAAATGTGGATCCCCAAGTGCAATTGGGGTCCATTTGGTCAGCACACACATATTCAGGAACCACAGATTTCACAGATGCTACTATCTTTACTGTAGAGACAGAACTTGAGACAGGACAAGACCTAGATGGAAGGCATTGTGATTCTAAAGGCAAGATTCTACCAGTTGGTCTCCATTCCTTATTCTTCACAATTTTATGCATATTCATTTTAGGTAATGGTCTCTGTTTTCCTAAGTTGAATTTCCTTCCAGTGGGTCTCCATTCCTTTACTTTTACAGTTTTATGCTTATTCATTTTAGGTAACGTGCACTGTTTTCCTAAATTGAATTTCCTTCCAGTGGGTCTCCATTGATAGCCTACGCTAGCAAATATTTTTCCTGTAGCTTTCCAAACCTTTTTGCATGCTTCAGATATCCTACCATTCTTAACATGGGATGATGCAGAAGACATCAGGAAAGACACAACACATTCATCATGATTAGCAGAAATTAAACAATTGTCGCAAGTTTTACAGATAGCATTAGAATTCGAATTAATTACAGTACTTTTGATACTAGAATCAACACGATTCATCCTACTCATTGTAAACTTATTGTTCCTAGGTTGGGCTTCTACATTCTTCAAGTGATCATTCTTAGCTGGCGCAGTCATATCCTTTCTTTCATTTCCTCTAGACCTTGACCCGCTAGCTTGGGTGTCACTTTTTACTCCTGTAGAAGCATCGAAGGTAACATTAGTTTGTTTTTCTGTCACATGCCTTCCTGATAATGATGTGTTGGGTTCTGATGTTTTGGGTGGTAGGTCAAAGGCTACATACTTGTTCACAACATTGGATGATGATGCAACAGATCTATCTCTATGGCCTCTAAACTTAGGAATTGAGCCTATGGCATATTCTAAGTTTTCCTGAATCCTTTTCGTGAGTTTGCATGCATAGACAACCGCTTGATCAAGTGGCTTATCATTCCTATCCTCTTCAACTACCTCACGAAGTGTGTCCAGACCTTCTCTAAGATGATCTAGATATGTTTGATGGGCAAGGCTGTTATTTCTAAGCTTAAACGGAATACGCCCAACATCAACATCATACTTTTTACAATCAGTAGCCTTTGGTGTATCACAATTACAAGTGGTGCATGGCATTTTACCTTTCACCCGAGCCTTAAGATTCTCAATTTCATTTGTCAAAGAGGTTATTTGATCATTATGATTGCTTCTTGTAACTTTAATAGAATCATATAACTCTTTGAAATGTTGTTTAACCTTTGAATTTTCTTCTCGATAACACTCATTTTCATAATGTAACTTATTTATGGTGTTTTGATATTGAAAATTCTGAGAATCTGAAGACGAAGGTTTATTGGTGCCATATACTTCACACTTGTTGGATTTCAATTGGGCAATTTGGGCCCTCAGCAGTCGAATCGTGTTCGTGTGAGCTTGAATTGTCTCATCACGTTTGCTTAATTCAAAATAAGTATCAAACTCAGGAGCATCCGAGGATGTCTTGACATTTGATATTTTGCATTTTTCTTCTAAGTGTTGATGTTTGAGTTGCAAATTCAGATAATCAACTTCTAGTTTTGAAAAAACGTTTAACCATGTTATCATGGTCATCATTTTGAATTTTTTCAAGCAATTTCAAATTCTCCCCCTCAAGCTCAACAACACGATTCTGGGTGACATTTAACGCAATAGCATACTCATTAAATTGACAAGCAGACAATGCAGAATCAGTGACAGTGTAAAATACATCTTGTGCAATACATTTAGCAATCAAGTTGTCATTAGTGATGAGTATGTTTTTTCTTTCAATCTCACGACTCTTAAGTTCTATTGCATGTTCATTTACCTCATTTTCCATATCTTTAAACACTACTTTCATTTCATTTATTTCGGCTTTAAGGGCAGTTTGCAACCCTTCAAAGTGTTCTTTAAGTAGATTAAAGAATGGCATGACCTCAGTTAAGTAACACCTTTTTGCATGTTCAAAACACCTTTCCCCCTCAGTAATGCCAGTGGGTGTGATTCTCTTCTTACATGTTTTATCGAAATCAGCAAACAGTTGCCAAAGCACATATAAGCTAATAAAGGTTTTGCATTCAGTGGGAAGAGACAAAGGCACCAAATTCCTAGGTGTATTGGGAGGATACACCGTTATGGACGCAACTTTTCTAATGAGGGGGGTGTTGGCCTTAAGTTTTTCTACCTTAAGTTTTTCATTATCTTGTTTCCAAAATATCTGCTCAGGTGTTAACTTCATTTGAGGAGCAAACACAGTCAAACGATTTTCTTCATAATAATCATGGGGTTTGATTATTATTCGTCTGGCTATGCACTCAGGATCCCTCATTTTCACATTCATTTTTTCCCTCGTTTTATCACTCAACTCATCCTCTTCATCAGTGTAGATATGCTCAGGTTGGTCATGAATAGGCTTAAGCATCACATTACCATCATATAGGGCTGGTTGAAGTACTTGCATGTCCCTAAGGATGGTTGACTTAGGTTCACCTATCATGATTTTACTGTGCTTATCACTCAACTTTCTGTGCTTATGAATCATTTGAGCAGTTTGTATAGTTTGATTTTGTGTGTACAACTTATCTTCAAGCTTATTTTTTAACGTCTTGAGTCTAGAGAAATCATTTAAAAGAGTTGTTTCTTTTTGTTTGAATTCTTGCTTAAGTGTGGTTACACACTTTTGTGCTTCCTGTTTCTGTTTGACAGACTCTTCTAGTTGACTTTTCAAAGAACTCAACTCTAATTTTAATGTTTCTTCTCGCACTCTAGACTCTTTAATAAGTGTACTCATTTGACCTTCTAATTTCTGCTCACGATCATTAAGCTCAAACTTAGCACGCTGTTCATACATAGCAACTTGTTCTTTATAGATGTTTAGTCTAGTGATCAAGTTATCATCAGGGACAGGCAATTTGTTCTCATGGTACGCACATGCATTATCTACACAACCCGCATTATCTAAGGCACATACATTACTCATAGCACACACATCATTATTGACAAAGGATTCACCATTTGATACATCAGGAGAGTTGTTGCTATTCAAATACTGTTCATATGAGACAATATTGCTATTTTCCATATCAACATCACTTGAGTCAGAAACAACTGCCTGATGTACTTCTTCGGGAATCTGTTGTCCCTCGACAATATTATATGTGTCATAAATTTTTAGTACCTCAGATATCACAGATGCATTAGAAGGACCAGCTTGACGAGATGAGGCCAGGGAAGACAAGTTAGCCATGAAGATTGTTTGAGCAGTAGGTTCATCATCCACATCAGAATCAAATGCATCACAGTCATCTGCCTTGAAGATGTTAGGATCATTAAGTGCTAGATCCTGAACAGGTTTCTCATCCACATCTTCATCAAAAGTATTTCCTCCATCTCCTGCCAAGAATAATAACTCTTCCTCATCCAATACAGCTCCATTTTCTTGAGCTTGCATTAACAGCATCTTGTCTTTGAAGTAATCTGAATTCTGAGGACGTTTAGGTTGATTGCAGTTTCTAGCAATGTGTCCAAGCCCCCCACAATTATAACACTTGATCTGTTTCCCTTGCCCCTGATTGGCATTCCCTGCTCTATTCTGCACAAAACCTCGACCCATGTTTCTACCAGCTCTCCCTTGCACATTCTGAACCACAATTTTCCCATCCTCCACCATTGCTAGATTGCGTGGGTTGGAAGAATTCCTTAACTGATTGTTGGTCTGTGGGAGTGATGCTTGAAACTGTTGAACCAGTAGAGAAACTTGATTGGTAAGGTTATCAATCATTTTGTCGGTCTGAGAGTAGCCTGAGTCAAGTTGTGAACTCATAGCAGGTACTTGTGAGTGAAGTTGGTGATAGCTTGGATTGGATGATGATTGAATTGTTGGTTGTACATTTGTCATGAAAGCCAGTGGGTCATTCGTAGTTGAAGGATTCAACTTTTCTCTCAGCACCCGATCATAGGCAGCATGCTTCTCATGTTGTTGCAGGTAAGCATACAGCTGTTCATAGTTAGTCTCCCTTAAACCTTTGTTGAGTTTGACGGCAGTAACAAATCTGTCCCATTCCGGAGTCATGTTGTTCACAAACTTTGAGTTAAGTTGGATGTTGGGCATAGTCATTCTGATCATCCTCATATCATTCACCAACTTATGAAATCTCACATAGTAATCTGTGATATTTTCTCCTGGGTTCATTTTGAAATGCTCGAACTCATCATACAGCTGTGACTCTCGATCTTCCTTTGTGAGTTCTGACCCTGCCAACAACATTTTAACGTTGTCCCACACAGCCTTGGCTTCAGTGTTAAAATTGATGAGCTTGTATACATCCTTTGGAAGACCTTGAATAACTATGTTGGAGGCTCTAATATCGGCATCATACCTCTTCTTTTCTTCTTCATTAAGATCATTGTAGTTTCTAGGTCTGTCGATGCCCCAAGTTACAGTACCATCTTCACCAGTTGTAACAACGTCTCTGGTGGTACCTATCTGATAAGGTCCTTCGTCAATTGACTTAAGAATGTTAACACCATTATCTTTTCCCAAGCAGTAAAGTCTAATTCGTTGTGCCCAAGACTCATAATCCGTCCTATCTAGCATAGGTGGACGAGTGTCAGATCCTGCTGCTTGAATATCATCTGATGATGTACCTGATGTGGTAGCCATAGTAACTACGGGATTTTACTGATCTTGTGATTTAACCGAGAAATCGAATCTTTCGCGGGAATTTCTAAAATCACCAAGACACAAACCGCCTAGACAAACCGCGTAGACACAAACCGCGTATGTGCCTAAGAGACAAACCGAGTTCACACAGGAGACACAAACCGCGTTGACACAAACCGCGTATGTGCCTAAGAGACAAACCGAGTTCACACCAAAGATACAAACCGCGTTGACACAAACCGCGTGTGCGCCAAAGAGACAAACCGAGTTCACACCAAAGACACAAACCGCGTATTCGCCAAATAGACAAACCGAGTTCACACCGGATATACAAACCGCGTATGTGCCAAGAGACAAACCGAGTTCACAATGGAGATACAAACCGAGTTCACACTAGATACACAAACCGCGTAGACACAAACCGCGTATACGCCTTAGGGACAAACCGAGTTCACACTGGAAGTACAAACCGCATAGACACAAACCGCGTACGCACCGTAGAGACAAACCGCGTTGGCACAAACTTCCAAACCTGTCACTATCAATGCCGTTTGTCCTTTTGCCTAAACTAGTATAAAGACAAACCGCGTACCCGATGCTACACAAACCGCATTCAAGAACGTCCAAACTACACAAACCGCATTCAAGAACACTTCCAAAAAAAACCCACGAATTGCTCCAAAATCACCACACGGTTCTTGGATCTGTGAATCCAAACACCAAATACCACTCTAATACTAATCTTAATCAAGAAAGTACAAAGTAAAACAACTTCTAATCACTAAACAAAGTACAAAATGAGATTTATGCTACTAAACAAACAAAATAAAAAAAAACTTAAAACTACAAGTCGAACCAACAAGAAAACCTCAAGAACTACACAAATTCGTGAATACCAACTCTCATGGACCTAACCATGGCTCTTGATACCAATTGTAGGGTATTCACAATGCAAGAATCACTTGTATGAGGCTTGTATGGATCGAATAGAGTAAGATTTCTAGAGAGAAGTGGGAGCCTTTTAGAGAGAGAAAGTAACTAGTGATATATTAGATTGAAAAGGTCCAACCCTTCCCTTGTGTGGGAAGGGGTATATATACTACTACATATTATGTCCCTAGTGGACTGTGGAGCGAGCTGACAGAGGGTAAAGACCCGACCCACTCCACAATAGTAATTAATAACTAAGCTACTAATAATATTACTGATAATCTAATGAGCTATGATGATCTAATAAGTACTCGGGGTGACCGAGTCTTCTGCTGAATATTCATATTCCTAACAATCACTATGTTATTTTACTGTATCAAAAGTATTCTATGTTATTCTACTTCATCATAGTAATACTTAACTGAATCATTGTTTTATTATACTGCATCACAAGGTATAATCTACAACATCACAATGTAAGAGTTACTGCATATAGTATGTATATTCTACTGCATCACAATACACTAAAAAAATAATAGAATGAAGTAAATGATTTAAAATGAGAAGAAATTTACAAAGTATATTTAATTAACACTGAGATATTATTGTATTGTAATTCGGTAATAAATGCTACACGTCTCTCAAAAGAAAATATGTCTTGTAAGCAATCCTTGATTATATATACTGTTGTTATAGATAATTTCTTTAAAAAAATTGAAATCATGTTGAATTATACTTGGATGTTATGAGACCAATTCTTGTCGATTGCACTGTTTTTTTTATTGATTTTCTTGGATGGTTGCAGCAGTTGTATTGTGCATCACAGTGTATACAACTGGTGCATCATAGTGCATCATAGTGCATCAAAATGTTAAAATCAACTGAATCAAAATTATATATATTCACTGCATCTTAATGTATAGATATACTAAATCAAAATTATGTAAATTCACTGCATCAAAATGTATAAATATCGGCATCATAATGTTATAAATTTGCTGCATCAATATGTATAAATCTAATGCATCATAATGTATATAACTGGTGCACAACAATTAATAATTCTATTGTATCACAATGATATAAAATTACTGCATCACAGTGTAAAAATCTACTGCATCACAATGATATAAATTTTATGCATCATAGTGTTAAAATCTACTGAATCAAAATTATGTAAATTCACTGCATCACAATGTATAAATATACTGAATCAAACTTATTTAAATTCATTGCCTTACAATTTATAAATAAACTGCATCAAAATGTTATAAATTTGCTGCATCAATATGTATAAAATCTACTTTCTCTTAGAGCTTCCAACACTGAGCTTCCAAGTTCTGCTTTTTTAACTAGCGTTGGTTCCGTGTCAACTGAAGAATGGCGAGCTACTTAACCAAGACATCGCCATCTCCTCCTCCGATAACCAAGAGTTGCAGATAAAGAAATGTGAGGCAAAATTTTCAATGAAAGGGGAAACTTTACAATTGTCAAACCAACAAATGGAAATTAACTTTTGGATTTTTGTTGATTTAGCGTATGACAGTATTTCACAAACATGTTAACAAAAATCCATGAAGTCCATAATACACATATGGCCAAAAAAAATAAGGTCAAATTTATTCATTTGAAACTCAATAATATACAGTTCTAAGAGGTGGCAAACCTTCTTTAGGTTGGAAATCAAACAAAGTGGGAGATGTGTGATCATTTCTTGATACGCGCACTCATCTCTTTCTGTAAATTGAATTACGCCATCCAAAACAAGAACCTTCCCATATGTTCCAGAATGAAACAAGCAGAAGTTAGATTATACATTATTCAAACAATAAAATGGAATAAACTAATTATTATATAATATGACTGAACAAGTAAAGAAAATTTTGTCATGTATGCCCATAAAGTTTTTAGCCACAGATCTATCTGGTTGGTCAGATTTTAAGTATGCCCAACTTTTCTGCCATTTTATACACCACGAAACTAGCATATAGGTGAAAACAGATCTTGTAGATGTTAAAAAATCAAATGCCTGGAAAACCATAACATCTTGGTAATCGGATTTTCCCTGAAACAATATTTTTTTCAACCTTCAAATAGTGTGCCTCACCTGCATATAAATGAAAGAGGCTGTCAACTGATATCTAGTTGTAGACAAACATTAAATTAACACTTTCTATTAACTCTCGCCAAACTATAACACTTTCTATCACTTAAAAAATCTGATTTACTAGTTCATTCACTGATTTATCGTGTTTCATCCTAAGAACAAAACAATAATATTGATCTGTGTCGCTATGACTCCTTTTTTAGTCAAAACCGAGACCTCTTTAAAATACTAACTAACAGCCAACCACTCCCGTTAAACTAAGTGTATACAACACAAGATTAACTTTTACATTTAAAGTCTAACTTAGTCTCGATGGGCCATAAAAATTGAATATCAAATATCATGCATCGGACATCTAAGAGTAACTCGACGACCTTACATTGTCAAAACCCGTATTTGTTTCTTTACTAAGACTATAAGGCTTTAGAGTTCACAAAAAAAAGTATTTCATAATATTTTAGTGTTAAGAAAACCATCAAATAGACTAGCAAAAGTAAAATATATACAACTCGAGTAACTTTAGTAAGGGAGTATCACTGCACGCAATAAAATGTATAATTATTTGTACACAACTTTATGCACATGCGCGATTTGACATTTTAATTATCTATTGAGATGTATCATTAAGTGTATATTGTCCAAATAATCTTGACGCTCCATGTTCCAAAAACTAAAATTTTAATCTAGATAACACACTTGCATCTCAGTTCAAATTTGAGTGCGTCACACGTACAACCAAGCATACAATCACATGTATGCACATAAAACAACCAACACTTAGCCTATTTTATCCTTACACATACAAACTGAACACTTACTGCATCTCAGTTCAAATTCCAGTGCATCACCACAACAACCAAGCATACAGTCACATATACACACATAAAACAACCAACACTTGGCCTATTTCATCCTTACACGCGCAAACTAAACACCTACTGCATCTTAGTTCCTTTTTCAGTGCATCGCGTATAAAACCAAGCACACAAACACATTTACATACATAAAACAACATATGCTTAGCCTATTTCATCCTTACATGCGACAACTCAATACCTACTGCATCATCATTCAAAACAGCTGCATTACAGTGTAAAATTAACAATCGATGCATCACAGTGTAAACTTAGTGTATCAGAATGTAAATTTAGTGCATCACAGTTATAAAATCTCATTAAGACATTTTATCAAACACCTTGTATACAACTTTCCTAAACAAGTTTTGTATCTATTTTTATCTACCTTTTGTTCCAGATCTAAACAACATGAATATCAGACATAAAAAAACAAAAACATCAAGGTACAAAAAACAAAAAAAACTAGGAAAAAAAGCAAAATCTCTTGAATTAGGTAATTACTATCAATAATTGTGGATGAACAACAATCATTACTGCTTGATGATTAAATCAGCATCTTTAAAATCGATGTAGAATTAGGCTTACAAAATCAAAACGTTGAATTAGGTTTAGTTATTAGATAATGATGAACGGTGGTTATCGATTGATGATTAAACATTGATCGGTGGCAATTAACGGTGGGGATGGTGGTGGTGGTGATCGGAGGGGAAGGCGGCGGAGAACGGTGGTAAATGCTTCTGTGAATGGTGGGGAAGATATTGGTGATGGAGGGAAAGGTATTGGTGATGGCTGTATGATAAGTGAAATCCAAGAAGAAAGATTAATGGAAGTAAAAGGTTTATAAAGGGTTGGTTGTAAATGACGAAAATACCCCTATAGGTATAAAAATTAGGGGCGGACTAATTGGGACAAGTGGTGGCTTCCTAGCCTTTTCATTTTAAGACCTCTTCTCAATATATCCCACCTCTATATATATATATATATATATATATATATATATATATATATATATATATATATATATATATATATATATATATATATATATATAAGTGTTGAGAAAAGTTACCCTCTAATTAACTTCTTTGAGTTTGGTTAACTGCAAAATCTCTTCAAAAAATTACCTCCCTTCATTTACTACAGATACCATTCTCAATTAGTTTTGACATTTTCACAGGTAGTGTGCGGTTGATGGTATCTATGTCACAATGTATAGAAGAGCATCAAGTATTGAGTTGCGATGGCTGCAACATCGTGTGCCAAGTATCACACATGCATACAGCTGCTACCCGCCATTGCCACTCTATGGAAGGCGACCCTGCTACCCTTCCTAATGGAGACAACCATCAACTAATCTAAAGATAAACCTATATATGCACAAACAGTTTCAGTAAAACTTACACTCGATTTGGTCAACAACCGCAAACTATTTTAAGCTAAATTCTATCATAAAGCACTTATTTTTAAGCCTTCTGTCATAGAAACAAAATGTTTGACCATCACAACAGTAACATTGTGAACATCTCAACTGATATTAGTTGTTTGACTGATAATGGTCAGCTTTAAATTGGTTACTCTAGTAGTTAGTCATCTCAACTGATATCAGTTGTTTATTTGAGCCACACACTATCTGTTGAGATGGTCAAAAATTTTGTAAAAAGAAAAATCGAAAATTGGTAACAAAAATACAGTGTGAGAACAAATAAATTACATGGTGTTTATTCCTATACGGAATAAAACTTCTTTGTACACAACGTTTGTTGTGGAGTTTATGTATTCGTCGTCTTTGTCACAACAAATAACCTTCAAACTATCTTGACTCTTTGAAAAATCCACTAAGATTGTAAGTATATGAACATATTGAAAAGCATGCATAATGCCAGCAAGTGTAGAGAAAGCCATTAGATACCATTCTCAATTAGTTTTGACATTTTCACAGGTAGTGTGCGGTTGATGGTATCTATGTCACAATGTATAGAAGAGCATCAAGTATTGAGTTGTGATGGCTGCAACATCGTGTGCCAAGTATCACACATGCATACAGTTGCTACCCGCCATTGCCACTCTATGAAAGGCGACCCTGCTACCCTTCCTAATGGAGACAACCATCAACTGATCTAAAGATAAACCTATATATATATGCACAAACAGTTACTCGATTTGTTCAACAACCGCAAACTATTTTATGCTAAATTCTATCATAAAGCACTTATTTTTAAGCCTTCTGTCATAGAAACAAAATGTTTGACCATCACATCAGTAACATTGTGAACATCTCAACTGATATCAGTTGTTTGACTCATAATGGTCAGCTTTAAATTGGTTACTGTAGTAGTTAGTCATCTCAACTGATATCAGTTGTTTATTTGAGCCACACACAATCTGTTGAGATGGTCAAAATATTTGTAAAAAGAACAATCGAAAATTGGAAACAAAAATACAGTATGAGAACAAATAAATTACATGGTCTTTATTCATATACGGAATAAAACTTCTTTGTACACAACGTTTGTTGTGGAGTTTATGTATTCGCCGTCTTTGTCACAACAAATAACCTTCAAACTGTCTTGACTCTTTGAAAAAGCCACTAAGATTGTAAGTATATGAACATATTGAAAAGCATGCATAATGCCAGCAAGTGTAGAGAAAGACATTAGATATACACTTCTTTCCAATCGTTATTCTTCTCTAATAGATTATGCACATCCAACATAAGCATAAGTCAACCACATTTGTGGCCAAAGTTGTGCCATGTCCTACCTGAAAATAAGAGTTCAGCAACCTCGATAGCAAAAATAACCTTTGTTGAATCTCATATATATCCAGATGCATATCTGAGTTAGAAAACAATTAGAATACGATCTAAAAGTAAAATTTGAGATCTGAACAATTGTGAAATTCAGAATTACCTGGAGGAAGTATACTACTCCATTGACAATGAAATATGAAAGTCTCAATTTATCAGCTGGAATTCTTCTCACCTGACATGAATAAAATAGATTTTAGGGATTGACATTAACTAAACCATTAACTAAAGTCATGCATATGTAGTGTATATTTTTGTGGTTATAGGCAATAAAAAAATTGTACACAAGTTTCTTAATGATAGTAGCTCTCAACCCATAATAATGCAACTAATGTTAGGCTAATTTTCGGTAAAGAGACCCGAGAGGTAAGGTGTTCGACACATTAATCAAGTTCATAGTCATATCTTATGAAGCACTTCCATACATGTTAAACTGCACCAGGAGTGACGACTGCTCATTGATAAGATAAAACTCAAGTGTCCAGCAACCATAAATATATGGTTCAGACTTTAAAGCTTTGTAAAGATACATCAATAGTATTAAAATATGTAACAGAGTTGAATGGAAAACGCAAGAGAAATAACGAACAGGTAACACCATTTAGTTCTGGAAACCATTATAATTAGAGGTGGCAAAAGATTGTGGTGCGGTTTTAGGGGTGTAAATTATCCGCAACCGGAAAAGACAGAATGGAATCGGACCGAATTGAAACTGCTAAATTGATAATATTGGGACCGAGTTTAGTGGTCTTGTACTGAATGGTTGCGATTTGGTTTTGACCCGAGCTCTGCATCTTCCTATACAGGTTTTGGTTAACGGGTCAAAATGGTGTTTTGAACTGGTCAGAACGACTCACAAAAACTTCATTGATGTTGTACAAATAATTATTGTTTTAAAAATTTGATTCGGAAACATTTCATGCTTTTTGGAGCCACCAATGTGTTTATTTTTATGTGCCAGGTATTATCCAAACACTCAGAAAAAAATTTCGGTTTATAATAAGCACATAACAATCTTGTAAATGCCACCTCTTATTCTTATCCTCTGATAATCAAATTTCGGATAATACAAATCTAAACTTAGTCCACAATCTGATGAGCATTAGTGTTGCATAGCAAAGAAACATAGACTAACCTCTTTTTGCTTGTTGTTCCTAAGGCAGTTCTCACTGGAATAAACTCTAGAACTTTACGCCTGGCCAGCACAAGTCCTTGTAGTAATGCATATCTGCCATTTAAGAAATTGCTAATGATGTTAGCCTTGACAGCCCTATAATATAGCCAATTCATACTTTGACGTATATCAACATTGGTTTAATAAAATAATAATAATAAAGGATAGTCGCCCTGGGATTAGTTGGCTCGCAATGTCGAATCGGAAACCCAGGTATACAAAAAAAAAAAAAAAAAAAAAAAAAAAAAAAAAAAAAAAAAAAAAAAAAAAAAAAACCAACTTAGGTTGTCTAGATTAACCTAACCAAACACTCCTTAAACAACATGTGTCTACAAAACAATATGAGATAAACCACAAAGGTGAAAAAGTTTTTTGAAGGATACTAAGTAAGCCATCATTTCAAACCATTTATCAAATTCATACATAATTCACTGTAATACCTCAATATGTTTTAATAGGTATCGGGATTTCAACTCGTTGATAGTGGCTCCTATCTCTAACTTTGGCAATTTAGCTTATCAAACAAAATAAGTTGATAAGATTGAATATTCTGTAATTCTTAAAAAAAATGTGTCGGTTATAATAATATTTTATGGCAAAATTTATAGAAATAACAGAAAATAATAACGTAGCTCTACTATTAAGTTCAACTATAAATTTGCATGAAACATGATGCCAACCAATTGTAATTACCTACTCAACAAATTTGTTAGTTGTGCAAGAATAGTGGAGCTATATCTTAACTTATCTTTTCCCCAAGGAAATACTATCTTGAACATAATGATTATGTTGTTACAGATCTAGTGACAAAAATACCAATTACGTATATATTTAAAAATAATTCTTTTAGAATGGCTTTAACTAATTGTTAGAGTTATAAGTTAAATGGCAATTTAATCTATGATGGATCATGAACTATTAAAGTATTCATGTGATCAATAGGTATATGTCGTATGCAAAATTTAATATGGACAAAATAGTGAAAATGCCGACAAAATGAGTAAATGGGAACTTGTTTTGGACTCTATAGTCTATACGATTGATAAATGCTCAACTGAAAGGTAATGGCTAAAACTACAATCATCATTGATGGTTTGATTCGGTTCGCTCTCCACATTCAAAAAATAAAGTTAAGTGTCATGCCTTATTATTGAAGGCAAAGTATGTCCTAGACTCCTGGGATTAATGTGATAGGCTTGTGATTGTTTCATGTGGAATATGTAAGTTACAGAGATTATAAACATACAAAAGAAGACGATTATTGATTACCTAGGTCTGAATCATGGGGTCCAGGAGAGGCTTAAGGATGGTACTGAAGAGACATGAGCTTCTGTTGAGGGAAGGCAAGACCTGCACAGCTTACATCATTCAAATTCACATGAGTTACTTGCACCCCATCCGGAAGTGACTCCGGATCAACCGCATAATTGTGATTCTGCAACATATAAAAATAATCTAAGATAGCAACATACATAAAAAACGTTATATATTGAAAGGATAATATTAGTTGATAGTACACCTGTGCACTAATCTCAACACTGCCATTTCGAAGGTTACGAATAGGATGGTTTCCTCCATGATGACCGAACTTCATTTTATATGTTTTCCCACCCAAGGCCTGGCCAAGTAACTGATGTCCCATACAAATACCAAAAATAGGAACTTGGCCAATAATCTCTTTAACCGTGTCAACAGCATAAGGAACCGCAGATGGGTCGCCTGGGCCATTGCTGAAAAGAACTCCATCTGGTTTCATTTTTAGAGTTTCTGATGCTGGCAATGTTGATGGAACAACAGTGATTTTACAGCCATAAGATGCCAATCGCCTCAATATATTGTGCTTGATACCAAAATCGTAAGCCACAACCTTCATATAAAGGGAATAAAATATTAATATAAAAGTTAACCTATAACAGTTGTTAACAGATCATAATCAATTTTAGTATAAAAAAACTAACATGGAAAGTCTCCCCACTTATTTGACTGGTATTAAACTCCCAATCCAGACCAGTCTTTCCAACCCATTCATAAGGTTCCTTACAGGAGACGCTAGAAATTAAATCCACACCTGCAGAAATTGTCCAGTCAAAGCCAGAAAATGCTTCCTTTAACTGGTAATCATCGTCTGATATAAAGCCCTGAGAACATTCAGATAAAATTATATTACACCTTGTGGAAACAGAAACAAAAAAA
>CP139509.1:218908427-219188334 GCA_021014915.2 Artemisia tridentata subsp. tridentata
TGAGGATAATAACAAAATACTAAGTCTGAAATACAAATCTCTTCTAGTCATGGCTAAGTCCAGAATAGCTAGTAAGGTCCTCTAAGTCCAAAGTACTCTCCACTCATAACCCAGCTTCCAACTAAAACCTGCCGCAGGAAAGAAATGCGGCTGAGCTTAAAAAGCCCAGTGAACAGATATGTACAAAACATAACATAATGGTGAATAAGCATAAGCAACGAAGGAATAAGAATAGCAACGAAAAGCATAATCATAAATGTCATACGAATCATAAAGATAACTGAGAGTCAAGAGTGCATGAGAACTGAATAAGTAATGAATCAAGAATGGAATGAAAATAATGAAAAGGGTCATATAAGGATGTGCCATAAGAACTCCATACAAAAATCCGTCAAATCATATCATATCATATCATAAAAGTGCACGAAGAGGGGAGACCTCTAAGTACTAATCAAAAGTGTGAGAATGAGTGCAAGGCACACACCACCTGGTCACCAAATCATACACATACAAAAGTCCTAGGATGCATCCATACGCTCCCATCAAAAGTATGTATGCCAGTACTAGACTGGTCACACACACGCATAACTGGCCAATAGTGATCACAAATAATACATACACATAAGGGGGAACGCCGTAGATCTATCACACCTCTACGGGAGTGTCATGCCTAAGGTGCCATCAAAGACATGGTCCTGGTACCTCCAGAACTAGGTAAGCTCAGGCACGGATCTATCATATCATACATAATCATAATCAAATAAGCATGGCAAGAGAAACGAATAGTAACTCCATAGGCATCGCAAAACATAATCATAGCATTGCAGAGACATTTATACTAAATGTCAGAATGAATCAAACAGAATGACAATCATACAATGAAAGTCATAAATCAAATAAGGGAAACATATCAGGCATCGGATCATACAAAATATCCCTACTGAAAAGGGAAAGAATATCTGTACCTTAACACAGCACACGAATGAAAGCAAAAGAAATCAAATGGGAGCAGGAATCACTCCCTCTTCACTCGATCTACAAATAATCATAAGTTCTCTTATAAGTTTCATAGTCTCATAATCATATGGGTTTCATTTTAGTTTTTTTTCCATTTTAGGTAACTTTCCATATTTAGCAACTTTCCAAAAATAGCAAGTTTTCATATTTAGTAACTTTGGTTATACACATTCAAGTTAATCATTTTGTCCATTTAAAGTATTAAAGATGACCATATGTTGATAATTTAAGATTCATAATGCCATTTACATAAGTTTAGGGTTCATAGTGAAGTTTTCATAAGTTTATGGTTCATTATGTAAATATCACAAGTTTAAGGATTATAGTGTCATTATGATAAGATGAGGGTCTGAAATGTAAATATTATCAAGTTACATGTTTTCATCAGTTAAGTCCCTTAGTTTTAGAAAAATGACAATTTAGACCCTTTAGTTTAGAAAATAAACACATTATACCTTTTAAAACCCTTTTACACTTTTTAAAATTTTACACATGAACTGGACCTGTTTAGTCAAATTTATTAACCATATTAGAACTCAGAAATAAAATTCCCAAAAATTACCACAGATTCTATAATGTCTTAAGAACACTCATGAATTTTTCCAGAATTTATTGACAAGCATAACTATGATCTAAAAATCACTTAATCCAATTCGTCCAGATTTCTGATCAGATTTTACATACGAAAAGTTTGCAGTTCAAAGCCCCATCAAAATAACTTATAAAAATCCACAAAAATTACAGAAACTAACTTATATCAAAAATATTATTATTCAGAAATTTTAGGTCATGACTCTTTATATATTTCAAATTAAAAATTATAATCTATAGGTGAATTTTCGTAACCCAAAATACAGTTTTGACACCCGATCTCATAAATTCGAAAAATGTGCCTTCCCGACCTCTAAAAATTACAAGGTTAATTTCTACAGAAATCTATTTCATTGAACTTAATTTTAGACTCTGAAAATACCCAAATACACGCTCACATCATTTATATACAGCCGATTAAAGTCGAACAAATTTTTAGGACAGTAGCAGTTTTATTATATCATGTAATCTTTTAGGTTTTAATCATTCCAATGATTACCTCTTGACACCAAACAATTTTTAATGACATCAAAACATCCATAGATCAATTCATACATATCAATAACACGATCACAATGATTAAAATTCAGATTCGTATACATACTCGATTCATATTTAGGGCTTGTAAATTCGTTATTTTATGTGAACCAATTCTATCATTTTATGTGACATCACAAACGACATAAACATCAAGATAGTAGCAAGAATCGAACGAGGAGAGTGATATAGAATAAGGATTGATACGTTTACCCTCGTAGTGTGATCAAACACAAGAACAAGAGCAACACCCGATCGAGTCATCAACAATTCTTCCTCTCTTCTTCATATTGGATCGAATGGGATAAAAAAAAATACAAAAAGTCGATTAGGGTTTGTTCAAGAATTTCAATTGGATTAAATTATGATACGTATTGATTACCTTTGGACAAGAACACGATCAAGGATCAGCAAAACTTCTTCTAATCTCCTTTGGCTGATCGGATTTTTTTTGTAGAACAAGGAATAGTGGTCGAAATTTTTGAGAGAAAAATGTGTTAGGGTTTCTAAAATTTTCGGTGTGGAATGGGAGAAGGAAAAGAAGACCGTAATTTAGTTTTGGTGTACTTAGGGTAATAATTAATCACATTTATGGCTAATTGATTTATTTTACAAATCACGAATCTGGACCATATTGTGGTCAAGAGGGGGGGGCACATTGTGTAGTCTTTTCTTTTTCTTTTTTTTTTTTTTTGTACCAAACATTATATTGTAAGGTTTTATATTAACTTAATTCGTTAGGTAACTTTGGTTAAGTTCACATAATGTTACTTATTTAAATTTTATAAATTCTCAAAATTTTAATTTGAGGACGTTTTTGTCTTTTCAGGTTATATTAATTTTGGGTTTTACAATTTTTCCCCTCTAAAAGAAAACTTTCGTCCTCGAAAATTGATGTAACACCCCAACCCGGCAAGGGTAAAGATGCCACGTTAATGGTTTCATATCAGATCAAACAAAGCATACTTCAATGGTAATACAATCAAATGTCAAAGGTTACAAATGAAATACTAGCATTATAAGGTTAAGAATGAAACAAAACTATATACTAAGTCTACAAAAGCAATCCTTCTAATGACTTCTACTTCAGAATAACTATCAATGTCTTCTAAGTCCAAAAGTCTCTTCGCTCATACCCAAACCCGTCGTCCTGCTTATAACCTGCCGCACACGAAAAGAAAACGTGCGGCTGAGCTTAAAAAGCCCAGTGAACAGATATAACGAAAACAAAGCAGTAGTAACGGAATAATAAAGTAAAAGAAATAATACCAGGAGTAACAAGAGTCAGGAAAAGGAATACAAGAGAGTTATGCAGACATACCAGGAACTAAGAATGGTTACAATGATAGGTGCAAATGAAACCAGAACCCACCACCAGCCCAAGTCGAAATCAAGTCAAGTCCAGTATCATGTTATAGGGAAACATAACCAGAAATCCACCACAAACCCAAGTCAACTCAAGTCAGGTCAAGTATCAGGTCATCAGGTTACAAGGTTTCAGGAGAACAGAAATCCTCTACGAGCCCAAAACTCAAAGTCAATCTCAAAGTCAAACCATATCAAGTCACATATCAGGGTGTATGGAGGGGTGACCTCAGCATACCAAGTACAAGGTGAGGGGATACCTCCAGGGGTGGAGTAGCTAGCTCCCAGGGGTGTGAAAGGCGTGTATCGCACACACTCGCCAGTCACCAAGTAATACAAGTAACAAGAACAAATCAAGACAGGTCTAGGATGCATCCATACGCCCCCGCAGGCCACAGGGTTCTTCCTCTACGTATCAAATTGAGTCAAATCGGGGACGGCGTAACCAAATCACTAGGGCTACACACTAGTCATGCCGGCGGTGCATCACCGACATGGACATGAAACCCTCATGCCTAGTAGATGGCTCGTAGTCTCAAACTGTGGGTCAAGGTCAAGTATCAAGTCTCGGGTCTCAGGTTTCAAGTCTCAGGTATCAAGTGTCAGGTATCAAGTCAGGATTCATATCAGGGTTCAAGACAGGAGATAAATGCAGGAGTTCATTATCAGGAGGTCCATATCAGAAAGATCAAATACTAGAAGGTTCATAATAGTTTATTATAAGAAATCCTTTTTACATGGTTTAAATAAAATGATCGTTGGAACAGTTTCATAATACAAGTCCTTTAAAGAAATATTCAAAACCTCTTCATATATAACTAAAAGTAGTTGTAAAATCTTATGAACCTTCAAGTACTCAAGGTCTTAATTATTCAGGTTATCAGGGTTCAATAAGTCATGTCAAGTGTCATAGCAGGGTTCAAGTCAAAGGTTCAAGTCAAATGGTTCATATCAAGTGTATCAAGGTTCAAGTTCAGGTTTATGACAAGGTTCAAGACAAAGGTCAAAGCAAAGGTCCAAATCTATGGTTCACAATACAAGGGGAAACATAACAATGAATCAGGAATCAAAATGAGACGAAGGCTCTTTACAAGAAGAGCAGAATATCTGTACCTTATTCAAAAAGTAATCACAAACACAAGAGTAGCTGACAGGGATCAAGATCACTCCCTCCTTGAACCTAAAGGAGTAGAAGACAGAAATACGAAAGGGGTTCAGTTATCTTCCCATTATAAGTAACTTCTATTTTTAGCAGGTTTCCATAATTAGTAAATTACCACATTTAGCAAGATTCAAATGATATAATTCAAGTCAAGTCTTTAATTAGCTTATTGTGGAATTAATATTCATTTTAACAAGTTACACAAGTTCAGGGTTAGTTATGACAAGTTTTTCATAGTTCAGGGTTATAAACGTAACTTTACCAAAGTTAAAGGTCCACATTAAAATTATCATCATTTTACCATTCAAACACTTATACTTTCCAGAATTACACATTTAGCCTTCAAGTTTCATAATTTACGATTTACACCCTTTTAATTAATTAATTACAAATTAAACCTTATACTTATATAATTTACAAATTAACCTTCACAAGATTCATATTACACATCAAGTCCTTTTATTCCTTCAAATTTCAGAAAGTACCCCTCAATATTATTATGTTACAAACAGCCCTTAAACTTTTGGTATATTACATATTTAGTCCTTGTACTTTATTACGTTACAAATCGATTTAAATAATTAACCATAATTACGTATTAAGCCCTTAATTTCTCAATTTTACACAATGAACACTTATTTTAACATGTTATACGAACACACCCTTAAAAATTCACAATTTACACATCAAGTCCCTCTAGTTATCAAAGTTACATATTTAGTCCTTTAAATTACAATTTCAACCTTTAATTATTAACAATTACATATTAAGCCATTAAATTACCAAAATTACACATAACCCCCTGAATATAATTTATTACTCAAAACAGCAACAAGTTTCCAGAAATTACATATTTAGTCCCTCATTTTTATTTATTTTTAATTCGACACAAATATTACCATTAAATCCATATCTTGCCAAAATTACAAATAAGACCCTCATGTTATAATTTTTACACATTCTCCCAGGTCCATACAATATTACAAAAATATCCCACAAGTTTTAATAATTACAAAACACACCCTTAACTATTTATTTACCCAATCGGTTTGCAAAATAATTATCAAAATCAAACCCTAGTGACCCCAATCATTAAGCAATCATTGTATCATCATTATAACTCATTTAATTCCAGATTTCATCACCCAAGAACCCTAGATCGATTTGGTTATTAGGGTTTTCCATAATTCCTCTTTTTATTCCTTAAATCCGGTTTTAAATTAAATTCGACATACATGTTTTTAGGCCTCAACAATTCGAACTACCATTTTTCTCATGTTATATGATCATCATAGAAGCCACAAAAAATAATAACCTGGCCCAGAAAATTCGCATACAAGATTTTTAGATTTAATTCGATTTTAGGGTTTATAACACATAATTTTCCATACGATTAATATATAGTGCATGGCTCATTTTTATCATTTTTCTCACATTATATATGATTAGTAGAGGGCTAGAAAATTACCAGAAAAATTATAGATCAAGGGATTCACACGCTTTGAATTATTGTTGCTCGGTTTCAATATTTCGACCCAATTAATTCACCACGAACACACGATCGACCCTAGAACCTTGTGGCTATTTTTCCCACCTTCTTGGCACTATGAAGAACTCCATAAAATTACCTCCTTGCCTCAGAAAATTCGGATGTGGTGTGGGTGATTTTTAGTGTGGCGGCTAAATTGTTTTTAGGGTTTTATGGAAGAAATAAAATTATGGGATGATATAAAATGGGATGGACCGAATTAGGAGGAGGGGGAATTGACTAAGAGCCGGCCTTCAAGGCCCAAGAATCAATTTACCCTTTTTTAATTTATTTCCTTAATTACTTTTATGTTGTAAATGTTTTTAAATAATAATTATTATGTATTATTAATATAGAATTCGGCCCAAGTGAATTTTAAGTGAAATAATACATTTTGTACTTTGTAAAAATAATTAGAGCTTGCCTCAAAATTATCTCGCTTGATTTGTAGTTCGTTTCCAGAGATTCGGGATTAATTCGGAACTTTAATTAAGCTTTAATTTAAATTTTAAAGTTTCAGGGTCATTTTGGTAATTTTTTGCATGTTTTAGATTTTCGGGTTTTACAACTGAAGTGCGAAGTCAAATAGAAATACGAAATCGAAAGCGGAAGCAAAATGAATACGTACCAAGTCAAAAAGAGAAATGTGGATAACTGGATCGTATCGATTCTTCGGTCTCCCAAGTAGCCTCGCTCTCAGGATGGTTCTTCCAAAGAATCTTTACAAACGGAATGGTTTTAGTTCTCATGACTCTTTCCTGACGCTTCAAAACAGCCTCAGGTTCTTCACTATAAGAAAGATCTTCCCAAATCTGATCGAACGGGCAAGACACAACGTGAAGCGGATGATAATTATACCCACGAAGAAGAGATACATGGAATACATCGTATACGTGAGATAACTGGGAAGGTAACGCCAAGCAATGAGATACCTCGCCAACCTGATCAAAATCATTGAAAAGCCCTAGGCTTTCATTATTCACAACGAATTTGTTCCAAGGAATACGAAACAACAATGTAGCGGATAACGATTTAAATCTCACACAGAGATACATGAAACATTCATGCTTGGAAGCAATACGAAGGTAGTACTAAGGAGTAAAACCTCCTTAACGAAAAGGGAACTAGTGCATCATTATAGAGGAACTCATCAATTTCAAACAAATACTGATTGAACTAAGGAACGTACCACCGGTCAATGAAGCACGTGGCGAATCATCAAATGTATCAAGAGTTTATAAGAGATAGATAGTATAATTGTACTGATGATCAATCGAGTACAACTCGAAATATCAACTTGTATTGAAACGCATAATGAGATGGGTAGCATATTTGTACCGACGATCAATAGAGTATAAATCGGAGTATCGAAACGCATCAGAAAACAAAGCAAAATAGGTCGAATAATCATACGGATAAAACACATCAAAGAGCTAACGTAGTCGTACAGACGATAAACTAAGCACATAACGGAGGATCGGAACATATCGGAGTGCATAACGGAATAGATCGGATAATCGTATGGACAACAACAACAATTCAAAGGATTAACGCATCGTGAACCAGATCTTCTTCGTACGCCCAAAACGTATAACTCTCCACAACGGGGACATCGTACGAAACATACAAATTTCATAGTCCACCATTCAAGGTTTTCTTCCACCAGGATAACTAATCCACCAATCACAGTAATCAACTTCGGACCTTAAACCAGCAATTCTCCAACTTAATCCAATCCAAAAGGTATTCTACATCTCCGTAGGCAAACTCAATCACGCCAATAGACTTGTCAACTCTCCGTCCCATACATCTTCAATTTCAACATAGTTGCTCTGTCCGTCCATCCATCTGAAGGTGAGTAGTCGCCATAAAATCTCGAGCCGGTCTTGAAGGTCTTCTGCATTTCTCCTGGAAGTGTGAAACAAAACTCGATTTTTCTGACACGATCACTGCAGGTGCGCCAAGGAGCTTGAATAATCTTCTGTTGAAATAATCTCTGCCGATCTTCCAAGTAAGCCACCAAGTTGAACGATTCACTACAACCCACATCATTTTGTCCTTCCCAACGTGCGCGTAAATCCCGTTACGAAGTTGCTGACAGTTTTAATCCCACTTCTTCATACCATCATCTAAAATGAGGAAAACCACTCGCACACTGATGCTAACTCCCAATCTGTTGACATGCTAGACACTTTCCATCAAAGCATTCACATCCGTTGTCATACCATCCCGTCATCATTTATGCTACAAGTCTCTACATAATAGTACAACTAATATGTATAGAGCGAAAAGAACGGGGTGCTTCGAGCATAACCGTTTCATTCAAATCTTCTACGCAGATCATAATTCCACCACCTCGCTCCTAAATCTTCATACTATGACCATTGTCCAAGCATTCATGAAATACACGATTCATCAAACTCACAAGAATAGTCGGAGCAGTAGCCAATACAATTGGCATCACAATGCTCATAGAGATTATAATGGATACAACCAATGCTAGGGACATCTTGCTTCTTCACATGAAAATGGACATAATCAGATTACAAATCGATCATAGAGAAAACTTCACCCTGAAGTTGATTAGATAAGTCGTCGATAACGGTATCAGTCCTAATCACCCTACTACTAAGATTCCAGAATTCCAAGAACAACCTCGTACCACCATCATTCTTCTTCATAACCAAACTGAAACTCAACACAGAGACGCACACAGACGGATAAACCACTTCCTCGAAATAGGTCCTTCAATACTCTTCATTCAACGTATGTCGTTCGTAAGGGATTTCGAAAATAGGCAAAACGTCGCTTACACGTGAATAGAGTTCTGATTCAAATAACACACTGACCTCAGGCACTCCTCAAGATATTCTATGACTCCAATAAGTTCAAGGTATATAATGTAACTATTATCACGCTGGCCAGACGTCATAATACTTGCATCATATACACATGCCTTTATTGCAATCACAGTCTACCTCAAGTCGTGACAAAACACATTCTAATAAACGGATCAAAACAATTACATTCGAGGGGAAATCTTGGTAGTCCATCAAAGAATACATCGCGAAATTCATCATCGAAAACTCTCGAGCGAGTTACATCAAATGGAATGTCTTCACAAACGCGAGGGATTAATATATGGAATTTCAAAGCAACGGTGATCACAATAGTATGCCAGGTCAGAAACCTGGGCACGGAGCTTGAGTTTCATAAGTCGTCAGATGTGACAAAATCATAACTATTGTTAGCATCTCAATGCTCAGTCAACAATTACATAACCAGAATGAAAATGAATCGAACATTCCCAAGGAAATCAGATTAGCAGAATGAAATTGATTTTCAAACATCCTCAACCGAACAGGATAATCTACACTCGTGATGGATAGTCACAAGATTCTCATAGAGATAGAATTAGGAATAGCAATTCAATAATGCGGAGGGGACTTAATATGCTCAGCAAAAGCAAAAGACACCACAGGATATGTCGTTCTCGCATCAAATAAAACCACGCAGCACGATCACATAAGTAAGGAATACCCGAAACGGTACTTGATGTGTCAGCAGCCTGGTCCCTGGTCAGAGCGAATCACTCGACCCTCGGCAGATTGCTGTCAATCATTCTCATTCTTACGGTTGTTACCATTCACCTTCGGACACTCTTTCGTCGGACGTCCACTCACACTACAACTGAAACCGGCATCTAACGCCTTATAACACGATCACCCAGATGAAACTTCTCACAGTCAACACATAGAGGAGATGAAACCTGGTCCCACAACTTTTTCTACTCAGACGAACCCGAACATAGGGATCAAAATGAACAATGAAGACAAAGCAAACGTCAGGATCAAATACGAAGGAAGAGATCGCGTCAAACAAGAAGCCTAATGTCTACTCAATATCCTCACAGGTCATTCTAAGGGAGGGAACAAATCTTCCTATATCCGTGGTTAATAATCACCAGAGTTCTCATAGGATTAGCGATGGATTATGCAGATTCAAGTAGTATTAGATGATACATTCTATATCCAGCATAAGTAATGAATTCACAGAATGTGTCAAACACATGACAGTTGAATGACCTTCGGGATGGTCGGAAGGTATCAAACTGTTTATCAAACAACTCGGGGATGGAGGTCAAAATCAGGAAGTGAAACCTAAATGGTGTAAGGTATCCAGGTAGTTCTCGAGGAATTCCAAACTTACTTGGTTACTAGGTGGCAAAACCTTCTAACTTCTGAAATAAATGTTCTTACAAGGCATATCTAAAGGCATAGGCACGAATCAGAGTGATGCGGAAGCAATGCTACTTACATAGATGTCCTAGTCTACCCATTCCTCACCGGTTATAACTTATGTTCCAATGGGGAAATCCTAAAGCAAATTCTCAAAGGTTAACTTATGAGCGCCTACAATGGAAACTTAATGGTCCAAACTTACACAGGACGAGGGTAAATGTATTACAAGTCGCAGCCTGTCTCTCTGATACCATAATTGTAACACCCCAACCCGATAAGGGTAGAAGTATTACGTTATGGTGACATATCAAAGCAAATATAAGCATAAGACTTAAATAATACAAATGAATTTCAAGGTTACAAATGAGGATAATAACAAAATACTAAGTCTGAAATACAAATCTCTTCTAGTCATGGCTAAGTCCAGAATAGCTAGTAAGGTCTTCTAAGTCCAAAGTACTCTCCACTCATAACCCAGCTTCTAACTAAAACCTGCTGCAGGAAAGAAATGCAGCTGAGCTTAAAAAGCCCAGTGAACAGATATGTACAAAACATAACATAATGGTGAATAAGCATAAGCAACGAAGGAATAAGAATAGCAACGAAAAGCATAATCATAAATGTCATACGAATCATAAAGATAACTGAGAGTCAAGAGTGCATGAGAACTGAATAAGTAATGAATCAAGAATGGAATGAAAATAATGAAAAGGGTCATATAAGGATGTGCCATAAGAACTCCATACAAAAATCCGTCAAATCATATCATATCATATCATAAAAGTGCACGAAGAGGGGAGACCTCTAAGTACTAATCAAAAGTGTGAGAAGGAGTGCAAGGCACACACCACCTGGTCACCAAATCATACACATACAAAAGTCCTAGGATGCATCCATACGCTCCCATCAAAAGTATGTATGCCAGTACTAGACTGGTCACACACACGCATAACTGGCCAATAGTGATCACAAATAATACATACACATAAGGGGGAACGCCGTAGATCTATCACACCTCTACGGGAGTGTCTTATAAACACTCATGAAGTTTTACAGAATTTATTAAAAAGCATAACTATGATCTAAAAATCACTTAATCCAATTTGTCCAGATTTCTGATCAGATTTTACATACGAAAAGTTTTTAGTTCAAAGCCCCATCAAAATAACTTATAAAAATCCAAAAAAATTAAAGAAACTAAATTATATCCAAAATATTATTATTCAGAAATTTTAGGTCATAACTCTATATATATTTCAAATTAAAAATCATAAGCTACAGGTGAATTTTCGTAACCCGAAATACAGTTTTGACACCCGATCTCATAAATTCGAAAAATGTGCCTTCCCGACCTCTAAAAATTACAAGGTTAATTTCTACAGAAAGCTATTTCATTGAACTTAATTTTAGAATCTGAAAATACCAAAATACACGCTCACATCATTTATATACAGCCGATTAAAGTCGAACAAATTTTTAGGACAGTAGCAGTTTTATTATATCATGTAATCTTTTAGGTTTTAATCATTCCAATGATTACCTCTTGACACCAAACAATTTTTAATGACATCAAAACATCCATAGATAAATTCATACATATCAATAACACGATCACAATGATTAAAATTCAGATTCGTATACATACTCGATTTATATTTAGGGCTTGTAAATTCGTTATTTTATGTGAACCAATTCTATCATTTTATGTGACATCACAAACGACATAAACATCAAGATAGTAGCAAGAATCGAACGAGGAGAGTGATATAGAACAAGGATTGATACGTTTACCCTCGTAGTGTGATCAAACACAAGAACAAGAACAACACCCGATCGAGTCATCAACAATTCTTCCTCTCTTCTTCATATTGGATCGAATGGGATAAAAAAATACAAAAAGTCGATTAGGGTTTGTTCAAGAATTTCAATTGGATTAAATTATGATACGTATTGATTACCTTTGGACAAGAACACGATCAAGGATCAGCAAAACTTCTTCTAATCTCCTTTGGCTGATCGGATTTTTTTTGAAGAACAAGGAATAGTGGTCGAAATTTTTGAGAGAAAAATGTGTTAGGGTTTCTAAAATTTTCGGTGTGGAATGGGAGAAGGAAAAGAAGACCGTAATTTAGTTTTGGTGTACTTAGGGTAATAATTAATCACATTTATGGCTAATTGATTTATTTTACAAATCACGAATCTGGACCATATTGTGGTCAAGGGGGGGGGGCACATTGTGTAGTCTTTTCTTTTTCTATTTTTTTTTTTTTTTTGTACCAAACATTATATTGTAAGGTTTTATATTAACTTAATTCGTTAGGTAACTTTGGTTAAGTTCACATAATGTTACTTATTTAAATTTTATAAATTCTCAAAATTTTAATTTGAGGACGTTTTTGTCTTTTCAGGTTATATTAATTTTGGGTTTTACAATCACAAAAGTGTTGGTCATATTTCAACTTAGGCAGGTTCCTAACGAGTTCCTTAGATGATAAGGATTGAATTAACCTCATATTGGCGTGACCTAAGCGTTGATGCCATAGTGTTGAGTTTTCGTCCAGAGAGGTGAGACAAAGTTTGTCTTTAGGTGTTTTGTCTAATTTCATAACATAAACGTTATTCTTCAAAACACCTTTTCCTACGGTTATGCCATCCTTAAGTATTTTACTTCCATTTTCACTGAAAAGGACGTTATACTTTTTGCGGCATAATTGACTAATACTAAGTAAGTTAAATCCTAAGTTGTCTACATGAGCAACATCATCAATAGTGAGAGAGTCATGAGAAATCGTACATTTTTCGATGATTTTACTTTTAAGCATGCTACCGAATGTGACATTACCTCCGCCGTACACTTGGTAGGTTGAGAAAAGGCTTTTGTTTCCCGTCATATGTCTAGAACATCCAATATCTTTGATCCACTCATCAGGTTCTAACTCTACCTTTAAGGCACACCTAAGTTCAAGAAAAACTCAAGCGTTTGGTCCCCAATATCTCATGGGTCCGTTTGGGTTAAACATAACATTATCATGGTTCATGTACGAAAATGGTGTACAGGTGTTCCATGGCATGTGGTTTGGACCTTGAAAGTTCCTAGACATGTTTTGGTTCCAATTACTTTGATAATGATTCTATGAGTTGAAGTTACCCCTTGGAAAGAGGTGTTTGGGAAAACTGGTTTTAGGTCTCTGTTGAACCGTCTTAGTCCTTAACTCATTTTTAACTTGACCTTTTCCTATAGAAACTGATGGTTTTTGTTTGTTAATGGTTGTACTAGTGCTAGGTTTTCTAGTGACCTTAACGAATTCAGTACGATCCGAATTACGAACCTTCTGTTCATCAACTGTACCTGCGGATCCTTTTAGTACAACTGGCGGAACCAAATTTTTGGATCCGCCAGATCCGTGGGTATCTGACTCAGTTGGAACAGGTTCTTGTACTTTCACTGTTTGTTTCGTAAAGTCATTTAAGTTTCCTGATTTCATAAATCCTAGTCCGGTTTTATCATGAGGCAACTTTTGAATTTGCATTAACTCATCTGCTAAACAAATGTTTTTATCAAACCTCTTAAACTTAGAGTTTTGTTTGATAAGATCTTCCTGTGTGACTTTAAGTTTTTCTATTTCTAGTTTAAGTTCCTGACATGAGACACATGTTTCTTTAACACTTTTACTCTTATCTGATCGTGTCTCTTTTTCTTTTAACCAATAGACTTCGTTTTCTAAAAGTGTTATTTTGGTTTTTAAGAACTTATTTTTGTTTATGATTTTTAGAGTAATATCACACAGTTTGTTATATTCTATTTCTAAGGTTTCATCATCAATAGAAGAGTATGATGAGTCAGAATGTACCTCTTCTGAGTTATGAGCCATGAGAGCAACTTCATCGTTCTTTGGCTCATCGTTATCACCATCACTGTCACTCCAAGCTCCACTAACAAATGCTTTCTGAGACTTGTTCTTTGGAGGCTTTGGACAATCTCCTATTAGGTGACCAGAATCCCCACACCTAAAACACTTCCTATCTATTTTTCCTTTCCTATCATCACGGTCTTTTTGGAATGATTTCTTTTCTTCACGAGGTTGTTTTACGAACCTTCCTCGTCTCCTAAAGAACTTTTTGAAATCTCTGACTGCCATGGCATATTCTTCATCTTCACTACCCGAACTAGAGTCTCCATCACTTGATTCTACTTTAGCTTTTAAGGCAATGGACTTCATCTTCTCCTTTTTGCCTTTAACTATTTCTGAGTCTTTTTCCATTACCATTTCGTGAATTTGAGATTTCCGATGAGCTCGTCAAGTGTCATGCTTGAGAGATCCTTGGATTCTTCAATAGCCGTCACCTTTGCTCTCCACTTCGGATGAAGTGCTCTAAGAAATTTTCTGACAAAGTTCTTGCTAGAAAAAGATTCATCAAGTGCTTTAAGAGAAGTAATTATAGTATTAAACCTAGCAAAAGCACTATCAATTGTCTCATCTTCAGAGATAACAAATTGTTCATATTGTTGAACAAGAAGATCAATTTTGTTATCTTTGACTTGTGAGTTCCCTTGATGAGTGATAATCAATGATTTCCAAATATCCTTAGCCGTTTTACACATAAAAACTCTTTTATATTCTTTCTTAGGTAAGGCATTATAAAGCATCATTTTGGCTTCATTATTTTTGGCAATTAACTTCTTTTGCTCATCACTGTGACGAGTAAGAGAAGTACCTTCATCCCAACCACCTAATACATTTGATATAGGTTTATAATCACCTTCTACTATAATATACCATAGATCTATGTCCTTTGACTTCACATACGTCTCAAAGCGGTTTTTCCAGTATATGAAACAATTTGGTTCAAATAGTGGTGGTCTTTGCATAGATTGCCCTTCTTTAAAGTTTTCAAAATCCATTGATCGTTTCAAGTTTTTAAAATACAATATATTTTGAAAATCTTCAGTAACGTAACTCTGATGCCAATTGTGGAAAACTAGAAGGGGGGTTGAATAGTTTTTACCGTTTTAAATTTAATTCGCTTTGTGACTTAACGTGATTTCAAAGTAAATACTCACAAACAAACAATATAAGTAAAGTAAGTAAGGATAGGAACAATCAAACCACAACACGGAGATTTATAGTGGTTCGGCTACAAGGACTCTCTTCCTTGCCCTACTCCACTCCTCGAGCCTCTAACTCGAGAGTTTTTCTTCACTAAGAAACAAACTCCCTTCTCGGCGGAGAAAACCTTTATACACGTCGTTTACACTTTATCCGGTACTAAGCTAAACACCGGGTTATTTAAAAGGGTACAACCACTCCTGTTGGTTCTTTAACAAGGGTACAACCACTCCCGTTGGTTCTTTCACAAGGGTACAACCACTCCCGACACTCTTTGTGTTTTAAGGACTAAAACACTAACCAAACACTACTGAATGAAATGTATAAACAATGATGTGTAAACACTAACAAATCACACAGTATCTAACTAGTAAAACTTGCAACAGTATGTATGTTGAAGCTTGTATGCTCGATCTTCTTTGCTACAAAAGTGAGATCAATGAAATGAAAGAATGATATGGGTTAGTAATGTACAAATGAATGAATATCTAATTTAGGCTATATGAGTGATGGTTGTGCCTGAATGATCAGCTTGCTATTTATAGGCAAAGCTGATCAACAGGGCACGGATTTGGCGGATCCCAAAAATTGGATCCGCCTTTGTACTGGTTTGGTTCCGCGGGGACCAGGCCAGCTAAGATATTCTCATATCTTTCCATATCTTGCACAATCTTTTCATATCTTCCAAGGTCAACTCTTTAGCTTGAAGATATATAAAAGATATCACCTAAATCCTCAAGATATCCTAAAGATATCAAAATGAGGTATGCAATAATGTCATGTTTAATATTTCTAATTTAAGAAATAAAAGTAAAACATGTAAATGTAAAATGTATATATGCAATGTGATTCCTAGTGATCATGTAATGTGTAAAATGTGTTTATAAAAGACTTGTTGCTATAAATTCAAAAGACTTAATCTTATATTTATGTCTTGCTTAAAGATAGGCTTTGTGATTGTCATTAACAAAATTAAGCAAAGATCGTAAAATATAAATAACGTTTTTAGGACGATATTTGTATTAACAAACTTAACTCTCTTAAAGTCGAAAATCATGCAGTAAATGTAAATGATCAAGTTTGATGGCTATGATGTTATATAGAAACAAAAATAAAGACAATATTTGATAACTTAATTAAAAACAAAAGAAATCCTTATTTTTAAACAGGCATCATAATGGGTCTAATCTAACATATATGGGCTTATAATAGGCTTTTTATTAAGCTAACAGTTAATATAGCGGTTCGATCTTCTTCTTGTTTTCTTCACGTATTCAGAGCAAGCATCAATGGCATCTTTTTTTCAATACTTCAAGCCTCTGAGTAAAACTTTCAAAACAAGATAAAATATCTCTTCTTCGTTAGTCATCTTGTTGCATCTCCTCAAAATCCTCCCATTGTTTTGCATACTTACCACACGGGCCATCTTCTTTGCACAACTTCTCCAAACTAGATACGATTTCAGTTCGATAACGACTAGATTCACGTGCCTCGATCTTCTTCTTCCAACTGTCTCAATAAGTCTTCATTACCAAAAGAAATATATGGATATATTTCTTGTTTTATCCTCAAAGTTTACATATCATATTCTATAACAGTTATGAGTCATATCCAAGTTTATATTATCTAGTTCTCGCCCGAGCATACCAACTTTCCAGTTACTACAATCCATTGTCATCTGTTTTAACAAATACAAAAGAAGTGGGATTGTCGACACTAAATAGGTCTTTAAGGTAGTTGGGGACATAATTGATCCGTTCAAAGATTTTGATCACAACGTCTTTGAAAGGATGTTCAATATGTGTTAAACAACAGAAGAAATTATGATAATGATGAAGATAAGTATTTTTGGAGGAATTTGTTTTGCATTAATAATCTCTCATAACAATACACTGAACTTCTTGTTTACAATGTTTCGTTGTTAATGAGGCCTACTTCCTCTGTTTTTCTTTTCCCTATTTATAAAGAAATTAAAAAAGATTTTATGGGTCAAAGTTATCATGCATGAATTCAGTAGAGATATCTCTTCTTATTCAAACTTCCAACCCATATCCCTTTATTTTCTCTTTTGAATTACTTGATGATCGCTACGGATCAATAATGACTATGAACTAGATGCCCAGCTGTGAACAACGGGGTTGAGATTATAGGAATTATAGGTTAGGTTTCGACTACAAATCGGACCTAATGACACTAGAACCACTATATAAAACGAGAGTTAGACATTGCACTAGGGAATAGGATCATTGCGTTAATAGAGAAGTAACTAGGTTAGCACGTTTTCTCCTTTGATAAGTTCATCCATTTACATTTCCGTATTTACTTTACTTCATTTTAGTTAATTAAATCAACTTCAAACCGTGACAATTAAAACTCAGATTTTAGACCCCCCATTAGCTCTTGGGTACGACCTCGGATTTACCAATCTTACACTATAGATGACCGGGTTCTCTGCCAATTATGCTTTAGTAGATCATAGGTAGACAAGACTTTATAAAATTAAAACGTGATCTAAATACGCATCATAGTCTAATGACATTTTTAGTCCCATAGTTAATATGTTTATTAATTTCTGATTGAGTCAAATGTATAAGATGTCATCTCATATGTACTATTATTAAATAAATGTAAATGAATTTTTATAAGCATTAAAATCTTACTATTGAATACAACTAAGAAGTTTTTTATATGCTTTTAGACATTTGCTTTGTATGTAGTAAAACTTAAGCTTTGTATGTAGTACTCATTAAAACTTAAGTTACAACTAACTATTTAAATATGAAATAAAATACAAGGATGATCAGGGACGGAGCCAGGGGTTCCGGCGGGTGCCCAGGAGACCCTAAGGATTTTTTCAATATAGTGTTAAGTTTTTGAAAAAAAAACATCAATTTTTCTTAAATGCACCTGGTCCATTGAAATGTGTTTTTATATTACGGCTCCAAAAAATTTGTGCACCCGGTCATATTTGGCCCTGGTTCCTGAGGAGGATGATATCTTCAATGAAGGAAGTGACATGTTTGTTTGATTTTTGCTTTGATCTGTATGAAGATAAAAGATTTAGATGAACATAAATAGCATTGATGGTAAGAATTTGTAGATGATGAACAGTGTTTAGTTTACGACTTTATTAGAAACAAAGACAATAACTGTAAAGGTAGTAAGAATTTGTAGATGATGAACAGTGTTTAGTTTACGACTTTATTAGAAACAAAGACGATAACCGTAAAGGATCAACACGACAGTGGACGTCGAACGTTTGAGTCAATTAGTCTATCAAATTCAAGACAAAATCAGTTATTAAACGAAGAAGCAACATCTAAAAATTGCATTAGAATGAGCTTTCCCGTTCTTATATATATGAATACTTTATATTCAACAAAAGTGCGACAATTTGTACTACAAACTACAAACAATAAACACATAAAGAAAATCAAAAGAACAAATCTTTATGCCCAGAAAGATATCTTACGTGGTGCTTTGCACTCTCGTCAAATATAAACAACTCGCGTCTTCTATTTGCATCCATTTCAAAACCAATTCGCTTAATGGGTTTTACTATGTGCTTCTATGAAGATGGCTTTAATTTCATGTTTTATAAATCGGCTCCCATCTTACTGGTGAGTTGGTACAATTTGCCATATCACAGAAGCATTCTACAGGGTTGGCATAAAAGTAGTCTTCTTCTTTAGGTTTTTCTGCAATTATTGTACGATGTTTTGGTTGGCCCATTCTTGTTTCGTGTGACGATTTCACAGCATCTGAAAACTCATTCCATGATATTGACCCATTTTGATGTAAATCTATCAATTCTACAAGTTTTCTTCTGTTTAGTTGGATAGTTTTCTTGAAGCCAAGATACCTGCATTACACCACATATGTGAAATGAGTTTTTTTCAGCTATGTTTCAAGTACACGTAGGATAGCATAAAACAAGACCTGACCAAAATTTGAAACTATCATTTTTTATTTTATTTTATTGCACATCACGAACAGGGCACTAAATTTCCAACATTTTGTATATAAACTTCTTAGATTTATTCATTTAGCTCAATAACTTATGTGTTTCTGTGTAATTTTACTTCTACTTAGAGGTGGCAAGATGATTGCCTAGGGATGGGTTTACACGCAAACTACTTTTTTGTTCTTTGCAAGAAAAAATATTTTGCATTAATCATGATTCCAAAAACATTAGCATTCAACCCATTTGAGATAAAGTCGTCAAACACAACCCAAATGGACCAAAAATAAGTTCTACTTCAGATTTTTACCAGTGAAATGTAAATTTAAAAATTATTGATTTGTATTCTCCCAACATACCCACATGTCACAAGTACGGTCAAAACAACCACGGTGTATATCAAGAAATGGATACCTTCGGTGACCTTCAACAAGCTTCGCCATGTTCCCATCATAAGATGGAACAAATATGTTACTAGCAACCGAAACCATGAAATCAAGAGCCGCCATTTGGGATGAATGATTCTGAAACTGTCTCAACTCTTCTGGATCTAATAACATCTCTTTCTTGACCTAAAAAAGTATTATCAAATATTAACTTCTAAAAACCAAATATTACCAACAATTCTTGAATTAAGGGCAATCACTTACTATTCGAGGATATGTAGCCCTTAAAGCTGCAAGTCTCTTTTCACTTCCATATATTTCACCAGAAGCAATATATATTTGCGTGTTTTGGTCAAACCCGAGTGCTTGTAATATTAATGTTGCCTCTTCGGGTGTGAGAGGACAAAGACCTTGTAATCTCCTCTCGTCCGACACTATTTCTTTCTCTCTCCACCACGGGAACGCATACCTGGAAGCAACTATCAAAATAAGAAACCAGATGTGACCAAATGGGTGTGTCAAAATAGGTTTGGTCAAACGGGTAAACTCTTTTGTATAGGCTGGTTCAACCATTTTTTTCACACCACACATGAACAAATATTATTATTTCATTATAAAAGGAATAATGTATGTGGACTAGTGCATTAGGAATACACGACCTTTGACCCATTTGACTCATTTGACCAATTTCTTTTTAAGCCAAGTACTTCTGTTTTGAATTCTTTATGAAGAAAAAAAAAAGACCCAAATGTTAAGAGGTTGAAATATTCATTTTTTTTGTTAAAAAGGATGAAAATAAAATCAATAAAGTCAGTACCTCAAACGTTTGAGTTCATCAGCTTCTTCAACGGTGCAACCATGTGTGCAACCCGAAAAGGCTAACATGTCCATCTCATATCTTAAGTGCAATGCCAAAAATGGTCCATTTTGTTGGAGAATATGCACCAACTTATTGCCGAGAGCCTCGATTGAAGGTGTGAACTTTAGTGCTTGGAAATTTACACGACACCTAAGTTTTTGGAGATACGGAGGGATTCCATTATTTGCTAGTCGTGTATCCGTTCGATTAAAGTGTATCACCTTATGCTTATTGTATAGTGGTAGAATCTGCAAATTTTTTTACAGAAATATAGCAATGAAAATGTGTGTTGCAGCATAACTACAGATTGAAAATAACAGAAGTATATCTCTACTACTAGAATCATAGACCACATCCCACAAAAGTTGCAGTATTTTGACTTGATATCAAATGTCGATAATTCAAAGAAACTTGTGGACCCAAATCCATGAGCCAAATATATGTTTTGGGTTCTTTCAATCCAGTACTAAACAATCACAAAAAGTATTCAAGCTACCAATTTAATCTTTTAACTCTTTTTACCAATTTGATATTTTAAAATTTAAATCCTTGCAACAAACCACAAAAGAAGTTGTTGCACTTTAGTTAGGACTTGAAGAAAATTAACAATTCGAAATTAGGACCAGTGTGAGATGGGTTGTCGAGTCTTGGGAGTATGATAAAAAGGTTAAAAGCAATCCATCTTATCATCATTAATTGGCATGCTAATTCTAAGAATGCTAACCTGCTCAAGGTAGTACTTTTCACTTGACCAGCTGACAGGTGGCATTTCTAATGGCTGGAATCCATATTTTCTGCTAAATCTCTTTGGCAACCTTTTGACAATCCGGACTTCGTCTCTTAGAGAATCAATGAAGTGCCCAACATCGAAAATGTCCTCAAAATCACTGAACCAAACAACATAGTTCAATTTTTTGCCTCAACATGATGCCCAAAATATTAACAGTACTATAAAACAAAAACAAAAAAACAAGAAGTTACCTAGGATCAGCCCAGAAAGATGTCTTATCAAGCTCTGGAACAACTAAAGTGAGATTTAAAAGACGAGCAACTGTCACCATATCACATATCTGAAATGACAAACTTTAGGTATAAAAATTGTAAATAATTGATGTAAGCATAAAGTAGAAACAAAAGCAAAAGAAGAACACAAACCGCAGCTCTCATTTGATTTAATCCCCCGTTACAAGAAACTTTAAGAAACCCGTTACTTATGTAATTCCCTGCACCACAATAAAAACATTCTAATTACACAAAATCCCCCTAAACATTGGAATATTGGATTAAACTGCCAACCAAAGGGAGTTTTTCCATGAAGAAGATGCACCTACCTACGATTAATCTCGTTACTAGTTACGCAAAAATGGGTCAAATGATTAATGTTTTGGACATTTGGGTTCAAATTTTTATATTTCATTCTATAGAGTCTACAATCTAATCTAGGTCTAAATCATACATTATACCCAAAAGAACATACATTACACAGGGTGTTTGGGATTGCTTTACTTTTTTTGCTTAACTGCTTATATGCTTATTTTACGCGTTTGGATCATCCAAACTGCTTCTGCTTATTTGGGGCAAAATAAGCAGTTTTTAATAACCTGGCCCATGTTTATTTAAAAGTGCTTATTTGATATTAATCTAAAACTACATGTAGTGCTATTGTCCTGAGGTGCTTATTTTATAGCAGCATATAAGTGCTTATCTTTTAGCAGCGTACCAGTGGTGTTATCGTTTTGTGGCATGTCACAAACGATTTAGTGGTCGTTCAAGCGTTTGCTCGAGGTAAAAAGTGGTATTTCATCTACATTCCATTGTACTTAACTTTTCTGTGATTAATATACTTTACCGCGGTAACCCTTTTACCCAAAAAAATAAATAAATAAGCAATCCTAAATCCTAATCACCCCATAATCAATATTGCATACAATACCAAAGATAATCAAAAGCACATAACTTATTCAAAATATATGAAAACAACATATAAGCCCAATATCACTCACTTGGAGGTGGCAGAGGAGGTGGTGGTGGCACTGCAGGTATCGAAATAACATTATTCGACACTCTAGTAGACCCATTTATCGGATTCGAAAAACCACTAAACAACTTCGGATGCCAAAGCTCACCAACAGCCACAAGTTGAACCAAACAAGTCCAAATCAAAATACTAGAACAAACTCTAATAAACCAAATTTGTAACCTAGTTCTTTGAATTACTTGACCAGGTAACTTAGCCCACCTAACTACATGTACACCGTTGCCACTATTACTACTACTAATACTATTTTCAGATCTAACATCCATTTTTTTTCTTCACACCACATCTCTTCTTCATTGTAAACACATTATATTCTAACTACAAAAACAATACCCAAATCAAATCTTTATCTGGGTACTACAAATTTTATAAAAAGAGTCAATTTTTTTACAACCTAAATCAATATGAACCCTAAAAACACTAAATTTTTAAATGGGTACTCAAAATTTTGCATAAAGATTCAATCTTTTTTAAAAACTAAAACTCACCCATTTAAATTTAGCTAATTTTATGAAAAGGGTATTCAAAAAAATGCAAAAAAACAAAAAACAAAATTTTTTTTCAAGATTTGGATATTACAATGAAAAAGATTTAAACTTTTTAGCCGAATGAATCAAATAAAAAGAACCTAGAGAGATGTTTGTTGTAGTGATAAACAATGATTTTATATTTTATTTGATACTGTGAAGAAAATACAAAAAAAAATAGTACTAATAAAAATGCGTGAAGAGGTGATGTGTAACTCACGAGAGTGATGAATAAAAAATTAATTATTTATTCTTATAATGAAAATGAGAATTTCAACTATCAAAAGATCCATAAGTGTCAATTATTTTTCAAAAGTTGAAAATCTGTTTTTATTCTGTTTTGTATTAAAAAATATAAATAAAGTGAAATAATTTCTGTTTAGGAGAGTGACTAATGAAATTTTTTTTGAAAATTATTGTTTTGTTTTTGTATGAATTTTGGGGAAAAGGTAAGGGGAAAGGAGATCTAGTGTGATGAAAAGGACATGGGAGAGGTGATGTTGTATGGTACAAAGTTTTGTAATTGCTTGGCTTTATAAAATTTAATACCGGTGAGCATGGGACGGGGTGGGGCGGTTTTATGGTAAAACCAAAAACTGAACCGTATATTTCGGTTTTTGAAAACTACAAACCGTTTGGTGTCGGTTTTTTTGGTTTCGGTTTTTCGGTTTTTGACATTGAATCGGTTCGGTTTCGGTTTTTATTCGGTTTTTTCTTACCTGAAAACAAGCAAGTTTTGATCTTATATAAAGTTTACGATTCTTAGTTTTTCAAACAAAAATATTTAAACAAATAGCATAATATTCAGCAATCCAAAGCTTTGAAAAAACATACAAAACAACCAAACATGAATCTAAAATATAAAATGCATTTCTTTGATTCTTTTCACTTTTCGCTTGCAAAAACATTCAAAGAAACTATTGCTCGAAAACAAAGATATAATATATATATAAATATAACAAATTTGAAAGTATAGATAATAAACAATACTTTTGCTTTTTTTTAATAGATAAAGTTGTATACTCAAATCTTTAAAATTAAATAGTAAATCTCTTATATAGATAAAAGTATATAAAAATATATTTAAAGGTGGGGCGGTTTTATCGGTTCGGTTTTTCTTATGAAACCAAAAACCGCCCCAAACATTTGGTTTTTATAAAATTCAAAACCACCACCATCGGTTTGTCAAATGGGGCGGTTTTTTTCGGTTCGACTTTTTCGGTTTTTTTGATTTCGATTCGATTTTTTGGTTTTTGTGCTCACCCCTTTGTAATTGCTTGGCTTGATAAAATTTAAAAGTGGTGGTACAAAGTTAAAAACTATCCCGACACAAAAGAATGAAGTTAAGATTTCTTGGTTAGACATTGCTAATAAATTGGAGTCGACGTATTAGTAGGGTCGTGATTGAGTCGAGCAGAGTCGAAATATAGTTGAGATAGAGATTGATGTGATTAGAGAATTTGAGGTTCGAAATTTAACATAAGCACAATAGATCATTATTCAGTTACAAGTTTGAACTCGAGCTCGAGTTTGATGCATGTATCTTTACTGTGGACCTTGGTTTCATTATCTTATAAATTAACAAAAGCAATATGAATGACAATGTTATAAACAAGGTGGAAGTGCCCGCCGCGTTGCGGCGGGACTTTTTTGCAGTATTTTGTTTCTTTATGATGGAAAAATGAGTACAAACCACAATGAATAAAACTTCTTAGCTTCAATATCCATCTATGTGACTATATCGTTGTAACTTAGCAGTGCTCCATCTATGTGACTACATCGTTGTAACTTAGCAGTGCTGCTATTTATCTTTTTAGTGTGTGTCTCCTCTCGAAGACTTCTTCCTCTTGTTTATTCTCCTTTTTAAGCACTTTCCCTTCCTCAGCATAAAAGATTTCAGCTTTAGCAGTCCCCGCTCAGTTTTTCTGCTCGAACTTGATCTGATCACATGTTTTTTCTCGTCTAGAATGCTTCCGAGCTGGTTTTCATCTACAACTGATCCAGCCACTTGAAACCATGTTCAGCAGCTAACAGTTGTAGTTAAAACGCATGAAAACTTTCATTACTATGAGTATTACTTGATATGCTTAATGAAGTATAAACTACAAACCTGAATGCATTCGTTTAGTGCATCCAGTATAGTTGCACAGACTATTGCCGAGCCGGTTATATGTGTTTGTTAAGCACCAATAAATGAACCTGTATCAATGTCATGAAATCTTTTATAAACATATTAATAATAAAGCTACTGGAGTGTTGGTTTACCCATATATACATTTAAAAAGTTGCACACATAAATTTGCTATTATACATCGACACCGCTTTGCGCGAGCATCAGATATGGGATGGATTAGGACATGACATCTGATAACATAAAGTGAGGGCAGACATTTTAAAGTGTAGGGTTTCATTTCATAGCACCAACCTGCACGTGCAGGCACTGGTCGTGGCGTCCGTGGAGTACCTATTCGTCGAGGTTGTAGTTGTGGCCCTCTTGTTGCCTCTGCAGCTGTTGTTATTGGAGGTACATGACATGTTTCCGACGAACCTACATTCATAATTTTGTAAATGGCTTAGTATGTAGGCGTTGATGTTGTGTTTACAGTTTAAATTAGGGAGACTACAAAATAGTAACATAAAGAATCAACCACTGTTGCACGAACCTGCGCGCGTACATGCCTGTTCTGAGCGTCTTGCAATGTCTGTTTTACTGGGGGGGGGGGGGGGGTGGCGAGTCTGTGTACACTGCACGTCAGTTATCGTTGGACCTTCGGGGTGACAGTCTGACATGACAACACCGACAGTAAGATAACATACGTAGTAACTGTTCATCCGATATCGGACAAAAAATTTATTATGCAAGTCATGACAGCCTCCGACGTGACACCCATTTCAACCGCCGAGTCCACCAATTTGAGTCCCCAAAACCACCCACTTCAGCATCCAAAAGCACCCATTTCAGCCCCCATTTTGGCACAGAAACTCAACCATTTCAAGCCCAATCAACCCACTCATTTAACCCCCCAAACTTACCCATTTCAGCCCCCATATAAGATTGAAATTTAGTTAAAAGCATCGCATTACCTGTTTATGGTCAAACGTTACCCATAAGATACCAAAAAGTTATTTTAGCTAAATGATGGTACAAAGGCACGGGTTAGGGTGTTATGCTGTAAAAATCTTATGGGTAACGTTTGACCATAAACTACTATTCATGACATGGCGCATTGGCGCCTGAAAACCTATTGTGTTAGGCAATTAGGCTAAATAAAAAATCTGCTACTTTTATGCTGTAATCAGGTTTATAAAAGGTCGATACTAAAAATAGGAATTAGAACAAAGTTTTTCTCTTTTAATAAGAATTTAAATTTATATTGGACCATGAGTTGTGCTTGCACCTTAGCCATTTTCGAAGTGATTGCAAATCTTATTCTCCCATCTTTAGTATGACAATATCCCTGACCCTACACAGTCAATTTAAAACATTTTGTTAGCCCAGCATCAGCGACCATATAATTAGACAGGCACTCTATGGCATCTTACTTGATACGAAGAACCTTATGCACCTGCGAAAAGTTATTGTTGTCAAGAAAATTGCAAATTTTTTGGGTACCACATGGGTTGGAAAGATCTCTGTAGCTCTGTTGTACCCGTTGGATGCACCTGATAAAGAAAATCATCAAGATTAATGCATCTAAATCCATCAATGCATGATACACTTTTTTTTATACATTTCCAAGAATATATATGCATGTATACCTTTGGCATTGCTGGAAGCGTTGTCCTTGGATCATTTGGTAGCAACACTGTTGACATTGTGACCCATTTTTTCAGTTTAACAGCACTGTTGGAGGATTTGGCATTGTTGCTGCTGACCACTACGGTTGTCTTCGAAGATACCCTAACCTTGTTGGAGGTACACGTGACACCAGTTGAATTGTTTTTGTTGGAGTTGTTGACGTTGGTGCATTACTTCTCCAGAATTAGGTAGTCTAAAAAAACATAATAAAGTCCATAATTTACCCAACAGTGTATACTACCTGTGAGGACAGCATCCAATTTTTTGTGTTTGGATTAACTTATTTTTTGGGCTTATTCAAAGATTGGAAAATAAGTTGGAAAAGAAGTTGAGTTAGGAAAATAAGTTCGTATGTAATCTTATAAGCCTACTTATTATTTGGGCTTATTTGAAGATTGGAAAAGTTACACGGGAACTCATATGAATTTTAAAATAAATAAATGAGTTAATTGTTCGCTCATACAACCTTGCATAGCAAATACAATAGAAAAAATATGTTGCTTACCTTCAATTCCATTATTCCTTGGTCCCATATTTTCAACCCCAGGATTATGACCAGCAAGCCCCTTGGCCAAAGATTGCGTTTTGCTCTACCATCGGCCACATCCAGATAAAATTTCATTTGTAATTCCCTAAGGAGATTAGAAGCCATGCATGCCTTTAGTTGTTCTTTAGGGGACAAATTTGAGAACTTCTACCAAAGAAGCGGTACCAACCTGCATACAGGTTACAAACGGAAAAAAAACACAACAATGACTACTCGGATTTACTACATACTTAAATAATAGATATCACCAAAAAGAGCATGTCAAAGATATGTTGCCTACCTTCAGCTCCACCATTAGCTGTTATTACATTTTCATCCCCAAGATCATGAGCAGCCGGTACGTTGCCCAAAGATCGACTTTTTGTCTGCCGGTATCCTCCACTTGCTGGAATTTTTTGCTCGGGTTCTTTTTAACCCCTTTACAGTAGTCAGAAGATAGGCCTACATTTTCTTTATCATTTAAATGAAAAAAGTAAGTCAGTAAATAAGAAATGCCAAAAAAAATTATAAACATTACGAATGACACATACGTAAGTAAACAATCTGGCATCAAGTTTATCAGGAACATTTTCTTTTTCCTCATTTTGGATAGCAGTATTATTGAGTAACAAAGAACCATGAGAATGCGGTAGTATTTATGATGGTCTTTTTATGCAGATTCGGAATATATCAGTTATTAGATAGAGATGTAGGCCGAGCTGACACATTGGGGGATAGTAAGAACCGGCATACTAGCACCCTTGACAATTACCGGTGGCATAGGTGGTCCAGTATCTTCCCAAACCTTCGTATACCACGGTAAAGCCAACCCATATTGTTCAAAATGTTGCAATTCTTAATCCACATTTTGGTAAATAATAGTAGTTAGCAACTTTGTCACATGGAACTCAAAGAAAGCACTGTGAAACTATATCGATGTCTTATAATTTTAAACAGGGAATTCATGAACTTGTACCTGAATTTCATGCTTACGGATTTCTTCTTTTCTAGCTTCTGATCAAGCACTTCATTGCACCTCGGATATGACAACAGCTCCTGATACCTAATAATAAAACTCAGTACCAAAATGACAGTTAAATTATTAACATACGTGTGAATGGTGTTGGAACAAATAAAAAACCAAAGTTACTCAAGGCCGGAACCCATAATCAAAAGAAACTCATAACATAATGTCTAGCCTCAAAATCCAACGTTTAAAAAATGTCCTTACCAATTGCACCCCATAAATCAGAAAATGTTAGCAGCGGGATGTAACTTAAAGATGCATGTTCTAAATATCTTTTTTGCGTACCTACAGCTGTTTTAACAAATAAATTTTCCTTTTTATCATTGCTTCAACATTAGCAACTAAAGCAGCAATGACCTCTCATTTGGCATCATCATTGGATGGAATAGGAAGTGAACCAACAACTCCATTATGCAAATCATCGTGTATCTGCAAAACATCTGGAATAAGACACACAACAAAGCAGTTCCAAAAACTGAAAGCTGCTGAAAATGCAATATTCAGATAATCAAATTACAATCACTTACACCACCATTGGCAAGAGCAATTGCCATAATAGCATTAGCTTCCATAACCCATGATAAATGATTTCACATAAACCCCAAAAACTTCAACAATTTGCTCTCCTAAAAAACAACAAATCACACCAAAAACTTTATAAAAAAAATAATAATAAATAAGTAAGTAAATAAATAAATAAATAAAAATAAATAAATAAATAATAATAATAAAAAAAAAAAAATCACTATCTTAACTCCAAAAAAACACAATTTTTATAAAAGGTACCTTCTTTTAACCAATCTTTCTTGAGCAGCAAAAGTAGTAACACCATCTTTACTACATCTCAAATTCTCAAATACTTCTTCAATGGGTATACTTTCCTACAAAAATCAACCAAATTTATAACATAAAAACACAAACCTAGTAATAAAAACAAAAAAGTTAATCCCCAAGATTACCAAATCAACAGTTTCCTTGAAAACAGCTTCAAGAACTTCAGCTTTTTCTTCATCCATCACATCAAGATCACTACTTTATCACTAAAGATTCAAAACCCAGATCACAAAAACCAAAACTTTTATTAAAACAATAACAATAAAAGATTCGATAATACCAGTAACTCAAATATTTGTTGGCATCTGCAAACCTCCAGGTTAAATACACAGCCACATGTTGTGTCTTCTTCTTGTTAGCAACCACTGGAAGGCGGTGGAAAGTAAATGATTGAGGAGTAGTGGATAAGTGAACACCAAAGGCGGTGCAGTTTATCTATTAAATGAAAGTGAATGAAGTTTTTGGGCACAAAAAAATGGGCTTATTAGAGTCTTGTTTGAGGCTGTCAATTTTCTGAATGGGTCCTACTATGGTAACACCCCCTAGTGGGTGGGGCCCCCCTATTTTGATGGAATGTACAATCCGACAAAGCAGACAGTACAAGCGGCGGCAGCAGAGGAAAGTTAACATACCCCCTACAGGGGGTGTTCGGCTATAATCACCCTTTCTGAATATTTTATGCAACTTTGGTTTTCGTTCCCACGCCCCATGTATTATATAGAGAATTATTCGTGTATGTACCTAGGTGTGTGGATGAGTAAACATTCTAATATCAAAAGTCTTATGTTTTAATGATATAACTTGTTGTATGAGAAGCTTTTAAAATATTTATATGTTCAAGTTCTGAACTTCTGATTAAGACATATAAAATATATTTGCTATATTATATATTGTAAGATAATTATTTGTCGTAATGGATAAAAAGTTATTTCGGTCACATTTAAGTTTTAGTTTTTAAGGTTTGTTCTTCACATTTATTTGATATACATTAATAACTTTACTCTCACACTTAAAAGAAGAATAAATGCATTAACGTGTAAACCGCATTTTTAAGTTCGGATTTGCTAAACAATGTCCAATGGGCGATTATTAAAACAACAATTAATATGTATATAAAAAGGAACTTGAATTTTGTTAAATTAAAAATGGCATATATTTAAATTAATTCTTATGTTTATTTATTGTGCATTAAATACATAACTACTTTAAATATATAAAAAAAAAAAAATAAATAATAAAAAAATAAAAAAATAAAAAACTATTTAATGTGGTTTATACATTGTTCAGTGAGCATTGTTTAGCATAACCTTTTTAAGTTTTATGAAGAATTTGCATTCGTTAAATAGAGTTTAACAATGTCATTAAAAAAATAAGTTAGGCAATCTCATGAGGTAAAATGAAAGTGACATTAGGCTGGTTGGCAAGGGTATGGTTTTTTCACCATTCACCTCAGCGACACGTCAACTTTCTCTCTCCTCTCATTTCCCTTCACCTCACTTCACCATTTAGTAGTCAAGGCAACACCATCTTCACCTTTCATTAAAATACCCACTTTATACAAATATACCACACTAAATACCCCCCACACACTCACACACAAAATAAAAAATAAAAAACATCTGGTATAGTTAATGGTGAAATTTTCACCTCTATTTGCCTTGGGACCTGCAAATGGTGAAGGATTAATGGTGGGAGGCATGGTGATCATGCGTGAACTTTGGCAAAAGTGATGGCTTCACCATCCCATGCCGAGTGGTCTAAGGAATGGGACACACTATTCTTTCCCACGAGCCAGGTCATCAACATCGACCTCCCATGCCTTGTCCTAATTTTATAAAATAAAAACAAATATATTTAGGCCGGGCACAGTGGTGACCCGGGTCATCCATTGCCACATCAGCTTTCTCTCTCCGGTGACCAGACATGACCAAGTTGCCACAGTCGATGACCCATTTTTTATTTATTTATTTTTTTAAATATGAAACGGATAGTTTTTTGTGTGTATACAATCGGTCAAGTTTTAGACCGATTCATATACCCAAAACCAAGTTGCTCGACAGATTTTTTTTCCCCCCACAGTGGCCATGACCGATTTCACAATCGGTCACCCCAAGCAATCGACCGATTTTTTCAGACCCACTGTGCATAGCCTTATGGTTTGAAAAGGCAAAACTTATGTGTTGTTTGTTGCTTAAAAATCATGAAGTTTGTTGGCGTATGTGTCCGAACGATCCTCCTCGTCCGGCCATCCGAACAACGTTGGGTCGTTCGGATGGATACCGAAGGGCGCCCGAATCATCCGACTATTTTAACTGTAATTAATAAGAGGTGGCATTACCTTTTGGACAGATGGCAGCAGTAGACACCACCGCCGCCCTCTCAGGATTTACGGGATCGTGTCTGAGACATGTTCCCATAAAATCCGGCGCCGCCATTTCAGGTACCAAGGCTGGGTACTATAAATACCCAGCTCATTTACTACCCTCAACCAACTCTGACCATCCATATTTACTCCATATTACTGTTTAGAATCCTTCGGTATATCCGATACTTACTCTCACGCCGGAGGTGGGTCCTGGGATAACACCCGGGGCGAGCCTAACGCGTGCTGTTGTGTGCAGATATCCGGAAGACCCTCCAAAGCCGAAGGGATCAGCACCTAAACCTTTCGGAGGAACGCTCACCTGGTTCACCTGAAAGGCCTCATTTGCTTGTCTGAAGTGGTTACAGAAAATTACTTCAACAAATTGGCGCCATCCGTGGGACCAACTATTCGATCTACCCGAAGTTCAGAATGGCTGGTCCTACAACAGTGATTGTACAAATAATTGCACGACCAGACCTTCGATGATGATCAAAGAATTTATGGGGTGTTGGGATTGCGGCAAGCTTGTTCTTAATCTGAAATAAGAAATACCAAGACACTACGTTAAGTGATTGCGCAGGGGTTGGACCCTGCGAACCACCTCCGGCGTGCGAGTAAGTATGTGTGATATGATAAGTAGGTTGTAATTTGAGAGAGTGAAGTTAACTTACATCGTCTTGGCCCGACTAAGCTATTTATAGGGGAGAAATAGAACTTAGTGGGCGGTTGCACCTTGTTCGGAGATCATAGGGGCGTCCCATGATTTGTGGTAACCGCTAGGGCTTTGTAGCCCACGATCTCTATTTTGGCGGGAAGGCCTAAAGGAAGAGGAGACGTGGGTATGACCAGGTCAAGAGGGTTCTCCGTTGTAGTCCCTTCGAGAGGGATACCCCGAAGGGCTTAGGGCTTCGATTGGCGGGTTCCCACATGGTAACCATTTCGTAGATGAATGGTTTTACGCCAATGAAACGTGTTAGGAGATTAACCTGGGCCTCCGAAGGGAGGGCTTTATACAGGCTCGAAAGGGAGTCCTTCGACCCGTTCGGAGGGTACATCATCAAGCCCCCCAGTCGAAAGTGATATATACGTACAAGTATAAATTGCATTCGACTCAAAAAACCTGCTACACTCTATCCTGTTCGTCACAAATTTGAACGTAATGAAGATAAGTGCTTTAAACAAACTTTGCGCAATAAATGCGGCTAATAAATCTTCAACTACCACTCTATACTACAGCAGCTAGGATATCGGTGAACATCTTTCAAGAATTAAAAAAAAATTAGAGTCCATGTATGTCTCGAATTATAACTGCACGTGGATGGCTAGGATGAAACTACAAAGGATATACATAAACCCTTCATACTTCTAACCCTAGATCATATTTTCTTTTGCGCCCAAAATACACATACACGACCCTGTGCTTTGTGCTTCAGTTGAGCTTAAAGGTAAGTTTTCCTCTCCGATCTTTGTCCTTTTGCGCTCATAGTCTCTAGTTCAAGATGAGTATGGCAGCGAAAAGAACTATTAGGGAGCAAAAATGTACTCTATCAAAGCAGGCTCTAATAGAATTTCTTAAAACATATCCCATACCTAAAGAGTTTAAAGTTATGCTTCCCAATCAAAACCAAAATGTTTTTGATGCTCCAACGGGTTATGTGGGGCTTTACGTGCATGCATTTACAGAATCTAACTTTAGGATTCCGATCCACCCCTTAATCCTGGAGTTTCTACAATATTATCAAGTACATATATCCAGGTTGAACCCTTTTGGCTTAGCCAAGTTGACTACTTACATTGTTGTATGTAAAGCTTATGGGTATGAGCCAACACTGAATGTGCTTAGAGGTTTTATAAACCTTTGTCCTGGTGGTGATTGGCTAACATTGGCCAAAAGGAGTGAGTCCAATGTGCCTTGCTTAATAAATAAACCTTTTGCCAACATAAGAAAATGGAAAGGTCTGTTTTTCTATGTGCAAGATACGATCATACCTCCCAATTATCCAGCGTTGCTAGATAAAGACTTTCGTTTTGACGAGAAACGCTTTGATGATCCTTTGCCACACTTCACAAGAAGCTATCCCCTCTACCAACGTCTTGAACGTCACCCATTTGATGTGCAAATGTTTCCTGAGCCAATACTGTTTCTGGCGGGCATTATAGATCATTGGGAAGGCTCTCCATTGAAACCTGAGATAATCTGCAATGGGAAAAGTATGTATATATCTATTCAAATAAAGTAAATAACTTATCTGATGATATTTATCTCTTTTCTGTTTTTCTGTAGGGATGGCATTCAGGAACTTCGTTGTAGCCCGTGGTACTAGAGAGCTTAGTTTTGTCCCCAAAGGGCCAAAGAATGTGAACCATGAAGTAGGTTCTCCGTCAACATCAATTAATAATGACGAGACTCCGCATTTTGTGGAGACTGTAGCAGATTCTGATGATCCCCTTATCAAGGAATTTCAAACAAGGCTCATAAGGTCCTCCGGTCTTTCAGATAAGAAGAAAAGTAAGAAAGCAAAGGCTGCCATATCTGTAAGGACTCCTCCGAAGAGGAAATTATCCCTTCCTACTCCTCCGACAAGAATGGTGAAGCCCAAAGGCTCTCATTCTAAAACCTTTATACCTACCCCTCTGATGATTCCTGAAGATGATACTCCTAGTAAGTTATATTGCATACATAATAAATGTCCTTCTTCATATAACTTGTGCTTCTGTCTTTCGCAGGTCTTCCCGATGTTAATGAACTACCCAATTCGAGTACGTGTCACCAATTGGTTGAAAAAATGACACCTGCTAAATGGAGGGGAATCTTAGATAACATGTCTATGGAAGAGCTTTGCAACTTTCATTCCAAAAGTTATGCAAGGCAGGCTGTTTTAGATAATCACCTTAATTCTAGAACAAGGGAATTGGTGCAAACGGTGTTGAATGTGAGAGTGAAAATGGATGCTATCTTAGCCAAAGAAAGAGCTAGGGATCATGAATATGATAAATTGGAGGCTAAGTGCAAAGAAGTGATGGAGAACTTTGAGAAGAATCCTTTTGTACAAGATATGCGAGGCAAGATTGACATACTCGAAGGGCAATTGAAGGAATCCCAAGCAAGGTGCGATAGGTTGAAGGTTGAGGAGTCTAAGGTGTCCATTTATAGAGCCCAAATTGAAATGCTCGAATCCAAATGTACAAGTCTGGAAGCCGAAAGGTCTAGGCTGGTTGAGCAGGAGGTCAAGCTTTGCGAGAAGATCGATAGTCTGAAATTCCAGTGTCAAAACTTGAAGAAAGACCGAGCTGAGGTAGTTTCGAAGGTTGTTCCTCATGTGGCAATGGAATTGTACCGTAGTGATGAGGTGGGGGAAGTTATTGGGAGACTAGTGAACGCAGCCATCTTTTATGGTACCTGTACCGCTTTGGAAGAAATTGCCCAGACAAAGAAACCTGTGGTTTTGTCGGAGGTACCCTACTATCGCCCCGATTCTGAGCAAGAATTTAATGAGGCTGGCGATGCGTTTACGTCAACAGAGTACCCTTTCCTAGCCGAGGTAACCAAAGATCCGTTAGCTCCAGTAGAAGAACTTTTGGCAAAGAAGCCGATGAAGGTCCAGCCTCCGTCTTCAACAAAGAAATCTGTTTCTGTTCTGCCCTGAAAGGATCTCTATGCATAATACCCCAACGTGTTTAATGTTCATTTGTTTAAGATAATTTATCTTTGTTGCTGTATGGGCTTCGACCCATGCGTTAGATAATTGTTTAAACTGCTTTTGCTTTGACCATTTGTGGCCTTATCAATGTTAAGTAGGGATAATAATCCGTTATGAATGTCATGCTTTTCTTCTCGTACGCTTATTATAAACGCACATATACAACCTAAGGTTATAACCTTATTGTGTGTATTTTGAACCAAGATTTTCCGCAATCGTATAATTTGACTGCGACAGAGGGTCGCGACCCACTCCGTCTTTATCCTTAAGATACGAAGGGCTTAGAATACCCTAAGACTTTATAAGAAAAGTTAATGTGAATTGCAATGGATGTTATCTGTATACAAGACATGTGTCTTGCTTCATCCTTCGACATTGAAACTTGTAAAGTACTTGGCTAAGCAAATCTTTGTTGTAAATAACGAAACAAGAGATTTTGAGGGAAATACTTTATATCATTAAGTGGGTAGGGAGGATTACATCATTTTTAGAAATGAACACTAAGACGCCTACCATTAATGTTTTTTTCCCAAATGAGAAGAATGCGTTACATGAAGTTGAAAAACAAACTGATTGTTTTAAAGGTAGTAAGTTTTATATGTAAAACTTACGAAGATTGGTACCATTCCAAGTTCTATCCATGGCCTCCCCTTTAAGCGTTGCGAGCTTGTAAGCACCATTGTCGTAGGCTTCCAGTATAACGTAGGGTCCTTCCTATGTTGGCCCTAGTTTTCCTTTGTATTCAGCCTTGCTTGCGCTGTTTAAACGAAGGACATATTCACCTGGCTTGAACGTGGAGGGTCGAACTTGGTTGTTATAGTACTTTTCAAACTTCTGTTTATAGATAGCCTCTCTAATTGAAGCTACTTCTCTTCTCTCTTCGAGAAGATCAAGATTTTCCCGAAGCCTTTCTTCATTTGTTTTTTCTTCAAAGTTCACAATACGTTCCGTTTCGATGCTTATTTCGGAGGGTATAACAGCCTCCGTTCAATAAGTAAGGCTAAAAAGAGTCTCCCCATGGCTTGACTTGGGGTGCGTCCTATGAGCCCACAGAACTTGGGGTAGTTCGTCTACCCACCCATGATGGCTCCGTCCTAACCTCTTCTCAATTCCATTGATAATATCCCTGTTCGTGACTTCTACTTGTCCATTGCCCTGGGGATGATAAACGGAAGTGAATGACTGCTTGATCCTTAGACCATCGCAAAATGTTGGGAACACTCCTTGGGAAAACTGCTTCCCATTGTCTGATATTATAATGTGAGGGACACCAAAGCGACAGATTATATGTTCCCACACAAATTTTTCCATATGCCTTCCTGTCACTGATGCCAAGGGCTTTGCTTCAACCCATTTGGTAAAGTAGTCTATGGCTACGACCAAGAACTTTACCCCTCCTGGAGCAACTGGTAGGGGTCCGACTATGTCAATTCCCCATTGGCAGAAAGGCCATGCTGACGTAACGGAGGTCATGTCTTGCTTAGGCATTCTTGGAACTTTGGAGTGGATCTGACATGCTTCGCACTTTTGTATTATCTCTATTGCATCCCTATGCATGGATGGCCAATAATACCCAAGCTTCATTACTTTTAAAACAACGGAGCGAGGGCCTGCATGCAACCCGCAAGATCCTTCGTGGACCTCAGAGATGATGTTCGAAGCCTGTTTTGGTCCCACACAACGAAGCCATGGAGATAAAAAGGATCTCCTGTATAGGTTGTCCCCAATAAGTCTATATTGGGGAGCTTTGACCCGAATCTTTTGAGCGAGCTTAGGGTCTTCTGGCAGAATACCGCTGATCAAATACTCCCTAATTGGAGTCATCCAATTGGTGCCTTCCTCGGGTATGATGTCAGAAACTTCGCCCCGTTTAATTGACCTATCAGCCAACACTTCTACCAAAACTTCCTTCGTTAAATGAGCAAATGCCATTGAAGCCAACTTACTTAAGGCATCTGCTTTTTTGTTTTGATTTCTGCGAACACGTGCTATATCATAGGTTTCGAAGCCTTGAAGGAGTTCTTTAGCTTTTTCCAAATATTGTTTGATGGTGGGCTGCCTTGCTTCGTAGGAGCCTTTAATTTGGTTGGCGACTAACTGCGAGTCTACAAAAATGGAGAGGTTACGAACCTCCATGTCCTTTGCAAGTCGAAGACCGGCTAACAAAGCTTCATACTCGGCTTCATTGTTGGTAGCTTCGAACTCAAAACGCAATGCGTAAGTGTATTCCTTTCCTTCCGGACTAACTAGCATTAAACCTGCTCCTGAACCATCAGAACTTGAGGCTCCGTCTGTGTATAATTTCCACCCCTCCTTCGTCTTTGGTGGCTTCTCCTTAGGAATTTCTTTATCTTGGCTAGGTCCGGAAGGTGTTTCAGCGAGAAAGTCTGCAAGTACCTGACCTTTGACGGAGTTTCGACCCTTGTACTCTATCTCGTGTTCTCCTAATTCGATAGCCCATTTAGCTACCCTTCCTGATTTATCAGGCTTCGATAGTATCTGCCTAATAGGCTTTTCAGTCAATACCGTGATGGGATGAGCTTGAAAGTACCTTCGAAGGCGCCTTGCAGCATAAACCAAGGATAGGATTAGCTTTTCCAACTCCGGATAGTTTAATTCAGATCCTTGCAAAACCCTGCTAACGAAGTATATTGGGACTTGTTTCTTCTCCCTTTCGGCTAAGAGCACTGCACTGATGCTTTCAAATGATGCCGCAATGTACATGAACAACACTTCGCCTTTGATTGGGGCTGTAAGTGTTGGTAAGATTTCCATGAATTCCTTTAGCTTTTCGAAGGCTGCTTCTGCCTCACAACTCCATTGGAAAGTCTTTTTATCTGTACACCCCTTGAGTGTTTTGAAGAATGGTAGAGACCGATCTGCCCCTTTCGACAGGAACCTGCTAAGTGCCGCAAGCTTCCCATTGAGGCTTTGAACTTATTTTAGTAACTTCGAAGCTTGAAGGTCAGTGATGGCTTTTACCTTCGAAGGGTTAGCTTTAATCCCTTGTTTAGTGATCAAATGCCCCAAGAATTGTCCTTCCTCCACGCCAAAGGAACACTTCTTATGGTTAAGCTTCATATTGATTGCCCGTAATTGATCGAAGGTCTCTTGGATGTCGGAGAGGAGGTCCTCTTCAGTTCTGCTTTTTATTACCATGTCATCAATGTAGGCTTCCAAGTTTCTCCCAATTTGTTTGTGGAAGGCTTTATCTACTAACCGTTGGTAAGTTGCCCTTGCATTCTTCAGACCGAAGGGCATTTTCTTGTAGCAATAGACACCCTTTCCCGTGCAGAAGGCTGTCTTTTCTTCATCTTCCTCCGCCATTTGTATTTGGTGATACCCTTTGTAGGTGTCCAGAAAACATTTCAGACGGAACCCTGAGAGAGATTCGACCTTCTAATCGATTTCTGGTAGAGGGTAACAGTCCTTCGGGCAAGCTTTATTGATGTCGGTGAAGTCAACGCACATACGCCACCCTCCGTCACTTTTCTTTACCATGACTGGGTTAGCAACCCAAGTTTGGTATTTCACTTCCCTGAGAATCCCTGCTCGCACAAGCTCATCCACCTCTTTGCAAGCAGCTGCATTTCTTTCTGGTGCCTGGCTTCGTCGCTTCTGCTTAATTGGTTCAATGTGCTTGAACTCGTTAAGCTTATGTTCTGTGCCGAAGGGCTTGCCATCGATCATAAGAGTCCTGGGAACTCCTGTCATGTCTGAATATGTCCATGCGAACACATCTTTGTTGGCTTTGAGTAGCTTCTCCAGGTCTGCTTTGAAGTTAGCAGGGAGTTGCTTTCCGATTACTACCGTTTGCTCTGGATAGAGCTCATTTATCACAATACGCTCTTCGGCATCCGTACAACTTAGAATAGCCTTCGGAGGCTCCTCCGGACATTCCCTAATCTTTTTGCCACTGTCTCCCACTCGTCCTTGACTGTAACTGGAGAACACGGTTCCTATCCCATAAGGTGTATGGAACTTTACCGCTGCATGTATAGTGGAGACTACGATACCCATCTTTTGCATGGCGGTCCTTCCTATCAGCAAATTGTAAGGAGAGTTGGACCTTACGATGGCGAACATGAGGGTTTCTGTCCTTGCGAGCTTGTCTTCTCCAATTGTTATTTCCAATGGAACTTCTCCCAGAGGCCACGAATGCTCACCAGAAAATCCTACCAAAGGTATCTTCGAATCAACCCGCTGCGACCTGATCGAAGGCTTGAGCTTAAGAAAACAATGCTCATAAATGATTTCGCAGGAGCTTCCATAGTCCATATAGGCTCTATTCACTTCTCGGTTGGAAATGAGGACTTTGATGACTACCGGATCATTTGAAGGGAATTGGCCCGCAAGAGGAGGAAAAGTTACTTCCCCAACTGCATTACCCTCCTGCTCCGTTACCTTTCTTTTCAAGCTGGCTTCGCCCCAATGAACCATGAGTATTGGTGCTTCGAGAGGAGTAGTATCTTTAGCCAATTGAGTATCGATCATCTTTTCCTTTCCCTTCTTTATACCCTTCACCAAGTGTGCCAATTGTCCGGACTTCACAGCTTCTTCTATCTGTTTCTTTAACTCTCTACAACTGTTCGTATCATGACCATAATCTTAGTGAAAGTGACAATACTTGCTGGTATCCCTGTTTTTGCCCTTACTTGTCATACGAGGGGGTGCTTCGAAGGCCTTAGCAGCCTTCTCCGTAGCAAGTATTTCCTTTGGAGACTTGGTTAGACTGCTTAACAAACCGTGGTTGGGGCCTTTATTGTACGGAGAAAACCTGTCTCTGTTCTTGTTCTTGTTCTTTGACCCTTCCTACGAAGAATGCTTCGAAAACTTGTTGTTGTTGTCTCTGTTTATCGAAGCCCCATTAGTGGATACCTCTTTCGCTTCGATCCAAGTATACGTCTTTTCTATTAACCCTTTGCAAGTTGTCGGAAGGTCAGTGGAAAAGAATTCCACCAAACTCCGATTTCGAAGACCATGTACGAAACCCGAAATGCGCTGATCTTCATGAAGACCCAAAATCTGCAAAGTCTCATCGGTGTACCTAGTAACGAAGGCCCTTGTGCTTTTGTTTTCCTTTTGTTTGATGTTGTGCACCGTTAAATGAGTCCTTGTGAACTTATTTTGCTGACTGAAATGTGACCGGAACTTAGCCTTGAGATCATCAAGATTGACGATGCTACCAGGCTTTTGCCCATTCCACCAAATACGAGCAGAATCCCGTAGGGTGTATGTAAACATATGACAGGCCACCGGCATAACCCATTTTTGCATTTTGATAGCCCCTTCGAACAAGTGTAAGAAATTGTCCGGATCCCCCTTCCCATCATAAGTCCCAATGTGCGAAGGCATTTTCAACCCATCAGGCAATGGGTAATCTTCTATCCACCTAACGAAGGGTGTAGCTGAACCCATAGGGTCTGAGTATAGACAATTGTAAGGTGGTGCATACATGGGAACAATATTATAGGGATTGTTGTTTGGGGGCATTTCCATAGGAGTTTGACTTGGGTAGGACTGATAAGGTGTATTCATGGCAAACGGATAACCGTTTCCCATGGCATACGGAGGGTACGCCATAGGATGCCCGAAGGGTATGCTCCTAAAAGTTTGAGGGAGGCTTGGGTTATTAGGATGTCCATTTACTGGAAGATATAAATTTTGAGGATAAGACTGAGTTTGGAACGAGGGGTACATACCATTGGGAGGAAGATTTCCTCCTATATTAATTGTAGGCGGATTGCCTTCTACGCCTGATGCGTGAGAAGGCTGCAACGGAACCCCAGCTTCAGTCCTTCCAAGAAGAGCTGCTAGCAATGGAGGCAAAGTCACCCCCACTTCTTCCCTTCGTTGGCTCCTACCGTTAGAGCCTTCGGTAATCGCCCCTTCTCTCCTTGTCGGAGCCCTATCGGGGACTCCTTCGAAACCAACGGACCTTCTGCTAAGCCTTCGACTGACTGGAGACCCAATCCTTAAGGCCGATAGAGTTGCTCCTTGGGTCGGAGGCCTAGGTTCCATTTCCATTTCTTCATCATACTCATCACATGAGTATTCCAACTCCCTTCGCATCTCGGCATTCCTGACTTGCCTATTACGAGCCCTTAGGAGGGATTCCAACACTTCGTGGTTGGCTTCAACAAAGGCTGGGCTAATAATGGGCTTCGGATTGGCTGATGTCGAAGCATGATGGTTGGGTGTTGTTTCTGGGTGAGAACGTGTTGTGAACGTGGAGGCGGTTATTTGGGGAAGGTTGTTAGAGTCATTGACTGGTATTGGCGCCAAGGTCGAGAAACCCGGTGGGGGAGTATCTTCTCTCCCTTGATCCATGCCGGAATAATAGTGAAAGTAGTTGGTTGGTTATAAGCTTGGAAATAACGAGACCAATTGTAGCGGTCCCACGGATGGCGCCACTGATTGTACAAATAATTGCACGACCAGGCCTTCGATGATGATCAAAGGATTTATGGGGTGTTGGGATTGCGCCAAGCTTGTTCTTAACCTGAAATAAGAAATACCAAGACACTACGTTAAGTGATTATGCAGGGGTTGGACCCTGCGAACCACTTCCGGCGTGCGAGTAAGTATGTGTGATATGATAAGTAGTGTAACACCCCAACCCGGCAAGGGTAGAAGTGTCACATAAATGGTGACGTATCAAAGGCAAGCATAACATACGACTTACATAATACAAATGGTTTACAATGTTACAAAAGAAAATATATCAAATCTACGTAGTCATACATAAATGAATACTAAAACTAAGGTATCGTCTTCATAAGCTAATCTCTCATCCCAAAGCAAACCCAAGCTCCTGGCTTCCTACTAAAACCTGCCGCAGGAAAAGAAATGCGGCTGAGCTTAAAAAGCCCAGTGAACAGATATATAATAAACGGAAACAAAATTTAATGGAGGTGAACAGACATATCATAATGAATGAGATATAGGAAAAGGAAATAAAGAGTAAGGTTTAGGACAGTAATCCACCACGAGCCCATATCATAACATATCATATCATATCATAATCATGTAGAGGGGATACCTCTCAAATAAGCCGATAATATGAGGGGTGTCCTCATGTACCAGTTGGAGTGATCAGCTCCCAGGGGTGTGAAAGGAGTGGATTGCACCCAGCCCCAGTCACCATATCATAACATATCATATCATATCGTACACAAAACATATCTAGGATGCATCCATACGCCCCCCAAACAAATCATATTGGCCATAAACAAATCATATTGAGCTCATATCATATCATAATGGGGACGGTGTGGCTAATCACTCGAACCACACACGAGTCATGCCATTGGTGCATCAATGACACGGCCATGTTACCTTCATGGCTAGGAAACATATTTTGGCTCGTAGTATCAAACTGGGGTCAAGGTCAAAGGTCAAAGGTTCATATCATAGCAAAGGTTCATATGTCATAATCATAGTCCAAATCTCAAGGTTCATATCAAAGGGTTCATATGAGAGGTTCAGAAATCAAAGGTTCATATCAAAGTGTAGGGAACATAGCAATGGTATAGGGAAACCCTAATACGAATCAAAATAGAGACCGAAGGCTCCTTATACAAGAGCAGAATATCTGTACCTTATTCCAAAAGAAAAGCACAAACCAAAATGAATTAGATAGAATCAGGTCCTCTCCTTCTTCACACCTAGAGGGGTAGAAAAGAATTACAAACCTTTCCATTTTAAGTAACTTTCCATTTTTAGCAGGTTTCCATATTTAGTAAGCTTCTATTTTTAGAAAGTTTCCTTAATTAGTAAGATTTCCATATTCTCATTTAGGTTAAGTCATTATTAAGGTTATTATGGAAATCACATTCATTTTAAATAAGTTATACAAGTTTAAGGTTAAATATGACCAGTTTTCATAACTTAGGGTTCAAAATGTAATTTATACCAAAGATGAAGGTTCAAAGTGAAAATATCATAAGTAATTCATTTTACTTCTTAAGTTATCCAGAGTTACACATTTAGTCCTTTAGTTTACACAATTTACACTATATACCCTTTAAATTACATAAGTTACATTTTAAACCTTATAACATTTATACTTACATATCAAACCTTTAGTTTACCAATCTTACACAAAATACCCTTAAATTGATATGTGGTACGAATCACACCTTCAAGATTATAAGAATTTCACAACAGTCCCTCAATTTACAAAGTTTACAATTTTAACCCTATAGTTTCCATTTTAAATCTTTAATTAATAATAATTACACAATGGTCCAATAATTCTCCAAATTTACACATTATCCCTTGAACATAATTTATTACATGAATCAGCCTTAACTTTCCAGAAATTACATATTTAGTCCCTCTATTTTAATTATTTTATAAACCGAATTACATATTAATTAATAAATCAAAATAACCCTTTTAAATACAAAATTAACACATGAGACCCTCCTTTTATATTTTATATGAATTCCAGCAGGTCTAAAATAATTTTAAAAAATTGTCCCATGAGTTTTAAAAATTACAAAATGCACCCTTCTATTTTAATTATACAATCGGCATACTTTTTATTATCCAAATCAAACCCTAATTTTTACCACTCATCATCTCATCATTATCACATCATTTAAAACACATTTAATTTCCAGATTTGATCATCTAAACCCTAGGTCGAACATGTTCTTGGTGTTTTCCATAATTTTCTTTTATTTTTCTTTTATACGGTTTTAAACTAAATTCGACCACGATGATTTTAGGCCTCAAAAATTCGAAAGAACATTTTTTTGATGTTATATGGTGATTATATAAGCCACGAAAAATAATAACCAGGTCCAGAAAAATCGCATAGGTGTATTTGAGATTTAATTTGATTTTAGGGTTCCAAAACACATAAATTATCATACGGCTAGAATATGATGCATGGCCTGTTTTAATCATTTTTTCCCACATTATATAGGATCATTAGAAGCTTAGAAAAATACCAGAATAATTATGGAACGAACGGATGGACGATTTTGAATTTGTGTTACTCGGCTAGAATCCTTCGAACCAAATAAATCACCACGCCCAAAAACGCGACCAAACCACCTTGTAGACATTTTTCACAGAGTATAAATCATGTGAGGATCATGAGAAAAATGGAAAACGAATTTTATGGTGATCGAATGAATTGTTTGTGAATTTACCTTCGGATTTGATTTTGCGACAAGAATAAAAGCTAGCGATCAAAAGACCAACTCCCACGACCTAAACCAAATTTTCTAGGCCTCCTTAGATCATGTACAACACCAGAAAAATATGCTTGGACTCCAGAAAATTCGTATGAGCAAGGAGAGGAATTATGGTGTGTTGTTTTTATTTTCGGTATAAATTTTAGGGTTTAAATGAGTTTGTTATACAAAAGTGGGATAAGGCCGAATGAGGGGGGGGAATGGGCTGTCAACACACGTTTTCATAAAGTCAAGATCAATTTTTGATAGCCTTCCATATTTGCTTGCAATTTAAATGTGTTTATTCTAATTATAAACTTTAATAATATAATTAATATGTATATAAAGTATCTTCGGTTCATAGAGGGTATTTTGGTCATTTTGTACCTTGCAAAAATGTAAATTGTAATAGCCAAAATTATTTTGTAGCATAACTTGTCCATTTCCAGAAGTTCGGGATTGATTTGGTACTTTATAAACCTTTTATTTAGTTTTTAAATTCATAGGGGCATTTTAGTCTTTTACCATGCTTTCAAATTTTGGGTTTTACAACTCTTCCCCTCTAACAGAAAAATTTCGTCCTCGAAATTTGCAAAGAATCAGAAGTGAAAGGATCGAAAAGAAAATAGGGACGTACCAGATTAGAATACAAAATGCGGATAACTAGCTCGTATCGACTCTTCGGCCTCCCAGGTAGCCTCCCGCTCTGGGTGGTTCTTCCAAAGAATCTTTACGAATGGAAATGACAAATCCTAACGATCGGAAATGAACGAAATAAAAGACACAACGGACAGCGAACAGAAATGTAAAAGACTTGTTTCTCATGACTCTTCGTTGTCGATCTAAGATAGCTTCGGGTTTCTCAGAAAGACATACTATACTGAATTTCAGATTGCAAAGATCATATCCAACATGACAAATGATTATCGCGTTCTCTCGGAAGAGATACAAGGAATACATAGGATTTTGACGGATATGCTGTCCATAGAATTTGATTAAGCAAATCACATGAGATCGTACAGAACATAGATTGTTGGTGACATCAAATGGCAGAAAACTTCACAGCAGGTCTTATGATTCTTGTCAGAAGTATATGGATCAACAAATGCGTGTCAAGAATTGAACGTATCAGATCGTATAACGGCGAACAGATTAAGCGTATAGGTGGAATGAACCTAAGTCTTACAGATGCAAAAATTCTCACATCTCCTATCATAACATTATAAGGTTTCTAAAGTACTCCTCGAAATATCCTATGAACACAATAAGGGTACGTCATATGACGTAAGTATTATCACGTTAGCTACTCGTCATAATACCAGCATCATATGAGTATACCATCATGATGGTCATACTTTATCTCAAGTCGCGAACAGAACTACTTATCTTAACCACCTATCAGTCATTCTACCTCCTAAGGTTGGTCCAAAACAAACATCACTACGGATTCTATATCGGAGGAATTTGAACGTACAAATAGCGTAACGGAATGTATACACCTCAAAATGAAACTCGTCGTCGAAACGTTAGGTCTTTCACAATTCATCATCCTTCTCAAAACGAAACCATCATCCAAACAAATGCATAACGAACACAGAACGGAATTTCTAATAGGGTAAGGCTCATTCAAAAGATCCTATCGAGAGGTAACGGAAACTTAAGTGGTCTAAGAGGAAATGAATTACATCTTCAATATCTTCATCCTTTACAACAATCAAATCTTCCAAATCCAAACGTTTACTACAAAATTTCATCCATTCAATTTCATGATCTCGAATCTTTTCAAATTCCAAGTAGTTGCTCTCTTGTCTAATCATACGATCATAGGGTGAAAAAGGAAATCATAAACTTGAGTCTGGTTCCTCAAGTCTTCGACACTTCTTCTGGACACTTCGGTGTGGTAGCGTGAATCTCCGACGTGATCACCGTGCATTCCTCCATTTGCGAGTCTGCTTCAGCTCTCAATTCATCTTAGTACAACTAAAATGACTAGAGAAACAAGGTTGCGTGTCTCCTACCGGTTTTCTAGCATGATTTAAAATTCGCCAACTCAAACTGCTGTGGACATCCTGGTTTATGTGCTGAAAGCTCATCTTCTACGGTCTGGTTGTCTTGATGCTCAATTGAAATCTCCACGTGCTACTTGAGGTGTAATCGAGTTTCATCTCAATCTGTCTTCTCCTCTCATGCTTCTCTCTTGGTAACGCCGGTCGCGAACATCTTCTACCAATCTTCTACAAGGTTTCTAACTCTAACCATGGTCTTCAGTCTTGGTCCTTTCTGTGGAAGCTCTGTCGTCATCGGATACCTGGTGGTGTTGTCTGCTGCAATCTTTGAACGCAAATCAAAACTATTCTTCCAGAACAAAGGGTCGGTTCACAAAATACAAACAAATGGTCTACGAGTTCCTCGTTCGTCTCTGAGCATAAACACACTGTCATACTATGACAATTGTCCAGCTACTTGCGAAAATATGCTTCTTCCAGCCAATACAATTGACATCATTCAAACTCATAGTGGTCGCACGAGTACTAAAACAGCTTCAAGAAATCTTCTTAGGGAAAAGCTTCATATCACAAATCTTTCTCTTCACAAAGATGGAACAAATCGAATCAAATACTGGTACGCGGAAATGAATAATGATTACGGTTAAAATTCACAATAGTCGGTGCGCCGCCGCATACTTCTCTCTTTCTTCTTCATAAACGAACAGGAGCATTCAAAGAGATCACTGAAGTGAAAAACTCATATTCCATCAGTTCCTACAATCTCTTAACTTCTTCAGGTCAATGCAAACTTCATTTCCCAACGGATCTCAAAAGGTTCATCGGAACACCAGAAATTCGTACAACAAAACTTTCAGATGCTGGAGTTTTCAAGAGTGGATATTAACAGGCGTTAGGAGAAAATTGGAAATCAAGGAGATCAGAGTATGTGCTTCCAAAGCACAATAATTTTAACAGATCCAAATGATTGAGAATATCATATCAAATATGGTGGAACAGATTATGAAAGGTCACGTTTCAAATATGGCAGTCTACGGTAGCTTCACAAAAGTCACCAATCCAAAATCAAAAGACCTCAAGGTCAAATGCATCCAAAGGCAAACGGATTCTTAGAGCGAATGTGGTTGTCAAAACATACGGATAGTTCACATGTCAAATTTAGGTACATGGTTCATCAAAGTGTGGGATGGGAGAGTATTAGAATATATCAAAGTCAAATATATCAAAGTCAAATATATCAAATTGAAGGTTAGAATAGTGAACAGTTCAAAGGATTGGAATCTTGTTTAGCTTATAGCATAGGAATGGTAGGGTGTGCACCGATAGTAACACGAACATCGTTTAACTGTCTGAGTTGGGATGTAAGGCATATCAGTTATTAGCATCGGCATGCTCAGATAACAATTTCGTACTGGATAAATGTCAACATCAAATCCTTCCAAAGGAAATTGGTTAACATAATAAGTTCATCATGAAAATGAAGGGAGGTAAGACTTCCTCGTCTTCTGAGACAAACGTTCTTATAAGGCATGACTAAGGCAAAGGAAAGATTCAGAGTGATGTGGAAGCAAATACTACTCACATGGATGTCCTAGACTACCCATTCCTCACCGGTTATGACTTATGTTCCTATGGGAAAATCTTACGCAACTTCGCAAAGGTCATCCTACGAGCACCTACAGTGGAAACTTAGGGGTCCTAACTTACACAGGCCAAGGGTAGATGTACTACAAGTCGTAAACCTGTCTCTGATACCATAATTGTAACACCCCAACCCGGCAAGGGTAGAAGTGTCACGTAAATGGTGACGTATCAAAGGCAAGCATAACATACGACTTACATAATACAAATGGTTTACAATGTTACAAAAGAAAATATATCAAATCTACGTAGTCATACATAAATGAATACTAAAACTAAGGTATCGTCTTCATAAGCTAATCTCTCATCCCAAAGCAAACCCAAGCTCCTGGCTTCCTACTAAAACCTGCCGCAGGAAAAGAAATGCGGCTGAGCTTAAAAAGCCCAGTGAACAGATATATAATAAACGGAAACAAAATTTAATAGAGGTGAACAGACATATCATAATGAATGAGATATAGGAAAAGGAAATAAAGAGTAAGGTTTAGGACAGTAATCCACCACGAGCCCATATCATAACATATCATATCATATCATAATCATATAGAGGGGATACCTCTCAAATAAGCCGATAATATGAGGGGTGTCCTCATGTACCAGTTGGAGTGATCAGCTCCCAGGGGTGTGAAAGGAGTGGATTGCACCCAGCCCCAGTCACCATATCATAACATATCATATCATATCGTACACAAAACATATCTAGGATGCATCCATACGCCCCCCAAACAAATCATATTGGCCATAAACAAATCATATTGAGCTCATATCATATCATAATGGGGACGGTGTGGCTAATCACTCGAACCACACACGAGTCATGCCATTGGTGCATCAATGACACGGCCATGTTACCTTCATGGCTAGGAAACATATTTTGGCTCGTAGTATCAAACTGGGGTCAAGGTCAAAGGTCAAAGGTTCATATCATAGCAAAGGTTCATATGTCATAATCATAGTCCAAATCTCAAGGTTCATATCAAAGGGTTCATATGAGAGGTTCAGAAATCAAAGGTTCATATCAAAGTGTAGGGAACATAGCAATGGTATAGGGAAACCCTAATACGAATCAAAATAGAGACCGAAGGCTCCTTATACAAGAGCAGAATATTTGTACCTTATTCCAAAAGGAAAGCACAAACCAAAATGAATTAGATAGAATCAGGTCCTCTCCTTCTTCACACCTAGAGGGGTAGAAAAGAATTACAAACCTTTCCATTTTAAGTAACTTTCCATTTTTAGCAGGTTTCCATATTTAGTAAGCTTCTATTTTTAGAAAGTTTCCTTAATTATTAAGATTTCCATATTCTCATTTAGGTTAAGTCATTATTAAGGTTATTATGGAAATCACATTCATTTTAAATAAGTTATACAAGTTTAAGGTTAAATATGACCAGTTTTCATAACTTAGGGTTCAAAATGTAATTTAAACCAAAGATGAAGGTTCAAAGTGAAAATATCATAAGTAATTCATTTTACTTCTTAAGTTATCCAGAGTTACACATTTAGTCCTTTAGTTTACACAATTTACACTATATACCCTTTAAATTACATAAGTTACATTTTAAACCTTATAACATTTATACTTACATATCAAACCTTTAGTTTACCAATCTTACACAAAATACCCTTAAATTGATATGTGGTATGAATCACACCTTCAAGATTATAAGAATTTCACAACAGTCCCTCAATTTACAAAGTTTACAATTTTAACCCTATAGTTTCCATTTTAAATCTTTAATTAATAATAATTACACAATGGTCCAATAATTCTCCAAATTTACACATTATCCCCTGAACATAATTTATTACATGAATCAGCCTTAACTTTCCAGAAATTACATATTTAGTCCCTCTATTTTAATTATTTTATAAACCGAATTACATATTAATTAATAAATCAAAATAACCCTTTTAAATACAAAATTAACACATGAGACCCTCCTTTTATATTTTATATGAATTCCAGCAGGTCTAAAATAATTTAAAAAAATTGTCCCACGAGTTTTAAAAATTACAAAATGCACCCTTCTATTTTAATTATACAATCGGCATACTTTTTATTATCCAAATCAAACCCTAATTTTTACCACTAATCATCTCATCATTATCACATCATTTAAAACACATTTAATTTCCAGATTTGATCATCTAAACCCTAGGTCGAACATGTTCTTGGGGTTTTCCATAAGTTTCTTTTATTTTTCTTTTATACGGTTTTAAACTAAATTCGACCACGATGATTTTAGGCCTCAACAATTCGAAAGAACATTTTTGTGATGTTATATGGTGATTATATAAGCCACGAAAAATAATAACCAGGTCCAAAAAAATCGCATAGGTGTATTTGAGATTTAATTCGATTTTAGGGTTCCAAAACACATAAATTATCATACGGCTAGAATATGATGCATGGCCTGTTTTAATCATTTTTTCCCACGTTATATAGGATCAGTAGAAGCTTAGAAAAATACCAGAATAATTATGGAACGAACGGATGGACGATTTTGAATTTGTGTTACTCGGCTAGAATCCTTTGAACCAAATAAATCACCACGCCCAAAAACGCGACCAAACCACCTTGTAGACATTTTTCACAGAGTATACATCATGTGAGGATCATGAGAAAAATGGAAAACGAATTTTATGGTGATCGAATGAATTGTTTGTGAATTTACCTTCGGATTTGATTTTGCGACAAGAATAAAAGCTAGCGATCAAAAGACCAACTCCCATGACCTAAACCAAATTTTCTAGGCCTCCTTAGATCATGTACAACACCAAAAAAATATGCTTGGACTCCATAAAATTCGTATGAGCAAGGAGAGGAATTAAGGTGTGTTGTTGTTATTTTCGGTATAAATTTTAGGGTTTAAATGAGTTTGTTATACAAAAGTGGGATAAGGCCGAATGAGGGGGGGGAATGGGCTGTCAACACACGTTTTCATAAATTCAAGATCAATTTTTGATAGCCTTCCATATTTGCTTGCAATTTAAATGTGTTTATTCTAATTATAAACTTTAATAATATAATTAATATGTATATAAAGTATCTTTGGTTCATAGAGGGTATTTTGGTCATTTTGGACCTTGCAAAAATGTAAATTGTAATAGCCAAAATTATTTGGTAGCATAACTTGTCCATTTCCAGAAGTTCGGGATTGATTTGGTACTTTATAAACCTTTTATTTAGTTTTTAAATTCATAGGGGCATTTTAGTCTTTTACCATGCTTTCAAATTTTGGGTTTTACAAGTAGGTTTTAATTTGCGAGAGTGAAGTTAACTTACATCGTCTTGGCCCGACTAAGCTATTTATAGGGGAGAAATAGGACTTAGTGGGCGATTGCACCTTGTTCGGAAATCATGGGGGCGTCCCATGATTTGTGGTAACCGCTAGGGCTTTGTAGCCCACGATCTCTATTTTGGAGGGAAGGCCTAAAGGAAGAGGAGACGTGGGTATGACCAGGTCAAGAGGGTTCTCCGTTGTAGTCCCTTCGAGTGGGATACCCCGAAGGGCTTAGGGCTTCGATTGGCGGGTTCCCACATGGTAACCATTTCGTAGATGAATGGTTTTACGCCAATGAAACGTGTTAGGAGATTAACCTGGGCCTCCGAAGGGAGGGCTTTCTACAGGCTCGAAGGGGAGTCCTTCGACCCGTTCGGAGGGTACATCATCAACCACAAAAAGGAAAGATTGTGAATATGATTCGAAGCCCTACGACCTCCGGAAAAAGGAAGATGACAGATGCGGAGGAGGAATGGATGAATGCCCCGATCAGTTTCCCTCCCATCCTTCCGGGCGACGTGTCGGACGAGCCTTCGATAGTAGAGGCCGAGGTGGAAGGCTATACAGTGCGAAGGATCTACGTAGACCAGGGCGCTTCAGTGGAAGTGATGTATGAACATTGTTTCGAAAACCTGTGCCCCGCTATCAAGGCTAGACTGAAAGAAACCAACACTCCATTGATAGGATTCGCAGGGGAGTCCATAAAACCATTAGGGAAGGTTGAACTAGAAGTCTGTTTTGGAAGCCAAGGTTTGTATCATAAGACAATGATGAAGTTCGCCGTAATAAGGTCACCTTCTCCGTACAACATCATTCTAGGACGATCAGGTTTAAAAAAGTTGCGTGCCATCCCATCGACCATCCATTCAATGATGAAGTTCCCTACTCCGAGAGGCATAGCGACCTTAGTTACTCGATCGATAATTGTTTCGGAATGCCGCAAGCTAGAGGAGAAACAGATGATAGAGAAGGAGGCAAAGAACGAACCTCAAGATGCCGAAGGGATGGAGGAGTTCACTGGGAAAACGGTGGAAGTAATTATACATCCGGCTTACCCGGACCAACTAGTAACCATTGGAGGAAATTTTTCCTCAGAATGTAGGAGGCAATTGATTACATTACTCAAAAACAGTCAAGATGTATTCGCCTGGGAACCTTCGGATATGACGGGAATACCCCGTCGGATTACCGAACACACGTTGAACGTGGACGTTCAAGATCGGCCGGTAGCGCAAAAGAAAAGAACCTTCTCAGCCGAAAAGAACCAAGTCATAGCCAGCGAAGTGGAAGAATGTGTGAAAGCCGGAATAGTTCGACCAGTGCAGTACCTTACGTGGATTTCAAACCCAGTGTTGGTCAAGAAATCCGATGGTAGTTGGAGGATTTGCATCGACTTCAAAAACCTCAACTCATCTTGCCGAAAGAATTATTAACCGTTGCCAGAAATTGATTGGAAGATAGAGTTGGTCATGGGGTTCCGGTACAAGTGCTTTTTGAACGCTTACAAGGGATACCACCAGGTGCAAATGGCGAAGGAGGATGAAGAGAAAACAACCTTTTATACTGAGCATGGGACTTACTGTTATACAAAAATGCCGTTTGGTTTGAAGAATGCCGGAGCCACGTACCAGCAATTAGTTGACTCAGCCTTCCGGTCACAGATAGGGAGAAACCTTGAGGCGTATGTGGACGACATTGTAATAAAAAGCAAAACAGAAAAAGAATTGTTGGCCGACATAGCAGAGACGTTCGATAACCTACAGAAGATTAATATGAAATTGAACCCTAAGAAATGTTCGTTCGGAGTGGAAGAGGGAAGATTTCTTGGGTACATGGTAACGTCCGAGGGGATTAGGGCGAACCCGAAGAAAACTCGAGCCGTAGTGGACATGCAGTCCCCGAAGTCACTGAAAGAAATGCAGAGCTTAAGCGGTAAGCTGGCGGCTCTGAACCGTTTCTTGTCAAAGTCGGCAGAAAGAGCGCTTCCGTTTTTCGACACATTGAAAAATATCACCAAGGATAACCGGGACGAATACCGATGGACGGAACAGGCCGAAATGGCTTTTCAAGAAATTAAAAAGATGATCCTCGAGCTTCCCTACCTAACAACCCCAAAACCGAAAGAAGACTTGTACGTGTACCTAGCAGCGTCAAAGGGGGCGATAAGTGGGGTACTTTTGGTAGAAAGGGAAAGAAAGCAAACCCCGGTACATTATGTTAGCCGAACGTTGCACGAGGCCGAACAAAATTACCCTCCGGTGGAGAAGCTAGCTCTGGCGCTGTTACACTTATCGAGGAGACTTAGGAGGTATTTTGAGGCCCATCCAATAAAAGTCATCACTGACCAACCCATCAAACAAATACTGAACAAAGCGGAAGCATCCGAAAGACTGGCCAAATACACCGTGGAATTGGGAGCTTACAATATCACTTATGTACCCCGTGATGCAATCAAAGGACAAATCCTTGCGGATTTTATAACGGAAATACCCTTGGTCACATCCGATCAGATAGTAAAGGAGGGTGGCAAGGAGATATGTAATATCTCCAGTCAAGAGCAGTGGGTGTTGTATATTGATGGAGCGTCCAGCAAGTTAGGCGCCGGAGCAGGTTTAGTGTTGATTAGCCCAGATCAAACGGAATATACCTACGCCATCCGATTAAACTTTAAAAGCACTAACAATGAGGCCGAATACGAAGCCTTGCTGGCAGGATTGAGAGTCGCCCGGAAAATGAAGATCCAGGCATTGGAAGTTAGAGTGGACTCCAATCTTGTAGCGAGCCAGATCAATGGGGAATTCGTAGCATTCAAGGATAGCATGATACGGTACTTGGCCAAGGCCAAAGAGTATATTGCATGCTTCGAACAGTTTAAAATCCGGAGCATCCCAAGAACCCAAAACCAAAAAGCAGATATACTCAGTAAGCTTGCATCCATAGCTTTCGACCACTTGACAAAGGAAACCTTAGTGGAAGTTTTGGAAAAACCGTCAACAGAAGAAGAGGTAGTCAGCGCCATGGTAGAGGAAGAAGAGGAAAACTGGACGACCCCAATCATTTGGTGTAAGCAAGAGGGCGTTTGGCCGGAGGATCAAAACGAGGCTCGGACTCTCCGAATGAAAATAAATCAGTATACCCTAGTGGATGGCGTGCTCTTCAAAAAATCCTATCTGGGCCCAATGTTGAGATGTGTTGGACCATTACAGGCCAACTACATCGTCCAAGAAGTGCACGAAGGAGCGTGTGGGATGCACTCGGGGCCGCGATCTGTCGTGGCGAAGCTAATGCGACAGGGATACTACTGGCCGACCATGCACCGGGATGCCAGGGAAATAATTCAGAAATGTGACCCTTGTCAGATACATGCACCTGTGCCGAGGCTCCCAAAAACCGAACTGACTTCAATCATGGCCCCATGGCCCTTCTATCAATGGGGCATGGATGTGTTGGGTCCTCTGCCGGAAGCTCCGGGGAAAATCAAGTTTGTTACTGTAGCCATCGACTATTTCACCAAGTGGATGGAAGCCAAGGCATTAGCTCGCACAACTGGGAAAGAAGTCAAAAAGTTTGTTTGGGAGAACATAGTATGTAGGTTCGGATTGCCGAGGGTAATCGTTACGGACAACGGGAGCAATTTCATCCATGATCCTTTCAAAAGCTGGTACGAGCGCCTGAATATAACCCAGATCAATACCGCCGTAGCCCACGCTCAAGCCAACGGATTAGTAGAAAGGGCGAACAAGAGCCTGATGAAGGGGTTCAAATCTAGGCTCGGCAGGGAAAGGGCCGGATGGGTGAATGAGTTGCCAAATGTCCTGTGGGCACACCGCACGTCGTTGAAGACAAGCAATGGAGAAACACCGTTTAGCCTTACGTACGGAAGTGAAGCAGTCATACCGGCCGAAATAGGAATGCTAACCTTTCGGACAATGGTAACCAAGGAAAAGGAAAACGATGAGGGGATCTGTTTAAACCTTAACCTCCTGCAAGAACGAAGGGAGATGGTCGCTATCCGAGAGGCGAAATACAAGAAAAAGGTAGAGCAATATTACAACCGAAGGGTTCGTGCCGAATCGTTTAAGGTAAGTAAGAATTCACACAATTCTTTTAGAATAAAATATCGCTATACATGTCTGGTTATTCCATTCCAATTATAACTTATCTATGCTGTGACTAACGAAAAAAATGAAAATACCTTCACAATCAAAGGTAGGAGATTTTGTATACCGAAGGAATGAGGCAAGCCGGGTCGAAAACCAAGGGAAGCTAGGACCCAATTGGGAAGGACCCTACCGGGTCGTGGAAACATACCAGACCGGATCATACAAGCTGGAAACAATGGAGGAAAAAGAAGTGCCATGAACTTGGCACGCCGTTAACCTTAGAAAATGTTTTTTGTAAATTTATAATGTCTAATGTAACCTCCGACAGGAGTTGTTTGACTGTTTCAATGAAAAATGCAGTTGCCCCACAGTTTAAAGGGGAATGATTCTCTCTATATATCGCGCTCTCATGCTGTTCATTATTTTCTGAACATAAGCCAAAAATGACCCCTCCGAGAGGTTCACGCCCTCCGGAGATCAGTGGTCAATGTTCAAAGATGGTTCATATCAAAAAAGGGGTTGCCATAGGCCAAAAGGCCGATCGGCACCCAAAAAGGGGTGGCCGCATAATCATTTATTATTTTCCGAACATAAGTCGAAAGTGATCCCTCCGAGAGGTTCGTACCCTCCGGAGATCAGTGATCAATGTTCAGTATTTGCTGAACATAAGCTGAAAATGACCCCTCCGAGAGGTTCACTCCCTCCGGAGATCAGTGGTCAGTGTTCAAAGATGGTTCATACCCAAAAAGGGGTTGCCATAGGCAAAAAGGCCGATCGGCACACAAAAAGGGGTGGCCGCATAATCATTTATTTATTTTCCAAACATAAGTCGAAAGTGATCCCTCCGAGAGGTTCGTGCCCTCCGGAGATCAGTGATCAATGTTCATTATTTTCTGAACATAAGCTGAAAATGACCCCTCCGAGAGGTTCACGCCCTCCGGAGATCAGTGGTCAATGTTCAAAGATGGTTCATACCCAAAAAGGGGTTGCCATAGGCAAAAAGGCCAATCGGCACCCAAAAAGGGGTGGCCGCGTAATCATTTATTATTTTCCGAACATAAGTCGAAAGTGATCTGATGAGTGTGTAAATACTCATCATTTTATACCCAATAAAGACACAAAAATGACTAAAAACACCCAAATAGATCAAATATATTGCAAATATTCGTGGTTTGTGTTTTTATGTGTTTCAGGTACAAAAGGATCGAAAACAGGGCAAAAACAGACAAAACCGAGCACAAGATTGGAAAATCGTGAAAAGCCGAGGACGGGGAAGAAATTTACAAGTTTGGACCGGGATAGTGCTCAAATTATCAAAGTCAACTTCCAAGAATATTGAAATGTCACAAATAGCCCTTGGAGATGATTTTCAGAAAATACAAGATAGGTCCCTGAAGTTTGCAAACTTGGCAGATTTGGTCCCTGAAATTTCAAAGTTTACAATTTGGTCCTTGTAATTAAATCCATTTATCCTAAAAAGATACAAAAACCGGATCAAACTAAAACCCACTAATCCAATCCATTTAATCCTAATCCTATAAACCCAGCCCACCAAAATAAAATAAAACCCAACTACAAACCCAAGCCCAACCTTAAAAGCCCACCACTCCCGTTTTTAGCTAAACCCAGAAAGTTTGACTCCCAGTCAAACCTTATCCCCTTCCCCACTTGCCCGCCAAACCATACCACCCTCACCTACCATTTTTCTCTGCAAAACCACCATTATCCCTAACAGTCCACCTCCCCCCTCCTCCAATAAGAAGCCTTCACAAGCTAACTTCCCCACGTGCTCAGAAAAGGTTAAAACCCACTTGACTATTTTTCCTGCCAAAATGCCATTTGACGGCTATGATGACTTGAAGGCAATTAAGTGGGTGGGATTTGATCAGAAAGGATGAGAGAAGCTTCTGGGAAGGCTATTTAAAGATATGAAGACACACTTAGATTTTTTGTCACTGTTTTAGACCAATTCGTAGTGTAGAATGCATATTGCTTATTTCCAGTTTCAATGTAAGTTTGGATTGTCAATTCAAGTTTGTTCCAAGTCATTTGTCTTTAATTACTTCTGTATTGTACTCATTCCAAGTTTTATGATATTTCAAGTTTTCATGTCTTTTTGTTAATTCGTATTAAGTTCCCCTAGTTATTAAGAATCAATCACAAGCTTCCTACCATCTCTTATAAGCTTATATTAGCTCTAAATAGCTATTTGTAAGCTTATAACACTCTTAAACTGTTCTAATTGTAAAAGTCAAGAAAAGTCAACAGAAGTCAAAGATTTGTCAAAATAAGCACTTTGGTGATGTTAAGCTGTTCTGGATAAGCTATTTGGGTTTCTGGATTGATATTGACAAGCTAGGCTTGTTGGGTGATCATTAGTTCCACTGTTTCATAACCTCACAGTTGTAAGCTATTTTCTAATTTTTGCACTATTTTCTATATTACTGTTCAAGTGCTTATTTAGAGCTTATTGTATATCTTTTCTGCTTATTACTAGTTTAAAATTACATATTGTCTGTTTTATCAGTTTTAAATATCCTATGCTCTATTTTCCTTAAAAAAGTTTAAAAAAAAAGCCAAAAATAAGATAGCTTATTAGAACTGCTTAATTTTCAATTAAAGTTACTAATTAGTGCTTATTATACTTTTTTGTCATCTTTTAATTCATATCTTAGCTTAAATTTTTCTGTTTCACTTAAAAAAAGCAAAACAGCCCTCTTATAGGGTTGTTTGGATTAAGCTTATTCAAGGGTCTAATTTTGTCTCTACTGTTCATTTGCTATAAGCTTAACTTTGATCTTGCATTAAATAGGTTAGATAAGCTGTATCTAAGATATTTCAAGTCAATTTGATAGGTATAGTGGTTTTGCATGGTCTGTGGTAATTTCAAACCACCAACTGTCATAATAAGCCATAATAAGCCATAAGCTCATTTGGACCTTGTCTCTAGCATTTCTGTAGTCCTTTAAGTCCATTTAGTGATTACACAAGAGTTGGTTTAGTCTCAGTTGGTTTGTGTACATCTGCACACACCCTGATCAACCAAACCAAATAGCAGACCAGCACATTAAGCTGCTGATCTCAGCTTATTATTGGCTTATCCAATTAAGCCTAGTTCCTGATTTTTGGTTTACAAATAGCCTCTAGTACTAGTTTTTAGAATCTGGTCTGGGATTGCACTTTGTAGCTTATTTCCTAGCTTAATTCTGATCTGCAATAAGCCCTTGTGGTCTGAACTCAAACCTGCATCAGCATTTGGTTTTCACAACCATCTGATCTAGGTAAAAATTAGAGTTCAATTGGGTTGTAATAATTAGGGCTTTTGGTGTTTTAGTGTAGCCTGTAGTGCTAGGAAGCTTTTGCCCCCATAAGTTTCCACTAATCAGCTTATTTGAAGTGCTTATATGATCTGCAAGTTGATGGTTTAGGCACTTTTCTGTCTTAAAACTAGTCAACTGTTCATCGGCTTATCAGCTTATTCATTGTGCTTATTTGATAAATTTGAGTTGGTTTGAGCTTTTTAAAGTTGTAGTAATCTGTTTTGAGCTTTTGCATATTCTGAGTGCTTATTGGCTTATTTTAGAGCTTATTTGAAACTGCTTATTTGCACAAACAGCTTATTAGTGTTTAGAAAAGTTCTAATTTCATTTTTCCTAGCTTCAGTTTACTTTAAAGTATTTTCTCAAAAATTTCCAGATTTTTCTTAACAGTTTTAGTATTTTTAAATAATTTAATTAGTTTAAAATAGTTTTTAATTCATAGAAAATAAAATAAAAGTCAAAAAAATATAATTCTTTTTTATAAAATTTTCTTTTATTAATTAGGATTTAGGAAAAATAGATTTGTACCCGTAAAATTAATATTTTATAGATTTCACGCTTTAGGCTCGTGTTTTCCAGGTTTAAACGCGTTATTAGATTTTCTTTACATTTTTGGCCTTAAGTATCTTAGATTAATCTTTCCCTTAGTTAATTAATTGGTTCCAGTTATAATTTCATAATTTTAGTTCATAAATCCAAATATCTCTTTTATATCCATTCACTACACGTTTCACGATCCTGATTTCACGAATTTCATTCATCCTTCATCGGGACAACGAACCGGGTTACACATACTTTCTTTGTGTTTCCTTTGGGGAAAAATATATATTGATTCCAATGAATCCCCTCCGAGAGGTTCGTGCCCTCCGGAGATTAGTGGTCAATGTTCAGTAATAATTCGGACTCAAAAAGGGTTGCTGTGCAATTATGGCGGTAAGACGCAGGTAATATGATGCAAATAATATGTAAAAAAAAAAAAGTGGGAAAGACCCTTATTAATGGACGAAACAACTGCCGTAAGATAATTTCTAAAGATATACAAAATATCGTCCGAAGCACGCAGTACATGAATTGTTACATTTATCCGAACTATAATTAACTGTTCATGATCCTAATCTAACGGCCGAAAGGCTTTACAACTTTCTATGATCGTTGCCAAAATAACACCAGATTAACAAAAAAAGAAGCTTCATGCAACATTGCGAGTGACTTAAGCCCATAGTCAAAATGGAGACACCCGGACGTTGCTAACAAACAACTTGCTCACGGAGCGGAGACATTCTCTCCAATGGCTGAACCGTCGGCAGAGGTCCCTTCGGCCACGGGCTCAGACGGTGCAAGGTCGGGAAACAGGTCCATGATCTCCGGAAGAGGCTTATCCCAGGCATTGCTTATCCTTTGAACATAATGGTACTCCGCGGTAAATAATCCATCGTACAGAGGTGCAAACTTGGTTCCGGCTTCCATGTCTAGGTCTTCCACCTCCGCAAGAACCTTAGTCAGATCTTCCGGCTTGCGACCTAAGGCAACACCCTCCAGAAACCCGGATTGGGAGGATAAACTTAAGGGACCTGCCAAATTCTGTTTATACTCATGACTGCTCAGAAGCCGGCGGACCATCTCTGGAATGAAATCCCTTATCAAATTAAACCGCTCGATCTCCGTTTGGCCCAGTTTAACGGCCAGATTCGTCCTTTCTTTTTGGAGTTCGTGATTCTCCCCCTCCTCCGCAGCCAGTTTGCCCTTGACCTCGTTCAACCCGACCTCCAAGGCCTTGATCTAATCTCCAGAAACCCTCCTACTTTCCTCCCGCTGCTTTTCCAGTTTCGAGAGACGGCCCGAAAGGTCTGACTGTTTGATCAAGCAGCTAGTATGTGCATGCTTTAGCTTTCGGAGCTCCTCTGCCTCTCGGGCTGCATCTTCGCACCTTTCATGGGCGCGGAACAAGTGTTGATAATCCTCTCGGAGGGACTCATATCGGAACAGGATGTCCGCTTGGGCTGTTGCTCCCTGACCCAGCAGTTTCCAGACTCTCTGAACAGCTGTCACACCTCGCCGATGGCGGAAACGCGAGTGCAACATCATGGATATCATCACAACACATGGCGTCTATATAGAGATTTACTATATGCAAATAAATATAGCAAAGTACAGACACAAAGTGTCGTAACGATACCCCAAAATAAAACAACCAAAAACAAACTCCAAGGTATCTTCATTAAAACATAAAGTAATAATGAAAAACATTCGAGTATCACAAACAAAGTTCACTTAATCAAACTAAATTCAAAGATAAGCCATCCTCAATGCAAACTAGGTCTCTTCTAATCGCGCCCTTCTATCTTAGCCTTAGAATGCTCACCTGAAAATGATGCTTAAAAACGTCAACATAATGTTGGTGAGATTCATAGGTTTAAGACACACAAAACACCTTGATTATCCGTTCACTGTGATTATAAAACATAGCAGGACATCAACAATATAGTTATTATACAACTAACATGCAATCATAGCTTACGGGACGGAACGTGCCCACCGATCCAAGTATAAATTGGGACGGAACGCGCCCACCGATCCAAGATAATTATAATGAGTAGAGCCACTAGGACTTTCCCACTCAAATAATCACCACAATTAAACACCACAATAACATGCAGTATACATACAATAACCATTACAAGTCCATGCATTTTAACAACACATAATCACAGTAACTCAAAAACAATTTTAACAAGCATCATCTCCATCCCAAGTTTAAAACAAAGTAAAAATATGGGACTATGAACTCACCTCAATTCCGCAGCTTCCAAACAAGCAACTCACAAATCTATACAACACAATAATATCACATTACACGCGACCAAGCCAAAAGCTATAGTCCATGTAACACATATATATGATGGATGTCTAAGGTTCATATAACCCACCATGGATTACCTAGACTCCATACTAATCACTACCAACACCTATACTCACTAAATCCCTTAAATAAAACATCTCAGAAAACGCAGATTTTTAGGGTACTTTCACCCACATAAAATCACAACCAAAAATCATCCACAACTCACACCAAAAATTCACCATGGTCCTTCATAAGCATAAAAGCTTTTCCCAGAAGGCCATGCACTAAAAACATACACAAGTACCCAATGAAAAATCAAACATGACAACTGTCCAGAATCGGATCTGATCGAACATCAAAAAGTTTTGACATCGTAGACCTACTCGCACAACTTATTATCGCCTAATTTTCGCGTGGAAGTCTAATATAATATAGAAATCAATTCCCACAGAAGGCCTAACCATAATTACACTTTAAAAGCCACCATTGACCTTAATACTTTTACCCTAATTCTGTCCCGGTTTAACAGTTTTGACACCTTAAATCACAAAATTCGTTTGATTGACTTCCCGACCTCGAAAACACTTTTGGTCGGACTTTTTGGAAAGCTCTTTCACTGAACTACAATTTAGACATAAAATTTGTGATCTAACTCATCACCATATATTAAACACAATCGAATCTTTACAGCCTTATAATTCTGCCAGAAACTTAACTCATTAACTATCAAGTTTTAAACCCTAATCTTTTCACCAATCACCATAATATTACTAATTAGTTATCCCAATATGTTTTCTAACATTAATTTACAGACCTAAATATAAACCCTAATCCATCACAATTTGTATTACATGAATCATAAAAATTAATTAAACACAAGTGTTATAAATTTACCTTGATTAATGAAAGATGAAAACCCTAAAAAAAATATTCTTCTCCTCTTCTCCTTTAGGTTGGTCGAAAATTTCATAAAGAGGGGAATGAGGGTTTTGATTTTGTATTTATAGGCCTCTATAGAAAATTCTAGATATCTTTTCCTCCAAGTTTTGTAATTAGAATACAATTTGATTTGATTTTTTTTTTTTTTCCTTTTTACCCTATTCGGGCGAAAATATTATATATATATATATATGTATATATATATATATATATGTATATATATATATATATATATATATATATATATATATATATATATATATATATATATATATATATATATATATATATATGTATATATATCTATATATATACATATATGTATCTATATATATACATATATGTATCTATATATATACATATATGTATCTATATATGTATATATATATATATATACATATATGTATATATATACATATATGTATATATATACATATATGTATATATATATATATATATTAAATTTAATTATTACACTAAAAACCTTGTACTCTTTATATTTTATAAAAACCCTATACTTAAATTAACATCCTACGCGTTAAACTTACGTTCTTACGACAATTCAAAAAATTATCATTTTCAAAATAAAGTTTCCAAAAATAGAATTTTCACGCTAAACATTAATATACTCTATAAAAATAACCTCCGCGTAACTTACTAATGCTCAAATATTTGAACGAAGACTTGTTACGCAAAACCACCAAAACACCAAAACTACACAAGTCATTTCTACACCACTAAGGCGATCAAAATGAACTTCTCCCAAAACTCACACTACTCAACATGATAAAAATCTCACACCAAGGGATTTAGTGCTAACTCACATACTTATTACCCATAAACCGCACATATACCATACATAAGCACATAGTACACATCACATAAAAGTTAAATAGATTGAGACTATTAGTCAAACTAACCTGCTAAAATCACGGTTGTTACAACAGCCTCCGCATTACCCAAGCTTTGGAAATAGAAATCCTCTCGGGGGGTGGGCAAGTGCAACATTAAGTCTTTGCAGACTTTCCAATTATCGAAACGATCGCCCCTCTTAACAGTCCACTCTGGAACAAAAACTGTTGCCGGATTACCCTCAGCCGTGACCCTTATCTTGCCACGACCGGAAACAGCTACAGAAGAACCCCCTGAAAGAAGAAATAAAAAATATATATGTATGAAAATGCGATATTAATAATAAGGTACACAAGGTGAGCACGTCCAAACGACTCAGCAAATCCGAGTGGCTTACCAATGTCAGCAGTCCTGGATGCAAAGTCCATTTCCTCCTGCTGTCTTCGGATATCTTCCGGGCGTAACGACCGGATGGGGGAGGGGTTCGGGATAACCTTAACCTCCGGCGAGTCATGCTCCAGATCCACCACTGGAGTCTCCTCTGCCTGTCTACCCCGTTTAACCGGACGAGGTGCACCGCTGCTCCTCTCGCCGCGTTGAACGCGCACCCGCGTTTTGCTAACGACCGATCCCCTTTGAGCCTTTAGCACCTCCTGGGTGGCGGCTTGCCTTTGCTTCTTACGCTTGGCCTCTAAAACCCGTCTGTCAGCTTGCTCGACCCTCCTTTATTCGGGCGATTTCTCAGGTATATCGGCATTGGACTGAGCAGGTGCGGTCACGTGCAACTCATGAGCCTCATCCTCACCATATTCATCTCCCGCGACCATGAAAACATTCTCGCGGACATGGGGATTGATCAGATACTCGGACATCGGCACAAGTAAAAAAGAGGAGAACACGGCAAAGTTAGGGACAAGCATACAAACATGAATTAACCGGGAAAACAAGGAAAGGCTACAAAACTATACCTTGGCCTTCGGCGTCCTGTAGCACGGCCTGGCGGCCGGGGTACGCCCAGTGTGAAGTCAACCCCACGGCATAAAGAAAGCCCGGAGGAGTCGGTATGAGGTCAATCACATTGGCGGCCAGCGTCTCGGCATCCGCAACATTAAACTCGCCCTCCGGAAACGGGTCCGAGATGTCAGAATCATGATGCCTCCATGGCATGGCAAAGGGAATCGCTCGCCTATCAATAAAAAAGAAGTTATGTTTCCAACCCTTCAAACCGGTCAGAATCTCCCTAAAACAAACCCTCTTCTCCCTTCCACTCCTTTTCTCAAAGGAGAACCAATGCCCTTGCTTACTCAACTTATAGAAGGCTCGGAACAGGGAGGTGGTGGGAGTAATGTCCAAGCTTCGGCTATACACCTCAAAAAGAGTAGCGCGATGCAAACCCAACGGAACCATCTGAGAAATATGTACCTTATAGTACATAATGACGTCCAACAAAAAAGTAGAGAAAGGTACGCTAAGACCACCCTCGTAAAAGTACTCCACGTACAAACCAATGGCATCATCCGGCAGTTGATCCATCGTCATGTCCGGCGGAGGTAATCTCGGATGCAAATCCGCCGGAATGCCCATGTCCGTCGTCACGATATACAACTCTCCTTCGCCCATCTTGGAGGTGTACTTCTGTATGTCGAACTTGATGAAGGGAAGAGGGAGAATTCGACATAGTTAAACTGAGGGGAAGAAGTATATAATCGGGTAACAAAGATAATCCGGAGTGTTGAGAATCCGATACGACGTGCCCTATCAGCTGATGAGGTGGCACCTCATCACCCATGCGATGCGTGCACGCACACGTGTCGACATCTCAGAGCCCCAGTAAAAATGACGGCTATCCTTAAAAGAGGGTAATAATGATTTTTGGCAGTTTGTACATCAACCCCACCCATCGGATTCCGACAGGCTAGCCCAAACGGAATTGGTAAAACAGGATTTCAAAATTTTCAAAGTATCACAATATCGGTGAAGCCGATACTTTGATACTGGAGGGGACATGTTGGCGTATGTGTCCGAACGATCCTCCCCGTCCGGCCATCCGGACAACGTTGGGTCGTTCGGATGTATACCGAAGGGCGCCCGAATCATCCGACTATTTTAACTGTAATTAATAACAGGTGGCATTACCTTTTGGACAGATGGCAGTAGTAGACACCACCGCCGCCCTCCCAGGATTTACGGGATCGTGTCTGAGACATGTTCCCAGAAAATTCGGCGCCGCCATTTCAGGTACTAAGGCTAGGTACTATAAATACCCAGCTCATTTACTACCCTCAACCAACTCTGACCATCCATATTTACTCCATATTACTGTTTAGAATCTATCGGTATATCCGATACTTACTATCACGCCGGAGGTGAGTCCTGGGATAACACCCGGGGCGAGCCTAACGCATGCTGTTGTGTGCAGATATCCGGAAGACCCTCCAAAGCCGAAGGGATCAGCACCTAAACCTTTCGGAGGAACGCTCACCTGGTTCACCCGAAAGGCCCCATTTGCTTGTCTGAAGTGGTTACAGAAAATTAATTCAACAAATTTACATTAGAAAGGTTATACTAACTTCATACAAGTTTATAACATGATTTTTATATGTTACTAGAATCCTTATATCATGATTTGATCGCCTTAAACAAATACTCCGTAAGTTTCTTTATCCATTTTTATTTAAATTAATATATATTAAGCATTAAAAAGATTCCCTCTAATGGCGTTGCTTTAAATGCAAAATATGTCAAAAAAGAAGAAGGGAGCCTGCAAACGGGAATAAACTATTTGGGACAAGTTATACAAGCCCCCTCTTTTTTTGTTATTCAAGCCCCCCCTCTTTTTTTATTTTTTTTATTTTTTTTTTATTTTTTATAATTTTATTTATATCAAAAAACTATAAACCTGAAAGTACGAAACAGAAAATATAAAGTTTAATATGTCAAACGCTAAAAACTGTCAGAAATACGGAACAGAAACTGAAAGAAAACTGTGTTATACTGAAAAGTCAAAGGAATATTCTCTTTGTCCCCTATGATTTGACATCATAGGGGGGGCTTCTATAGTATAACTATGGGACAAGTTATACAAGCCCCCTCTTTTTTTGTTATTCAAGCCCCCCCTCCAAACGGGATTTAACTATTTGTGGCGACGTTTGTCCAAAATCAAACTTTGACTTTGCTTGTTTCAAATGAAAAACTAGTAGTAATAACTTAATCTCCATGCACTTAATGACACTCTAATCATATTTTGTCAGGCTTGATTTGAATATCAACGTATATATTTTCGCAAATGCCAAAAATTTATTACTCCGTATAAAAGAACTCAATGATGTACGGAGTATTATGTTTGTTAACATCAAAGCCATTAGCTTTTTTTTAGGGTTCTGCTAACAATAACTTGATAATGTTTTCAAATATTAAGTCACTTGATATTAATACTTACCTTATTAAATTCATTTACTCATGTATTTATAGAAATTATGAGTTCATATTTGAAAACAATGTTATTTAAGGTAAGCTTAAACAACATCGTGTTTGCAATCATTGGATGCATCAAGCTGTTGTACTGTCTGCTTTACGAATTTTACATTTGACTAATATAGTGTAGGTCCCACATAATAGGGGGTGTTAGGATAACACAACCCTTTTTTTAATATAAGCAAAACATATTCGTTTTGTATACCTAAGTTCGATTTCCTCATCGTTTTATTTAAATCATGCCCTTTGTTTTAATGAGATTGATAATTGTAATTTAACTAAACATAAATTGTTTTCTTTTTAAAACAAACAAAACATAACTAAATCTTCATTTCAATTGTGTATTAGTTGAGTCTCTCTAATAACTGCCTCAATGACACCGATTAAACTATATTTTTATTAACCTCAAACTTCTTTTTAAGATTAAAAATTGCCTTTAATACATAATAAATTTATCAATTACCATAATGCAATCTAATTAAGTTTTTTTTATAATAAGGTTAAATTTTACTCTAAAGACACCGGTCAGACAAACTTTTAATTTAATGGTTAAAATGATAAAGTGTTACGTGCACTACAATATCAATAACTGTTATTGATTTGTCACCTCAACATCCATTAAATAACATTTCAATAACTAAAACACCCTCTAAGGCAAAAACACCCAATAATTGTTACTGGTGCATGTCGGTCATTGTTGTTGTTGTTGGTTTTTTTTTTTTTTTTTTTTTTTTTTTTTTCATTTTCTTTTATTAAAACAAACACATAACTAAATTTCAAATACGATATATTAAAAATACGATGCGAATACAAAAAATATGTAAAAACTACGATACACAAATACATAAAAACTACGATAATATGATACTACAAATATTAAAAATACGATACGATATGACAATTATTAAAAACTATGATACGAGAAATAATTAAAACTACGATACGACAAATACATAAAAACTAAAAATACTTTGCTCGAATCTCGTCTTTGATTTTTTTTATATTAGCCGCATTTTCCGGCTTCGTCCGGTCGGTGTTAAAATTAAGAATCTTCAATTTCTCGAAATTCTTTTGAGTCGCGATATATTCATCTTTTTTAGCACGTTCTTTTCGCAACTCTTTTTGGACCATTTCCTTGAAAGCTTCTCTACTTGACGAAGATCCCGCCGATTTTGTAGAGTCCGATTTTGGACTTCTGAAAGGCCTTGGCTTGCCGAGATGATGTGGTATTGGATCATTTTGAAATAGCCCGTTCAGTTCTTCAACGTCATCAACCGCACGAACGCGTCTTCCAGGAACAACGACTTTGGCACCACGACATTTGTAGTGATCTTTCAAGACATCCCATGCTTCATAGTGGACAAACACAAACCCCCCAAGTTTCTTGGAATTTTTTTATGACAACGAGTTAGCCACGCCGAATCGTTTTTGCCACTAAGACGTTCATATTCGTTGACAATCCCGACGAACTTGTTGCAATCACGTGTCAGTGAGGTCCACTTTCCCGTGATCATATCCTTGGTACGTGGGAAGGATGCATGGTGTTTGTATTCACTATGAACATTTTGCCAAAATGTTTTTGAATTCCGGTCCATGCCAAGTCTTTCGTCCTCGAATAAAAGTTTTTCTTCCGCTTATGTCTAACGGTATTTATGACGTCGGTTTTCTTCTCTCTCGGCTTTTTTGATTTTGCGTTTCCTTTTCCTTTTCTGACGGGAGAATACTCAATTTGTGATGTTTGTGATGGTGAGTTGTGTGTCGATTGTGGTGGTGGTGGCATCATTTGTGTTGGTTGTGAAGAATTACCGAGAGCTCCAAAGTTATGAAATGGGTATTGTTGTTGGAGTTGGAATAAAGCCATTAGGTTAAAATTAATGATCTTGGTTCATTTGTAAATTTTGTGGTGTGAAAAGCGGGTTGTGAGAAGTATAGATTTTCGGAAGCATATTGTGAAAATGATTGTTGTTGGTTTGCATATTGTGCAAATGACGGTAGCGGGTATAACGGGTGTTAGGAAGAAATAAAATTGGCGGATGATGGTGTAGCGGGTATTGGGGAATTCGAATCAACCCACGAAAGGACGAATGGCGTGGCTACGGCATTGGTGCCGATGCACTACACAATTGGTAAAAAAAATGGCCAATGGCGTGGCAAAACCTCCCTGCACCGTGCATGCTTATCGAAATGAACACATGTTTAATAGTGGGCTTAGACTCCGTAGATTAATTAGTACGGTATATTGTCAGAATCCATGGTAAACAAATTTTAAAAGAAAAACTGTAGATTACATTTCATAGGCATGTTAATAAGACTAAAGGGAGTGGGGCTACCCAACTGAGGGGCGACTCGCGCCACGTGGCGGTGAGTCAGCAAGTTGGGTAGCCTGGAAAAAAAGGGGGAGTGGGGCTACTCAGGAGGGTGGGGCGACTCCTGACACGTGACACTTCTAATGATTGAATTTTTTTTTTCAATTTTAACTTATTAATAATAACTAAAAATACATTTTATATAAATAATAAATAAAAATACATATTAAAAATTATTCTTAAACTAAAAATACATATTAAATACTGATAAAACATAAAAATTATTCTTCGTCACTAACAAATTCGCCGGCTTCTGGAGGCGCGTTTTCGTCTTCATTCGGGCCACGATTATCCCATACATGATCCACCAAATCCGCCTTAAGAATATTGTGTGTTTCGCGGCTTCTAACGAGATTTGAATTCTCAATCCGTTGCTCCATTGGAGTTTCTTGAGTCCAATACTCGGGGTTCAATGTCTGGTCGTGCTCGTTGAAATCTTGACAAAATGCCTTGTCCTCATCCTCCAAAATCATGTTATGGAGAATAATACAAGTATACATGACGGCATGCATTTTCTCCTTGGTCCAAAATCTTGACGGAAAACTAACAACTTTCCACCTTTTTTTAAAAATCCCGAACGCTCTCTCAATATCCTTCCGTGCCGACTCTTGTTTCTTCTTAAAGTATTTTCTTTTTTCATCAATTGGGTCGGTGAAAGTCTTCACAAATGTAGTGTATTCCGGGTATATGCCATCACTCAAAAAATACCCGGCTCTGTAATAATTACCGTTTGCATAAAAAGCAGCTACAAATTGAAATTGAAAACGTGTTAGTAAAACATAAAAAGTTATAAAGTACATAATTCTAACTATTAAAAAATAGAGTAAATTGCAAAAATCGTCCTTGTGGTTTGGTCACATTGCACGTTTGGTCCGTACTGTTCATTAAGTGCAAAAATGGTCAGGATTTGGCACTGTTTCATTCACTTTCGGTCCTTCGTCCTCCGAACCACAAGGACGAAACGTGCAATTTGGCCAAACCACACGGACGATTTTTGCAATGCGGAAGGACCGAAAGTGAATGAAACAGTGCCAAATCCGGACCATTTTTGCACTTAATGAACAGTACGGACCAAACGTGCAATTTGACCAAACCACAAGGACGATTTTTGCAATTTACTCTAAAAAATATAATAACCTGTTGGCGCCAACCCAGATATAATTTCTTCAAGTATAGGTGAAGACTCAAACACGTTGATGTCGTTGTTTGATCCTTGGTAACCAAAATAAGCGTTCCAAATCCATAAATCGGTAGACGCAACCGCCTGAAGTATCAATGACGGTTTTCCAATATCCCCTCGTGTGTGTGTGCCCCGCCATGCGGTCGGACAAAGCTCCCAGGGCCAGTGCATGCAATCTATACTACCAATCATGCCCGAAAAACCATGAACCTGCTCATGCACCTCGTAAATACGTTGTAGATCCGTCCAAGTAGGTCTACGTAAATATGTCGGTCCATACATCTCAATAATACCTATTAATAGTTAAAAAGTTTTTAAAAAAAATACTAACTAATAATTCTAAAAATACCAACTAATAATTCAAAAAAATACTAACTAATAATTCTAAAAATACCAACTAATAATAATACTACTAATAATTCAAAAAAATACTAACTAATAATTCTAAAAATATTACCTTCACAAAATTTAGTCAATGAATCCCGTGAAGTCCTCGCCGACATTTCCAGGTTCTCGTCAAATGAATCGACGCTCGATCCGTATGCTAGTTGACGAAGCGCGGAAGTACATTTTTGTATTGCGGTGAAACCTAGCTTCCCACGACAATCATAATTTTGTTGAAAATACGGGTACTCTTCTTGCAACTCATTTGTTATCTTCAAAAAAAGCCGCCTACTCATATGAAATCGTCGTCGAAATACCCGCGCATCGAATACCGGTTGATCAACAAAGTAAAAACGCATCAACCTCTCGTTTGCCTCCTCTCGAAGACGATTCAAATACGCCCTTCGTCTGAAAACGCGGCCATCATCTGCTACCCGCTCTTCTTTCACGGCTTCAATAAATATATTAACGGTGTTATAAATGGCACCTTCGATCGCCTCATCTAGTTCCGAAGAATCGGAACTTGATGATGAGGAGGACGAATCTTCGAAATCTTTCATGAATTTTTTTTTGAATTGGTGGGTTTTTTTTTATAGAAATTAGAGTGTTACGTGTGTTTTTTTTTTTGGAAAATAAATGGTTGAATGTTTTTTTTTGTTTGGAAAAGATATGGTTTTAAAGGAAATTAAAGAAGGAATCCGTTTGTAACGGCTACAAAACCATCGAAAGAAGAAATGGAAGGGGCGATACAAATGGAACGCCTGAGGGGCTAATCGCCCAAGGGGGCCGGTGTTCCAGGCGATTAGGGGGCGGCTTGGGGCTTAATCGGGCATGGAGTCGCTTCACTCCTCTTAGTCTAATCGTGCGGGTCCAAAGTTTTGGTCCAGCCGCAATATAAACAACTTGCATCAATATTCATTCAAGGATGAGAAATGATTGTATAGTTGCAAAAGTCACAAAACACATGCGTTGCTTTCATATCTTCTTGTATACACTTAGGCCGAACACAGTCGTGACACATGATCATACCACCAATGTTTTAAAAACCGGATTTTTCATCGAACCGGTCAGTCAGCCGGACACCGGTTGAACCGGCCGATTCAACCGTTTGGTATTTATTTTATTTTTTATTTTTTAAATTCAAAAAAAAAAAAAAAAAAATCAAAACCGGTTGAACCGGACCGGTCGAACCGGAAAAACCGGCCAAAACCGGCCGATTCGAACCATTGAACGGGACCTCTAAAAAACCGGCCGACCAGCCGGACACCGGTCGAACCGGCCGGTCCGGTTTTTAAAACATTGCATACCACATCAGCTTTCTCTCTCCAATGACCAGACACGACCAAATTGCCAAAGACGGTGACCGAGTTTTTTTTTTTTTTTTTTTTTTTTTAATTCAAATATTTTAAACAACAAATTTAAAATTAATTAAAAACAATATACATTACATAAATTATTCAAATAAACATTAAAAATATTACGTAAATTATTCAAATAACATTAAAAACATTACAAAAATTCTTTATCGTTTTCATCATCGTCATCGTAACTACCGTCTTCGTCTTCATTCTCTTGATTGACTTGATTTCTACGATTTCTCCAAATGTGTTCGACCAAATCAGATTTTAAGTGTAGATAAGTTGATGAGTTCATTCTCGTGATGAGCATATAATCTTTCAAGGTCAGAATACGTGGGCTTTCGCAAAAACTCAGCATCATATAACTCCATGATAGCCTTGCAAAACTTACGGAGACATTCACGGGATGTTGTTGCAGCCACTTGCAGATTCTCGTCAAGAGAATCAGGAACGGCCGCGTATCCCAATTGACGAATTGCCGCAGTACACTTGACCAATGGGCTAATACCAGGTATGCCCCTAGCATCAAGAGTTTGTTGAAAATAAGGAGAATAATCGGTTACCTCTCGAACAATTTGTGTGAATAGTTCTTGGCTCATTCGGAACCGCCGACGGAATGTTCTTTCGTCGAACTGGTAGTTTTCGGAGAAGTATGCCGCCACTAAACGATTATGAGCACCCTCATGATCCCTACGTATGTAACTTTGTCAAACTTTTGGCTGTGATGCTTGGTACGCGTTCCAAGCAAACTCTGCAAGCTCCGTAAACTCACTCATAACTTCATCATCGTCGGAAGACGGAGAACCAAAAAATAGCTCGTAAGACATAATTAAAAGAATGTGTTTGAATATATTGATAGAAATGTTGTTTGAAATTGTGTGTTTAGAAGTGTGTTTGAGGTTGGTATTTATAAGGTTGTAAAGTGGTAAAGTTTTTAAAATTATTTTATTTTTATTTTTTTAAAAATATGAAACGGTAAGTTTTTTTTGGATTTTAGTGTTTGCGCAATCAGTCGAATTTGTGACCCATATTGCCAAAACTTGACCGACGACCGATATTTTTTTTCCCAACATTGGGCTAGACCGACTTTAATATCAGTCGACCCTATGTCTTGACCGATTTAATCCGTTCGACTGTGCATAGCCTTATAAACTGGTTCTAGCTAGATGTCTTTACAACAAGATGATTATGTAACATATGCTATGATAGATATTCAGCAAATAGACTTTGGATGATATGTGATTAACTTTATTAAAAAAAATAAAAATAAAATTGAGTTGTAAAGCGTATCTTTCGGATGGTACCTATAGTTTAAAGTTTAAACCCTTGATGATGAGGATATTTGTAATTAATCTGTTCATAACCATTGTTAATGACGGGCATACTTAAGTCAAATGGTATATTGACAAAAGATCAATATAGAACTCATATTTGGCATAGAATCAATCAATCAATCGTAGCCATTCATTTTTTTTTATCAAAATAAACAAAATAAATTTTCACCCTTTTTAAAAAAATTAAATATCTCGCAAACCGTTAATTGTTACGCGAAAAAAATTATACCATCGCGACGAGAATTAAATTATCTTTCTATAGATATGCATTGTTATATACTTTCGACGAATTTTTTTTTCTACGAACTTTTCTTTTTTAAAATTTTCGCCCAGAAAAATCACATGTGATTCGTTAAAATCAAATCATATGTGATTTTTACGAATCACATATGATTTTTCTGGGCGGAAAAAAAAAAAAAAAAAAGAAAAAAAAAAAAAAAAAGTTCGTCGCGATGGTGTATTTTTTGTAGCTTGAAGATTTACCGTTTGCAAGATATGTTGTTTTAAAAAAAATGTGGAAAATGGTTTTTTATTAATTTAGATAAAAAATGGATTGCTATGATTGGTTCATTGGTTTTATGGCAAATATGAGTTATATATTGATCTCACCTCCTCATAGGTATATATATATCTTTCGCGCAACATATGTAGTTTAAAGAATATCTTTTCTTAGTTTCTTTTAAAATTTAATAATAAGTGCATATCTTTTAGCAAATTTCTAAATCTACCACAACACTCAAGTACCGTAATCTTAAAATTTTGTGGAATAAAAAAGAGAGATACGAACCTCACTCATAAGCCCGCATCCACTTGATAGCCCTCTCAGTGTTACAATATGAATTCAACTTATATTGCTAAGTATTATGCTTAACAAAGTTACAAAGATCTTATAGTATATGTCAAAATCAAAGGTTAATATGATGAGAGAATATATATATATATATATATATATATATATATATATATATATATATATATATATATATATATATATATATATATATATATATATATATATATATAATGTCCCTCTTCATCTTTATAAATTTTGTAACATATGTTAAATTCACTAATATAAATGTTTTTGATAAAAACAAATCATTCACCTTAAAACATACTGTATTTGAAAGCAAAGTGTAACTAGAATGACCTATCCAACAAAACAAAATAGCTAGTTAACTAAGTTGATAACATCATAGATATCTCTTAATAATCCAAAGTATCATATTTACTATCGAATATAGGACTTAGCAAAAGAAAGACAATAGAAATGAGTTGCAAAATACCAAAAAAAAAAAAAAAAAAAAAAAAATTCATGGAACTCTTGATTCTATCGAAGTCTTGTCTTTTTTATAGCAACTTCTAGCAAAACATCAATACTTCTTTCTCACACATACAAAAAACCTTTGAGAACTAAACTCAAAATCCTATGTTAACCATGAAGCTTCTTAAAAAACATATGGTTTATTTCTTTGTGATCATAATTGGGTGTCTATCAATCATGGCTCAGTCCATACGGTTTGAGATGGAATCGGGACGTACAAAATGCATATCAGAAGATATCAAAAGCAATTCTATGACTGTTGGTCGTTATTCCTTAGTTAATCCCAATGAAGGACAACCTTTGCCTGAATCCCATAAATTTACTTTGAGGGTAAATCATCATTTCATTTCTTCTTTTACTATTGTATTCTTAATTCAGTAGGGATTTTCTGATCATGGTTTTATTGGTTGTTTGTCAAGGGATTATCTGATTATGGATTGTTTTATGTGGTTATAACTTTAGTGTCAAATACTTAGTTTTGAAAATAGCTAGGTTGTTAATAGCTTGTTAAAAGTGATCACTGTATTTGATTATTCCAAAAGGGTTGATTGGACCAAAAGGAACATGCTTATGTTTTTGTATAGTAGTTGCGCCAAAAGTCAACTATGTTACCACTTATTGTAATAATTTTACATGAAATTGCAAGAGAATTCAAGTGTGCTATATACAATGGTAAAAGTAAAATAAGTTGTGGAAGATGAAAGTAGTGCATGTATGTTATGTTTGGTGCAGTTAACATTTGTGTCTTTCTGAAGTTTGGGTTGTGTTTTATAGTTGTGACATGCGTATACCTGTCTGGATTGTTTTGGTGAATTTTGGTATTTGATTTGTTCATTTATTGTGCTGATTTAACTTTGTCCAACTCAGGTGACATCAATGTATGGAAATTCCTATCACTATGCTGATCATGTGCAGTCAGGACAATATGCATTTCAGGCTGTTGAGGGTGGGGATTACATGGCTTGTTTTTTCGCCCTTGATCACCATCCGGCGGTTAAGTTTTCGATTGAGTTTGATTGGAAGTCTGGTGTGGCTGCTAAAGATTGGTCTAACATAGCCAAAAGAGGTTCTGTAGATGTAAGTATCACACAATCCTGGCAATTCAACTATCAATTTATGATAAAATGTTTCATATAGATGTTTTATCGGCACATTTGTTTGTTTTGTAGGCTATGGAATTAGAGCTGAAGAAGCTTGAAGATACAATCACTTCCATTCATGAGGAGATGTTTTATCTCCGAGAAAGGTCAGTGAATCATTTTATTTGGTTACTTAAAAGTAGCTATTCTGACTATAAAAAGTCAAATGTCAAATGGGTCAACCAGGTAACTTATGTTTTGTATGATTGTTACAGAGAACGGGAAATGCAACAGCTCAACTTCGACACGAACTCAAAAATGTTTCGGTTGAGTTTTCTTTCGTTATTCGTTTGCTTGTCAGTGGCGGGTTTGCAAGTATATCATTTAAAGTCGTTTTTTGAAAAGAAGAAACTCATTTAGGTCTTGGTTTATAGTTGTATACTGTGTTTTCTTTGTTATACTGGAATATGGGATCTGTAGCTATTTGTTGTTGATTACAATATAGACTTCTGACATCTTTTGTTGAGAATTCAGAACTGGTTAGGCAATCCCAACAATATATGAAATATCAGGTCAGCACTTGGGACAATAGCATGATATACCTTCACTCTAGTGATAGATTCATAATGAACTTACCGATTAATAAGTTAAAATTAATGAAATTAATACCATAATACGTTTCCAAATTGTTGAATAGTCGCTCGACAAGACTTGGAATCAAACTATTTCTGATGAATATATGGTTAAAGCAAACAAACACAATTATCACATTCTGCAAGATCCAAGTAATAGTCAAAATCATCCTTTGAATAAAGGCAAAAAAAACTACAGCATTTACAAATCAAGAGAAGAAAAGGTTTTACAAACAAAACAGAAAAGAAAATTGTGGTTCAAGCTAACAATAAGATTATTAAAATCAAGTAAAATTTAAGTTTTCCTGAAGTTCCTTGAAGGAGAAATCTGGTGGTGTAAGCCTCGGTACAGTAGCTCATTGTTTTAAGCTTTCAACAAAAACTGTGTTTATCTTAGGTTTTGGACCTTGCATATATGTTCACAAAAAGATGATATGTTGGTCAATGATTGGTTAAGTAAAAATATGCCAATGGTGATCAGGGTGAATTGTTTCCTTAATTTTTTCAAGCCTCTTTAAAATCTCCAAGAAAGGTGGTCTCTTGTTCATATCTGCCGCCCAACAGCTCTCTGTCAACCTACAAATCAAATACGAAAACATCAGCATTATTGCTTAATAGTCAAACACATTTACTAAAGTACATGTGGCATGAAACTAATTGACTTACTCTTTCAGTTCAGGAGTGTAACCTTTTGCTCTGAAATGAGGCCTGTGTCCTTCTGCAACGTATTTTGCTGCTTCATAAGCTTCATATTGTGATAATGGTGGCTCACCTTCGAGCATCTGTAACAAAGTTAAAAACATCATTGTCAAAAGATATATTGTTTGTTTTCTATCCTGTATCACAACTCTGATTAGAGCATAATTTACCTCGTATAATATCATTGCAAAAGAGAACACATCGACCTTTTTATCATATTTACGGTGCTTAAACACTTCAGGAGCCATGTAACGATCTGTGTTGTATACCGTGATTAAGTAAGTATAGATTAAATCAAATGTGATATGGAATTTTTGTAAATATAGTCTAGAGTATAAACCATACAGCTGCCAGTCTCGCCGGTCATTTTGTATATGTCATGAGAATTTTGAACCCTGACAAGCTTGCTGAGTCCAAAGTCTCCGACTTTTAAGTGATCCGCATTGGTGTTGACCAAAAGAACGTTCCTAAATTACAAGCCACCTCTGAGATTCACAGGAAAAGGTAAACAGAAACAAGTAATTTTGTACGGGTAAAAACAGGCCATATTGGGACAATAAACTTAGGGCGAGTTTCGAGCCAATTGACCCGTTTTTTCATTTTCTGTTTTCTTTTATAAAGCCCATTTAATGTATCAAGATATATCACAACCAAATCGACCCATTCATTAGTAAATGGGTCGAAATTGCCAATTTCGCACATTAAAGAAGACAGTAAGCTTTGTAATATTATGAACGTGGCCGTGAATAAAGAAACAAACCTTGGTTTAAGGTCCCTATGAACGATGACATTAGGCTCATTGTGAAGATAAGCCATGCCTCTGCGAACACAAAAGTCAATAAAATCAAATTAGTGTTGCTTCTTCATTTTCTTGAACAAATTTCCTAGAAGCCAACAAGAAATAGGACTCATCACTTTGAATTAAATGTTGAAGTGGGCATAATAAATAATTCAAAAGTACCTGGCGATGTCTAAAGCAAAGTTTACAGCTGTTGCTGGACTTAGTGCACCTTTCTCCTTCAAACACTGGTGAAGATCACCCTGCATTCACGTATAAATGTTCAGACCTCATGCCCTTTTAGTGCTTTTTTTTTTCCCTTTTTTATTTATAATGACTGGTTTTTGTGTGGCATCAATTACCCCTCGTAGATACTCAGTTATCAGCATTAACGGCTTTTTTTCAGTAACAGCTCCTAGAAATTGCACAATATTAGGGTGACGAAGCTTGACCAGCAAATTGACCTCATGCCTAAAGTCCTGACTGGATTGGCAATGTAAAATAAGAATAAGCATATTTATCCATTACAATAGTAAAGATCATTTAGTAGATTATCAAGATTTAACAGTAGTTTGCCAGTAGACCATAAGATACTCCATCTATTACTTGGTGAAAGTTTTACAACTACAAGTCTATATTCTATTACGTAGAAAATTAAATAAACAGAACAGAACTCACATCACCAATTTGTCATCTGAGAGACTTGGAAGTATACGTTTGACAGCTACAGGTGTTCCCCGCCAACATGCTCTTACAATCTCACCGAAAGACCCCTATTACAGAATTTGTTATTATCACTAGTATCAATTATAAAGATGACAAAGATTTTCATTCTGACTTGACAGTTTGAACATTTAATGAACAAGGTTTAAGCAAATGAAACCAGACCTTGCCTATTAAGTGGGAATTTGTGAAGTCCAGCTCTGAAGGGTCAATTTCCCAATCACACTTATTCGGAAGAGGTGGTGGCACAGGCCTTGGTTCAAAATGGCTTCCATTCTGGCCCTGCACATAAGATGCCAAAAACTTGAAGCTTTTAAAAGCATACACATCACTTTGAGACTGTGTATGAGCATAACTGAAATTATTCTTTGCAAGACACAATTTCTTTTGGTGGAATAGGAGGGAATGATTAACAAACTTCACAATCATGTATGGCATTTTTTGTCGTATGGTATGCCCATTGATAAATGTGTCATTTACCAACATAATCTAACATAGTGCCAAGAATTCAGTTGCCCGGATCTTACAATGTGTTGTTTTTTTGTGTGTCTGACTTTAACGAAATCAAGGGGACCTAAATTATTAAAAATGTAGGCAAAGGCCTTGCCACCAGGTAAATGAAGCCATCAGGGCCGATATACATATTTAATAAATTAAATTGGTCCCGGGGGCTCCATGTTACCTAGTGCCAAGGCCTTTGCATGATTTTCACAAACTATGGTCACCATAGAATCATCAAGGCCAAACAAACAAAACAAAACAAAAAAAAAATACGTATAACATCTCCTACTCTCCAGCAAAATTGAAATAAACAAAATAAGTATAACATCCCCTACTCTCCAGCAAAAAAAAAAAAAAAAAAAAAAAAAAAAACAAAAACAAAAAGCTTGCATTTTGCAAAGTTAACTGTTTATGTGTTCCATGTTATATTCTTCAATAGGGAAAGAATTGTGGATCCTAATTCCAGACATATGATGTCATATGAACAACAATCCTAAAATATGAATAGTGTATTGATAAATATGATCTTAACTGAAATAAAAAAAATATATATATAGGTATGTATAAAATGCATTTATACATATAACATCAAGAATGCATTTCAAATCACGTAAGAATGCCAAGCTCTGAACTTACATATGAGAGTCCACCATACGACTTTAGTAACTCGATCATGTTATGCTTTCTAGCTCCTTCTGCATCAGCTAGAGGCTGTCATTCACAATTCAAGTATAGTGAGTTCATTGAACTAGATGAAAGCTCAAATCAAGCTAAAATATAAATTTGGTACTCACTCGTTTCAACCTAGTATAACGATAAAAATGAAAATGGAATATCTTATACCACGAGAAAATAAGCAATCAGGCAAATTGTTGCATATTACATTTATATATTTGTCGAAGTTAACAATATTAACAAGTGTTCCAAGCACGAGTTGTGGCACCTGGTCATAACTCTCCTAATCTCGGAATATGCAACTCATCTACCAGGGACTCAACTAGAGGGTTATAATATGTGTCCTTTTTGTAACTTCTAATCTGTTTCAAAGGCTTGAGCGTATGCGTATGAAGCCAAATTTGTGTCATTTATTCTAATATACATTAGATTGTTCACAAATTCTACACATCTGTGAGCACTCGGTATATGTCTGAATCATACCAAGGAATACCAGCATAATTACATATGGAAGAAGATCCATCAAGGGCAACATGCCGACCCAAAGTTCAAAGTGACCTTAGTAGAAGACCAAGTAAATTCCCAACCAATGTAAGCATCGATAGTAAAGATCTATACACTTTCATTACTGCATGTAAACTTCTATTCTACAGCACCAAACAGCCATCCAATACTCCACAACTCTAGCAACAAATTGGTAACCTAAAGATGCTAACATTCCTGCGCAATATTTTTGCAAATACACTAATCCAAAGGAGTGCACGTTTACAGACTTCCAACAGGTGTGAAAAAGCTTGCAAGAAACTCAAACAACTACACTAAATCTATTATAACTGCGATTTTATAATTACCAGCTAAACCAGCTTCGTAACCCCTTTCCCTCTTTTAAATGAGCATATAGTATGATGCACTTCCATTAAACAGAACTAACACGCATCGACATTTAGCTGTAAATAAGATATATCAATATACTGCCACTCTTATAAACAATAGAAACAATAAGCATTTACAATACATTTATAACGCGAACCTACATTCGCTTCATCGCAACAGAAAGTTCCAGAATATGCTACTCAAAGAAAATCTAATTTAAAGGATTACCATTTTCGATCAGAATTTAACTATATAAGCAAGCAGCAATACGACTCAAGTCAAATAGCTCAAACCTATAAACTGAGGCCTATGAAACTCGTATACTAAATAAAATCGAATTAACGCTAAGTTAGGCAAAACTAGTGCAGTACCTCTTACCAGTATAGCTGTTTGTTTTATATAAGCGTATGACAACATGGTTGTAGCTTTTATTATTAAGTTTATAATGACATAAAGCTAAACACTTCTTTTATTAGCGCTTCCAATAAGATAGTTTGAACAAAATCAAAAAGCCAAACATAGTCTAATAAGGGGGTGTTTGTTTAAGCTTATTTGATTTTGGCTTATATTTCACAAGCTCAAATTTTCTGGCTTTTTTTTAGACTAATAGACTAATATAATTTTATTATGATGTAACAATCTTATATAAGTCTCAAAATAAGCCGTAAAATTTGGGTTTATGAAATATAAGCCGAGATCAGATAAGCTTAGGGGGTATTTGTATAAGCTTACACGTGGACTTATGAGCTTATTTGATTTCAGCTCATATTTAATAAACTCTAAGTTTTCGGCTTATTTCGAGACTTATGGGCTAATACAAGTTTTCTCATATCATACTAAACTTATATAAGCCCACAAGTCTCAAAATAAGCCGAAAAAGAAATATAAGCCGGAAAACAAATAAGCTCATAAGGCATATATAAGCTTAAACAAACACCCCCTTAAACAAACAGAGTCCAACGAGTTATGCATAGTAATTTTATGACGCCTAGATCCACAAACGTTGTGTTTTTAAAAAATTAGTTTTGCAATCCAAAAAGGCTAGTGGCGCATCTTGTCGCTCGTTTGACTTCTACCTCTGTCTAAATCCAAATAATAAAAATATAACAAACATCCCCTAACCATCAACATTTATCTACTAATCTAATAAATACCGTATTCTTCCAGCGATCAAGAGCATTAACATCAGCACCAGACTCAATCAAAACCTTAGCAACATCAATCCATCCATGTAACGAGGCAACATGTAAAGGTGTCCTATTATCATAATCACGTGCATTTACTAAACTCTCATCTTCATCCAACAGCTTCTTTACAGCCGTTGGATCGTTTTGATGACTGTGCCATAGTATTAACGACGTCCTGCTAACTTTTGTCTTGTCTTTCTTTTTTATTGGTTGTTGTGGTGGTGGTTGTTCTCCGGCGGTTGAGTGGCCGGAACTGCCTTCGCTGCCGCTCATTGGTTTTTGGTTTTAGATCGGGAAATGAGGGAATGAATAAATAATTGTAAAACATGCAATTGCTTCGTTTTATATTTAATATTTAATTTAGATAATTATTGAATGCAAACGACCAACAAGCTGCGCAGTTGGATGCGACTCGCTGAGCGTGTTGAGTGGTGTTGTTGAGTGATGGATACTGTTTGTTTATTTGACGTGACTCCACCAAATAATTATACACGAGTAGGGTACAGGTGTCGTGTAATTAAATTTTTGTTAAAATTCGGTAATAATTTTACAAATAGCGAAAATATTATGTTGGACTAAGTAGCCAATATTAAACTAATCATGCAATGTTACATCAATATACAGTGTTAGCCGGTAATGTTATGAATTTATGAGGTCAAAGTTGTTGATCAGTGTCTGTGAACATCATGTGCAAGTGGGACAACTGCACATGACAACAAAATATATGGGGCTTCCGATATAGATAATGTTTACTTGTAATCTTTGTATACTCATTCGCAATTTAATAATTAGAGTAAATGTCATTTTTGGTCCCTGTGGTTTGCCGGGTCTATCATATTTCGTCCCCGCCGTTAAAATTTGTCGGGTTTGGTCCCTGTGGTTTACAACCCATACGGGTTTGGTCACTTGACCAACTTATCCGTCAGTTGACCGTTAAAGATGAAGCAAAATGACAAAAACACCCTTATTATAAGTATTATTATTATTATTATTATTATTATTATTATATACAAGCACAGATTCACAAAGGATAAACCATATTTTTTTTTACATCAAATTTTTTTCAAACATAAACCAAACACATTTATAAAAAGTAAAAACTGCATCTTCTCCAAAATCCCCATCGTTACATCTTCTCCAAAATCCCCATCGTTTCATCAAGATTTTTTCAAACATAAACTCATCATTTATCTATCTATAAACTAAAAACTGCATCTTCTACCAAACACATATTCGATTAATATTACAAAAAAGATCAAACCATATCAAAACCATATCAAAACCACAACCAACGAAAGAAACCCACTTCCACCACCACCAAAGAAAGAACATATTGTTACCACAACCAAAGAAAGAAACCCACTGCCACCACCAAAAAAAACCCACTGCCGAAACTCATAGCCACAACCGCTAAACCTTCTTCCAACACAAACATGTCCCACTAACCTATTAATATCGTGCCCTCTAATCCTAACAATCCATTATCCCCTTTTGATATCATTCCTTCAAAACAACAAACACAAATATATAACACTCACTGTCATTCCTTCAAAGTATTAAAATCCGGAATCTTATTCACCTTAATAACCAAGCCCCTCATATACTCATTCCCACAAGCCAAAACTTGCACAACGGAATTGCACCTTCCTCAACCACAAACCTCCTAATCTTAAACTTAACCAAAAAACTTAACCAAAACATTAACAAATCCATCAAGATTCCTACGGCTCGTTACTAACATTCCAACTCTAATCCAAATCCCATGTCTTAATCTCCACAAATATAATCAACAGTATTGCGTCAACAACAACATGCCGAGACCTTTGTGGTCTCGGCTTGGTTCTCGGCCACACAACAACAACAACAACAACAACTCAACTTCAACAACAACCCCAAATAACTAATCCTAACTCCATCGGCTGCCAAAAATCCCAACTCGACCACAATTCATCAAGGGTTTACTAAACCCTTCGATCCACAACGAAAATAAAATCAACCAACAAATAAAAATAACCGAAACAAAAACAACCTAAGCCACTATAATCACAAATTCAACACGACATCAAAACGCGGCTAATGAATTCGGCCGTGAGCTAAGCTCACGACATCACCTCGACTCGACCACTAAAATGAAATCAACAATCCTCAGCCGTAAGCTTATGCTCACGGCATACCCAATCACCATTTCAATTCATGGTTTCCTTCCAATCAACGAACCAAAAAAATGACAAACCCATCACCATTTCAATCTTTTGGTTTTATATCGAGGCTTATGTGTGGGATTCGGGATTTTGTGTGTGTTGGTATCTTGTTTGTGGTGAATCTGTGTGTTTCACTTGGTAGGAATAGGATTTTTGTTGTAGATGATGTTTGTGTGAGATGAGGTTTTGTTGCTTGTTTGTAGATCGAGAGTTTGTGTGTGGTTTTTTTGTGATTTGTTTTGAATTTGTGTGTGTGTGTGTGTGTGTGTGTGTGTGTGGTTTCTTTTGTTTGTGTTTGTGGTTATGAGTGATGGATCAAATGACAAAAATACCCTTCAGCATAACAGTCAAACTAACTAAAATTTGGTCAAGGGACCAAACCCGTATGGGTTGTAAACCACAGGGACCAAACCCGACAAATTTTAACGGCGGGGACGAAATATGTTAGACCCGGCAAACCACAAGGACCAAAAATGACATTTACTCATTCGCAATTTAATAATTATTGGTCCAGTGGAGGCTCATGTAATATAATTAAAGGAAATGTAAACTTTAGTCTATTAGATAAAAACAAAGGGGAAGTCCAAACTCACGAAAATAAGTTACTAAAGAAATCATTGAGGGATTTTAAACACAGTAGGGCCGTGTACCACGGGGCCTCCTTTATTGCTATCGCATAGGGACACTGACATCCATTTAACGGCCATGTAGTTAACAGTGACATGTAGTAGCAAGTTAGTTTTAAATGAAAAAGTCATATTGAATTTTCAAAAATAATTTACATCATGTTAAGAAAAATTTAGTTACTCATTTCGTATATTAGATAACAAACCCACTTTTACCTTTTTTTCAAAAATTAATATCTCTTAAGCCATTAATCGTTAAATGAAAAAAATACACCATCGCGACGAGTATTTAATTATCTTTCTATAGATAGGCACTTTGATATACTTTCAACAAACTTTGTTTTCCCCTTTTTTCACATTTTTTCGTCTTGTTTTTCGTTGTTGAACACATGTGATTAAACACTAATTTCAATATTCAAATATCTAAACATGTAATAAAATGAACATAACTTTTCTACAATATTTTTAAAGTTTCATCATTTTTTTCCCTTAGAAACTAGACATTCACAGCTTTCCAACCATATATAGCACATAACCACATGGATCTCAGTCATATGTGATTTTTATTACATGTGTTGTTATCACATGTGATTATAGAAGTTTCACAAATGAACTGCTATAATATATAATTCGAATACATTGTGTGATATATGGTTGAAAAGCCATGAATGTGTGTTTTTTATTGGAAAAAAAAAAGTTTTTGATTTATAGACAAACATTTATATCAATTTTAGTACAGAAGTTTAGTGTTCAAACTTCGGTATTAGTGATAAATCACATGTGAATTTCAATACCAAAAATAAAACGTGAAAAAACGACCAAAAAAAGTTTTTCAAAAGTATATCAAAGTTTCCGTTTATAGAAAGATAATTAAATGCTCGTGTGACAGATAATTATCAAAACGCATTACTAGAAAATTAACCAAAAGGCATTACTAGAAAATTAATACGAAGGTTAATATAAAAAGAGACCTATTAACTTTTCATAAATAAGGATTTCACAAAAAGCTAGTGTGACAGATGATTATCAATAAAGGATTTATTTTATGCGGTATTGCTCTTAGAGTGTTAGATGCACCGAGTCATAAGCGCACGTTACAAGTGTCACCACGTTAAAGAAAAAAACCACTCAAAACGCTTGTCATACGGATGACGAGGCGCATATAACGGACGAAGCCCGTTGCGCCTGTAACTACTATAACTACGCTATATGGGGTAAAAGTGGCCCTATAATGTAACTATAATTTGTTTGCATTGTGCCCTCTAGTGATTATAATTTGCTTGCACTGTGCCCTCTAGTGATTATATCTTAAGCAATTTTTAGCTGTTTTATACAAATTATAAGTAGTTGAGATCAAACACGAATCACATTTTGTAATCGTACTCCATTTTTCGATCACATAATAATGTTTGCACCGAGGAATATACGTATGAAAGGTGGCGACAAAGTTGCTTTATGTGATACTTGAACTTGGGTCTATAGTTGAGAACCTTAAACATCCACTACTAGACACATGCTTTTAAACAACCTTTTCACACTCTTACATACCACACATTATCTCATTCTACTAAGCACATGTCTCTCACGAGATTTGAACTCAAAACTTTATGGTATGAAGTCAATTGTATAATGCTGATACTAATTGATTGATCTTATCGTCTTGTTTGCTTTTGTTTGTTTAGAACTACTCAAGCATCTTGCATAGATTATAAAACAATGGGAATATCTAAGGGTGTTCAGTGTTTGGTTTGATATCCAACAAACTGAAAAATAAATCAGACCAAAACCGAATAAAATCGAACCGAAAATTTTAATTGTTGCATGGTATGGTTTGAAACCAAAGCGAAGTATGTTATTGGTGTTTGGTTTGACAAAAATATAACCAAACCGAACCAAAGAAACTTAATATCTCTATCTACATAAAAAATAATAATATAAATTTACATAGCTTCTATCATATCATCCTAAATGACAATCTAGATATTTAACTAGGTTTGGATGCTTGAAGATGAAATATTCAAGCTACTAAGACTTCTGAAGACTTTTGTTGAAGAAAATTTTATCTTGTATTGCTTTCATTTACTTCCCTTAAGTTGTAAAACCTTTTGGTTTCTTAAACTCATGTTTTATTGATTTACTTGATCATTTTGTAAGACCTTTGATTTGTAACTTTATCTAAACTTTTAGGTTTTTATTTATGATTTATAGATTATGTTTTATGTTTACATGAATTTGGTTTTCTTGATTTTAACCGAGACCAAACCGAATTTTAATTTGGTGTATGATTTGATTTTATCCGTTTTATAATTGGTTTGGTTTGGTTTTGCTTTTGACTTTAAAAGTTTTTAAACCGATAAACCCGAACCATACAACCCACAAACCGAATGAACACCCTAGGAATATCCACTAAGCATTTTTACCAAATATACAAAACATTTTTAATCAATTGTATTTTGCTTTCTTAAAGTTTTAATAAAACATAGTAGTACATACTATTCTAAAGGTACGACTTTTGATTATTACTAGCAAATAGATCATGTAGTTTAACAAAGACATAACTTTTGATTTGTACTGATCAATACGTAAAGTGGTAATGGACCAAAACTGGCATTTGGTCATAAGAAAATTATTCGAAAGTTTCGATGGGTTCAATTGATCCAGTTTTATGGTGACAATAACATTCTTTGACTTTATGTGGATGCTGATATTCATTACATTCTTCTCATTTGATCCTAACTCTTATTGGCATTAACTGTTTGAAATATAAATATTGAAAAAGATAATCTTTGTTTTCTGCAAGACGGCCGTCATGGGAAGTAGCGAACCATTGAGGCCTTTTTAAATACATTTTAGTTTTCGTTAAGGAAAAGTAATGATAAAAAAGTGTCAAGTGGTCGCGTGATAACTTTTGTGTTGACTATTGCAGAAACTAGAAATAAGAATAGAAAATGCAATTATATATTCTCATTCATCAAGTGGACGCTCGTTATCATGGAACTATGGAATGGTAGCATCTTTCCTTATGTGGGTTTTTACCAAATCCATTGTAGTGCACTCTAAAGAGCAAGCTATTAAGAGACCGATTTGAGATGGTCAATCTCCCAAGAAGTAAATTAAAGAGACGGATTGATAAGACCCTTAGAGCGGGCAAAACTTCAAGAAACTAGAGAGGAACTAGACTTTAATATTCTTCTTCATTAACAATAATGCCTCTAAGTTAACCTCAGAAAACCCTAACCACCCAATCCACCCACATCGATCTAATTTCCAGCGGGATCAAACGCCATCACCACACTTCCCGATTATATTTCAATTATTCATTCCTTTTCTTGGCGATCCAAATGGAATATCATAGATGGGACACTATAGTTGGGACGTCATAGGTGGTACATCCTTGTGGTGGGACACCAAAGGCGGGACAACAAAAGTGGGACATCATAGGTAGGACATTTTAATCGTTAGGTTTTGTACTTGATCATTTAATCGGTATGGGTTCGTTTAGATCCAAAGAAAATGATGTTGCTAAAATCTCAATCACCATTTTTGTTACTAATTTCCCTGAAGTGACGACTGCTAAGGAATTGTTCCATGCGTGTAATGTGTACGGGCACGTGGTGGATTCATTCATACCTACCAAAAGAGCAAAGAATGGTAAGAGATTTGGTTTCGTTCGTTTTATTAATGTTTTTAGCACAGAGAGGTTGGTAAACAATTTGTGTACCGTTTGGATAGACCGACATAAGCTGCACGCAAACCTTCCCAGATTCAATAGAAACAATATAAATGGTACGAATGGTGTGAACAAAGTTAATAATGGTAGTAAGAAGGTGATCAATCCATCTAGTACAGCTTACATACCTCCTACAGGTAATGGGGTCAATAAAGGAGGTAATTCTTTCGCTAAAATAGTATCAGGTGTTGGGGCAAAAGAACCTGAAGTTGTTGAGAGTTCCCCAGTTACGGTCTTGGATGATGAATGCTTGGTCTCAAAAGATATCTCGAATTCCCTTTTTGGGAGGGTTAAAGAGTTTTCATCGTTGGCTAATCTCAAAATGACAATGACAAATGAAGGTTTTTCGGACGTTAAAATTCAATATATGGGGGAGTTTTGGGTTATGTTGAAATTTGCTAATCAAGACGCTACTCAAAAGTTCCGTGATAATGTGAGTATTGGTTCTTGGTTTTCAATCCTGAAAGTTGCTACATTGGATTTCCATACTGATAAAAGAATTGCGTGGGTTGAAACCGAAGGGATTCCATTTAAGCTATGGACGGAGAATAGTTTTAAACGAATTGCAGCGAGATGGGGGGAGCTCCTTATGTAACACCCCAACCCGACAAGGGCAAAGGTGTCACAGATACGGATTCTTATCAGAACAAACACAAGCATATGACATAAATAATACAATAGGATTCCAAGGGTTACAAACCAAAATCTGAATTTACAAGGTTACAAGTGAGATATACAATAATCACTAAGTCTGAAATTAACTTTTCAAATCATCTCAAATCCAATTTAGCTAGCAAGGTCTTCTAAGTCAAGGGCTCTCTCTAATAACGACCCAGCTTCCAACTAAAAACCTGCCGCACACGAAAAGAAAACGTGCGGCTGAGCTTACAAAGCCCAGTGAACAGATATATAATAAACGGAAACGAAAGCAAAAGAAATGAAAGTAAAAGGACAAGAACAGATATGGCATAATGAAATAAATAAGTCAAGGTACAGAGAGAGAGTAAAGGTTTAGGACAGTAATCCACCACGAGCCCAGAAACATATCATATCAAATCACATACCAGGGTGTATGGAGGGGTGACCTCAGCATACCAAGACAAGGTTGAGGGGATACCTCCAGGGTTGGAGTTGCAAGCTCCCAGGGTTGTGAAAGGCATGTATTGCACACAGTACCAGTCACCAGACATACCAGATATATCAGAAACAGAACAAGACTAGGATGCATCCATTCGCCCCCCAAGAACAAATCATATTGGCCATAATAACAGGAGTGTGCACATATCAGAATCAAGATGGGGACGGTGTAACCAAATCACTAGGGCTACACACTAGTCATGCCAGTGGTGCATCACAGACACGGCCATGTTACCTTCATGGCTAGGGTCACAAATTTGGCTCGGGTATCAAACTGGGATCAAGGGTCAAATGTCAAAGGTTCACATCATAATCAGGGTGTCATATCAGAAGGTTCAAATATCAGAAAGTCAACATCAGAAGGTCAATATCAGCAGGTCAATATCAGCAGGTCAGTAATCCAAGTTCCATAGTACCAGTTCAATTAAAAGGTTTCTAATAAAGAGCCCATTTAAAACAATCTTTTAATAATGGTCTTCATAAAAATGATCCTTCAGAGTAGATTTCATAATGATCCTTCAAAATGGTTTTTCATAAGATAGTCTTTTAAAATAGTTTTCATCAAAGTTAATAAAATCCCAATTAAAAGAGTATTGTATCATATTTGTAAACTTCATTTTAAATAGCTTTTCCTCAAATCATTTTCCAGGTCAGAATTAAAAAGGCTTCTCAGTTTAGGTTCATATAATAGGTCAAAGGTTCAAGACAAAGGAATCATAGCAAGGTATCAATGTCAGGTATCATATTAGGGTTCATGTCAGGGTTCATATCAAGATTCAAGACAAGGGATAAATGCAGGGGTTCATTATCAGGAGGTCAAGTCTCAGGTATCAAATCAGAGGTTAAACAGATCAGAGCATGCAAGAGGTCATAGGAAACCTTACAGAGAAGGTCAGAATATCTGTACCTTATTCCAGAAGCAAACACAAATCAGAAATGGATGACGCAGAGTGGATCAGGACCTCTCTTTCTTCACACCTAGAGGGGTAGACAAGAATTACAAACCCTTCCTTTTTAAGTAACTTTCCATTTTAGCTTTTAGATTCATCAAGTTACTCTTTTAGTCCTTTAGGTTTCATAATTTACACTTTATACCCCTTTACTATCAAAGTTACAAAATGAAGCCCTAGATTTACTTAGTTTACATTTTAACCCCTCTCATTAATTTATTAACACATCACGCATTTTATTTTCCAAGATTACAGAGTGTACCTTCAAATTAACTTATTATACGAATTATACCCTCAAGTTTCACGATTCACAATTTATAACCCTTCGCTTAGGAAAATAACAATTCACACCCTTTTTACATGTCTTGACAGTTTTCAGGTATTAACTGGACTCGTTTTAAATAATTTGAAAACCATATTAAACCTTCGAAATAAAATCTATAAAAATTCACAGACGTTCCCCAGGGTCTTGAGTATTTTATGTAATTTTTGCAGATTTTATTAAGTTGTCTAGATACGAACTAAAAATCCTTTCTCCCAACCTGTTCCAGAACCGGATTAATTAAAAACACCCGACCATTTTCCATCTTCTTTCCCAGTCTAGAAAATTTATAAAATTCTAAAAAAATTCCAGTAATTAGCCAACATGTGATATATTACTCAGCTAAAAGGACAAATCCTAATTCGTTATGGTTTGAAAATGATAAATGAAAAACCCGGACTATTTTTCCAGACTTTACAAATACGACCAGACACATGATTTTATAAAAATCAAAAAGTAGCCTTACAGGCCTCTAAAAATTACAAAATAAATTTCTCCAGATAGCCACTTCATTGAACTTAGTTTTAGACTCAAAAACCATCCCAATACCCGTTCACATCATAAATTCACAGCCGGTTAAAGTCGAGCAAAGTTCCAGGTCAGAAACAGCCATCACAGAAACATGTCTATTTTAGGGTTTTTATCATTCGAATCATTAGTTCTTTACTCCCAACGATTTTGGTTGAGTCCATAACCTATTTAGGTCGGTCTATAACACGTTTAACATGATCACAACGAATTATTTCACCACGAAATCCCTGGTTCGATTCATACATACGAGTTTTAGGGTTTTTCATAACTTATGATTTTATGTGACATTATTTGTGATTTATAATTCGATTAGAACAAAAGGCAAGAACAAGGATTGAGCAAGGACGATACCATACCCTTGTAGACAACGAAGAACACGAACACAAGATCAAAACACCACACGAATGGGTCTTTTCTCCTCCTCTTATTGATCGAACAGCAGCAGCCCACAAGGAAAAAAAAAAAAAAAAAAAAAAACACAATTTAGGGCTAGTATCCAATTCGCATGGATTAATGGGAACAAGAACTATATTACCTTGATTCGTAGGAAGCAAGAACACCTTCTTTTGGGGCTTGTTTGGATCGATTAGCAGCAGCACAAGAGGGAAAATATGGAGGCCGAAACTTTAGTTTTTAGGGTTTATTTGGTTTGGAAAATGTTCGGTTATGTGAAAATAAAAAGGGAAAACCGTGTGGCTAATTTGGGAGGGATTTAAGTCCGGTTTTGTGAGAGTTTTTAGGAGGAAGAATGGGCCAAGTTGTAATGCTATCATTATGGATTAAGGCCCAAAGGTTGTACACAAGTGACAAGGTAAAATCGGCCCAAAGGAATCACATGAAGAGAAAAACGTGTGAATGGTTTCAAGTGGGAGCTTATATTTTAAAGTTAGGCATGGGATTTAATTTGTTAAAATGTATACATTCGTTTTATTCGTTCACTTATTATCGTTAAATACTTAGGGCATACTCGGGATTTAAAATGTCTTAAAGTTTTAAACGTCATTCATGAATTTGAGATCAAGGGTAATTTGGTTATTTTACGCGTTCAAAATTTTCGGGTTTTACAACTCTTCCCCTCTAAAAGAAAAATTTCGTCCTCGAAATTTGAAGTACGAAGGTTAGACGAAGTCGTAGCAAATCGCAAAAGATCGTCACGAACATTCTCATGCACGGGGAGGTTCTTCCAAAAAGAAAAGCTCATATGGGATGCGAACAAGATTTCAAATCGAATTCTACAGGAGTTCAAGGTTTATAACCGAGGTCAACAGAATGCAAAACGAGAGTCCAACTCATCCGGGTATTTAATGAACAAAGGCAGAGTATACGCACAGGTAGGATGAACCTAAAATCTCACTAGTCACGGATAATCCAACGGATATCAAATTCTAAACTTCTTAGGTACTTCCCAAGATATCCTATGGCCACAATGAGGGCACGTTATATGGTATAAGTATTATCACGTTGATCAGGCGTCATAATACTAGCACCACATAAATATGCCTTCATGATGATCATAATTTATCTCGAGTCGTAAGCAAAACAACCTATCTTAATCCACCTAGTACTTCTATAGTCTCGGAGGTCAACAAAATCAAATGTCATAATCAAGAGGGAAAACCAAACTACTCGCAATGGAGATTCTCAAAATGCCCAAGAGGCATTGAAATGATTAACAAAAGATCAGAGGTCAGAGTCGGAATCTGAAGGTAAGGATCAAATAGTGTCAGGCAATTACTATGAAATTTTCAATGGCTTCAAGATTTATTTAGGTTTCAAGACTTAGGTGGTGCAAGGCATAAACTTTCACTTTCCACGAGGGATCTCAAGAGGCTTTAACCAAAAGCAAGGCACGAATCAGAGTGATGCGGAAGCAATGATACTTAAACAAAAGGCTTATAATCTACCCATTCCTCACTGGTCAGAACTTAAGTTCCTATAGGGAAATCCTAAAGCAAATTTTCAAAGGTTGTCTTACGAGCGCCTACAGGGAAAGCTTAGTGGTCCTAACTTACACAGGTCAAGGGTAAATGTATTACGAGTCGCAGCCTGTATCTCTGATACCATAATTGTAACACCCCAACCCGACAAGGGCAAAGGTGTCACAGATACGGATTCTTATCAGAACAAACACAAGCATATGACATAAATAATACAATAGGATTCCAAGGGTTACAAACCAAAATCTGAATTTACAAGGTTACAAGTGAGATATACAATAATCACTAAGTCTGAAATTAACTTTTCAAATCATCTCAAATCCAATTTAGCTAGCAAGGTCTTCTAAGTCAAGGGCTCTCTCTAATAACGACCCAGCTTCCAACTAAAAACCTGCCGCACACGAAAAGAAAACGTGCGGCTGAGCTTACAAAGCCCAGTGAACAGATATATAATAAACGGAAACGAAAGCAAAAGAAATGAAAGTAAAAGGACAAGAACAGATATGGCATAATGAAATAAATAAGTCAAGGTACAGAGAGAGAGTAAAGGTTTAGGACAGTAATCCACCACGAGCCCAGAAACATATCATATCAAATCACATACCAGGGTGTATGGAGGGGTGACCTCAGCATACCAAGACAAGGTTGAGGGGATACCTCCAGGGTTGGAGTTGCAAGCTCCCAGGGTTGTGAAAGGCATGTATTGCACACAGTACCAGTCACCAGACATACCAGATATATCAGAAACAGAACAAGACTAGGATGCATCCATTCGCCCCCCAAGAACAAATCATATTGGCCATAATAACAGGAGTGTGCACATATCAGAATCAAGATGGGGACGGTGTAACCAAATCACTAGGGCTACACACTAGTCATGCCAGTGGTGCATCACAGACACGGCCATGTTACCTTCATGGCTAGGGTCACAAATTTGGCTCGGGTATCAAACTGGGATCAAGGGTCAAATGTCAAAGGTTCACATCATAATCAGGGTGTCATATCAGAAGGTTCAAATATCAGAAAGTCAACATCAGAAGGTCAATATCAGCAGGTCAATATCAGCAGGTCAGTAATCCAAGTTCCATAGTACCAGTTCAATTAAAAGGTTTCTAATAAAGAGCCCATTTAAAACAATCTTTTAATAATGGTCTTCATAAAAATGATCCTTCAGAGTAGATTTCATAATGATCCTTCAAAATGGTTTTTCATAAGATAGTCTTTTAAAATAGTTTTCATCAAAGTTAATAAAATCCCAATTAAAAGAGTATTGTATCATATTTGTAAACTTCATTTTAAATAGCTTTTCCTCAAATCATTTTCCAGGTCAGAATTAAAAAGGCTTCTCAGTTTAGGTTCATATAATAGGTCAAAGGTTCAAGACAAAGGAATCATAGCAAGGTATCAATGTCAGGTATCATATTAGGGTTCATGTCAGGGTTCATATCAAGATTCAAGACAAGGGATAAATGCAGGGGTTCATTATCAGGAGGTCAAGTCTCAGGTATCAAATCAGAGGTTAAACAGATCAGAGCATGCAAGAGGTCATAGGAAACCTTACAGAGAAGGTCAGAATATCTGTACCTTATTCCAGAAGCAAACACAAATCAGAAATGGATGACGCAGAGTGGATCAGGACCTCTCTTTCTTCACACCTAGAGGGGTAGACAAGAATTACAAACCCTTCCTTTTTAAGTAACTTTCCATTTTAGCTTTTAGATTCATCAAGTTACTCTTTTAGTCCTTTAGGTTTCATAATTTACACTTTATACCCCTTTACTATCAAAGTTACAAAATGAAGCCCTAGATTTACTTAGTTTACATTTTAACCCCTCTCATTAATTTATTAACACATCACGCATTTTATTTTCCAAGATTACAGAGTGTACCTTCAAATTAACTTATTATACGAATTATACCCTCAAGTTTCACGATTCACAATTTATAACCCTTCGCTTAGGAAAATAACAATTCACACCCTTTTTACATGTCTTGACAGTTTTCAGGTATTAACTGGACTCGTTTTAAATAATTTGAAAACCATATTAAACCTTCGAAATAAAATCTATAAAAATTCACAGACGTTCCCCAGGGTCTTGAGTATTTTATGTAATTTTTGCAGATTTTATTAAGTTGTCTAGATACGAACTAAAAATCCTTTCTCCCAACCTGTTCCAGAACCGGATTAATTAAAAACACCCGACCATTTTCCATCTTCTTTCCCAGTCTAGAAAATTTATAAAATTCTAAAAAAATTCCAGTAATTAGCCAACATGTGATATATTACTCAGCTAAAAGGAAAAATCCTAATTCGTTATGGTTTGAAAATGATAAATGAAAAACCCGGACTATTTTTCCAGACTTTACAAATACGACCAGACACATGATTTTATAAAAATCAAAAAGTAGCCTTACAGGCCTCTAAAAATTACAAAATAAATTTCTCCAGATAGCCACTTCATTGAACTTAGTTTTAGACTCAAAAACCATCCCAATACCCGTTCACATCATAAATTCACAGCCGGTTAAAGTCGAGCAAAGTTCCAGGTCAGAAACAGCCATCACAGAAACATGTCTATTTTAGGGTTTTTATCATTCGAATCATTAGTTCTTTACTCCCAACGATTTTGGTTGAGTCCATAACCTATTTAGGTCGGTCTATAACACGTTTAACATGATCACAACGAATTATTTCACCACGAAATCCCTGGTTCGATTCATACATACGAGTTTTAGGGTTTTTCATAACTTATGATTTTATGTGACATTATTTGTGATTTATAATTCGATTAGAACAAAAGGCAAGAACAAGGATTGAGCAAGGACGATACCATACCCTTGTAGACAACGAAGAACACGAACACAAGATCAAAACACCACACGAATGGGTCTTTTCTCCTCCTCTTATTGATCGAACAGCAGCAGCCCACAAGGAAAAAAAAAAAAAAAAAAAAAAAAACACAATTTAGGGCTAGTATCCAATTCGCATGGATTAATGGGAACAAGAACTATATTACCTTGATTCGTAGGAAGCAAGAACACCTTCTTTTGGGGCTTGTTTGGATCGATTAGCAGCAGCACAAGAGGGAAAATATGGAGGCCGAAACTTTAGTTTTTAGGGTTTATTTGGTTTGGAAAATGTTCGGTTATGTGAAAATAAAAAGGGAAAACCGTGTGGCTAATTTGGGAGGGATTTAAGTCCGGTTTTGTGAGAGTTTTTAGGAGGAAGAATGGGCCAAGTTGTAATGCTATCATTATGGATTAAGGCCCAAAGGTTGTACACAAGTGACAAGGTAAAATCGGCCCAAAGGAATCACATGAAGAGAAAAACGTGTGAATGGTTTCAAGTGGGAGCTTATATTTTAAAGTTAGGCATGGGATTTAATTTGTTAAAATGTATACATTCGTTTTATTCGTTCACTTATTATCGTTAAATACTTAGGGCATACTCGGGATTTAAAATGTCTTAAAGTTTTAAACGTCATTCATGAATTTGAGATCAAGGGTAATTTGGTTATTTTACGCGTTCAAAATTTTCGGGTTTTACACCTTAGTGTTGATGACCAGGAAGATTCTTGTTTTCATTCTAAGAGGTTGTGTGTTCATACGAGGTATACTAGAAGTATATCTGAGGATTTTAAAATTATCCACCGCAGTAAGGTTCATTGGATACGTGCCAAAGAAACCCCTGGGTGGGTACCGGATTTTGAGGAAGAAGAGGATGAAGTGTCTCTTGCTGGTACGTTAGAAGATGGAGAGGTAGATGCTAATGTGGATGATCATAAGAACTTGAATGGAGAAAGTGATATAGAAGAAGTGCCAGAAACCTGTGTTCAAGATGATTTGGGTAATAAAGATAGGAATGAAATAGGTGACAATCATAGTGAAAAACAGTCGGAAGATCCGTTCGGTATCTATGACGCCCTCAATAAAATGAGAAATGAATGCAACAATGGAAATATGGAGCATGATAGTTGTGAATATCCACCTGGTTTTACCCCAAAGGATGTTGAAGAATATAATGGAGATACACCTGATGAGAATCCGATAGAAAACATGAGCGTTGTTGGCGACAATGATAAAGAGGGAGGATCTGTGGAGAAGCAAAAAAGGGTTCGAAAGGAAGTAAGATCTGATTCATTTGAATCTAAAAGTTCAGGCCATTTTAAGAAATCGACAATTCCCCATACAGGAGGTTCTATCATCCAATTGATGGATGATTTGGTGAATGTTGGTCAGATTATGGGTTTTAATATGACAGGGTGTATAAACAATTTGGAAGAAATTATTAAATCACAAGGAGGGAATAATGTTCATAGATGAATTTTCTATCCTTGAACATTCAAGGCCTAGCTCAAAAGGCCAAAAAAGATTGGGTTAAGGATTTCTATATTTCGAATAAGGTGAATTTTATGTCTTTACAGGAAACGAAATCTGCTAATGTCGATCTCAGGTGTATTAAAAATTGTTGGGGGAATTTGGATTTTGATTATGTGGTCAGTGATGCAGTGGGGAATTCGGGTGGGATCTTATGTGTGTGGGATCCTCATATGTTTAAAAAGGATAATAAGACAATTTCTGATTTTTTTTATCATTATTCGCGGTATTTGGGTGCCTAGCGGGAAGAAATTACTAATCATATCAGTATACGCTCCTCAGGATTTAAAGGATAAGATGTCTTTGTGGGATTACTTATTATCTGTTATTTGTAATTGGGAAGGCGAAGTTGTAATGATGGGAGAATTTAATGAAGTGAGGGATTGTAGTGAAAGATTTGGTTCGGTTTTCAATAAGAAAGGGGCGAAGATCTTTAATACTTTCATTGCTAATGCAGGTTTAGTGGAGGTGCTTCTTGGTGGATGTTTGTTCACATGGTGTCATAGATCTGGAACGTAGATGAGTAAACTCGATCGGTTACTTATTTCTAAAACTCTTTTGGATACATGTCTTTCTATTTCTGCTATATCTTTAGAGAGATACTTGTCAGACCATCGTCCAATTTTGATGCGGGAAAATCATTGTGATTTTGGTCCGGTTCCTTTCAAATTCTTCAACTACTGGTGTGAAGTTGATGGTTTTGATAACCTTGTGGAAAACGTTTGGAAAGAGGATAGTGTTTGTGAGCAAAATGATTACACTAAATTCTTGAAAAAATTGAGAGTTTTGAAAGAAAGAATTCGGAAATGGGTGTATATTTATAAGGATTCTAAGAATGGCAGCTTGAGAAACTTACAGGAGGATCTTAAGTCGATTGATTCTCAAATTGATAAAGGGTATGCTTCTGAATCGGTCATCAATCAGAGAATGAACGTGATCAGATTAATGAACGAGCTGGAAAAGAATAGGAATATAGAAGTGGCCCAAAAAGCAAAAATAAAATGGGCTATTGAAGGTGACGAAAATTCGAAATTTTTCCACGATGTGTTAAATAAAAAAAGAAGTTGTCGTTCTATTCGAGGTGTGTTAAAGGATGGAGTTTGGATTGAATCGCCCCAGCTCGTTAAGGAGGAGTTTTATCAACATTTTAAAGATATATTTGAGCAATCAGGTGAACAGGGTCTTCGTTTGGACTTGGATTTTGTGAACCGTATATCTAGTGAGCAGAATGATATGTTAGAAGGTGAGGTTTCGATCGATGAAGTCAAAAAGGCAGTATGGGATTGTGGTACAGAGAAAAGTCCAGGACCCGATGGTTTTACTTTTGGATTTTTTCGACGATACTGGAAGTTAATTGAAGACGATGTGGTTAAAGCTGTTAAATGGTTTTTTAATCATGGCTCAATTCCTAAAGGTGGTAATTCTTCTTTTGTTACCTTAATTCCCAAAATCCCAAACGCCAATATGGTTAAAGATTTTAGACCGATTAGTCTCATTGGGAGTGTCTATAAAATCATTGCAAAGATATTGGCAAATAGGATCTCTATTGTTATAGGAGACATTGTAAATGAAATCCAATCTGCATTTGTGGCGGAGAGAAATATTCTAGATGGTCCTTTTATTTTAAACGAAATTGTTCAATGGTGTAGTAAAAAGAACAAGCAAGCTATGGTTTTCAAGGTTGACTTTGAAAAGGCTTATGATTCGGTTAGATGGGATTTTTTGGATAATATATTGTTGAGATTTGGTTTTGGTGAAAAATGGCGTTTATGGATTCGAAGTTGCCTCAAGTCTTCGAGGGGCTCGGTTCTTGTTAATGGCAGCCCAACGAAAGAATTTCAGTTTTATAAAGGCCTTAAACAAGGCGATCCTTTGTCCCCGTTCTTATTCATCTTAGTTATGGAAAGTTTACATATTTCTTTTCAAAGAGTGGTAGACGCGGGTTTGTTTAAAGGTATCAAGATTAGTCCTTCTATCCATATTTCACATTTGTTTTACGCAGATGATGCTATATTTATGGGACATTGGTGTCAATCGAATATTGATAATATCATTCGTGTGCTGGAGGTTTTTTATCGGGCTTCGGGCTTAAGGATCAATATGCACAAAAGTAAACTTATGGGGATTTCAGTGGAAACAAATATTGTTGAGCAAGCTGCTAACAAGATTGGTTGTATGGTTCTTAAAACTCCTTTCAAGTACCTTGGGGCTAAAGTGGGAAGTTTAATGTCGCGTATTCAGTCTTGGAATGATCTTAGTGAGAATATGGAGATTCGTCTATCTAAATGGAAGCTAAAAACGCTTTCAATCGGTGGGAGACTTACTCTCATTAAGTCCGTGTTGGGAGCGATTCATATTCATCATATGTCCATGTTTAAAATTCCTATGCAGGTTCTAAAGAAGTTGGAATCCACAAGGGCTAGGTTTTTCAACGGGGCGGAGGTTAACTCCAAAAAAGCAAACTGGTTTCGTTGGAAGAGTGTTATGGCCTCCAAAGATAACGGTGGTCTTGGGGTTTCGAGCTTATTTGCCCTTAATAGAGCTCTCATGTTCAAGTGGATTTGGAAGTTCATTGTTCAAAAAGGATCGTTATGGACTCGTGTGATTTCAGCTCTACATGGTGAAGATGGGAAGATAGGTAAGACTTTTTGCTCAAATTATCCTTCATTATGGTTATCTATAGTGAAGGAAGTGAAGGTGCTAAAGTCTTATGGCATAGATTTGTTAAGTTATATCAAGCCGATTTTGGGAAATGGTGCAAATACTTCTTTTTGGAATGTTCCTTGGCGTGGTGAGATGGCTCTTAAAGATTTGGCCCCTAGAATTTATATGCTTGAATCGTTGAAAGGGATCTCGGTAAAAGAAAAATTGGCTCATGGTAGTTTGCTTCTTTCGCTTAGAAGGCATCCAAGGGGAGGCGTGGAACAACAGCAGATGGATATGATTCAAGAGATTACTGATGGATGTAGTCTTAGTAATTCAATGGACAGGTGGTCTTGGTGTCTAAATGGTGTGGGTGAATTCACAGTTGCTTCGGTGAGAAGAGTTATTGATGATAATATGCTCCCTTCAAGCAATAGTAAGACGAGATGGATAAAGGAGGTTCCAATTAAAATTAATATTCATGCTTGGAAAGTGAAGAACGATTATCTCCCTACCCGGTTCAACATGTCGAGAAGAGGTATGGATATTGAATCAATTTTATGTCCTTTGTGTAACGATACGGCTGAGTCGTCTAGCCACTTATTTTTCTCATGTAAGTTCACTGTTGCTATTATGAGAAAGATTCATCGATGGTGGGAGTTGGATAGTAGGGATTTTACGTCTTACGAAGATTGGCTAGATTGGTTGGGGACTATTCGGTTTTCCATTATCAAAAAACGGTTGCTGGAAGGAATCTATTATATTGGTTGGTGGTTCATTTGGATGTGGCGCAATAAGGAGATTTTTGGGCAAGAGTCTTCTCTAAATTCCAATATTTTTGATGAGATTGTCTCTCGTTCTTTTATATGGGTTAATTCTAGATGTAAGAGTAAATTTAGTTGGATCGATTGGATGAAAAATCCTAACCTTATTACGTTGTAATTCCCTAGCACCTTGCTAGTTTTTTTTTTTTTTTTTTTTTTTTTTTTTTTTTTTTTTTTTTTTTTTTTTTTATATATATAAAATTCCGCCGTTCAGAAAAACTAGACTTTAATATTCTTCTTCATTCATATTCATTTCATCAATTGCAAAGTACAATATATAAAGTAAGGAAACATTAAACTACTTGCTAATTCTTAGGAGAACATGGGCCATGAGTATTGTAACTGACTAACTACTCTTAAGAAAAACTAAGAAGGAACATGGGAACATGATTTAATGGACTACATGGATGCAAATAATAAAGTACAAAATGGTCTTCACGTCATATATGATGTTTTAGACAAAACAGACTCCATTTTGCAATATGGGTTTAACCGTATCACAAGCACTACCGGCTCAGGGTGGGATCGTTTCGAGGTGTTGGCTTTGGCATTTCTCCGCATCAGTAGGAGTGAATTGGTGGAAACGGCGACCGTGTTTGCACATTCCTCTTTTCATTGTTTATTTTTTTAACATGTGTGAGAGACCGAGAGAGATATATTCTAGCAAAGAAAGTGGTTAGTATTGAAAATGAAACCATAATAAATAAAAGCATAGCTGTTATGATCAAGATCTCGATCTAGCTCTTAAGATCTTTCAATTTTACGATCTCGTTAAGTAAAAAAGACTCGATCCTTCGCAGGATGTTAAAAGGCATATTATCTTAAATAGGATCTCGATCTTACCATCGGATCATAAAATCTGGATACAATTCGATCCTACTTCCTGACTAACTAATAAACTATAATTGATTGAATTAAAGTAAAACAATAAAAGCAATCGTGGATTATTTAAATGTTTTATAAGAGTAAAATATATACATTTTTAGATTAAAAGATCCAGCATCTTTAATCACCGATTAGATATTTTAGTACTTTAAAGCATTAGGCGTTGCATTTTCATATTATATAACTTTTAGAACTCTTCTTTCTTCATAAATTTGTTATACAATCAGTTTTGAATACGAATTAGTATACACATAAGACTTTTAAACATTTAGGTAGAATCTTCCGATATCGATCTAATCTTACGATTTCGATTTTGAAAAGACAAAAATGTTCTAGTAAGATCTCGATCTTTAACAGCCCATGAATAAAAATTATTGGTAGCGTTGAAAGAGAAACCTGGTGACTCAAGTGGCCAACTTCCACCCCATTCAATCATAACTATATTGATGAAAATTTATTAATTTATGATACTTTAGAATAAAAACTAAGTTACCAATAAATTTATTTAAAAAAAAAAAACCAATAAATCCGCCGTTAAAAAAAAAAAAAAAAAAAAAAAACCAATAAATTTATTTAAAGCTGATTTTTTTTTATTTTTTATTTTTTTTATTTTTTTTTATGTTTTTTATGTTTTTTTTAGTAAACAGTAATAGTCAAATAAGAAAGAAAAAAAAAAGGGGATAATGACATGAAAAGGCCCATACTTGCCACCTTTTGTCATTGTATGTTGCGACCTTTTTTTTTTTGATTTTGGCACAAACTTTTCAAAATCGTGTCATTGTGGGGTCTGTGTGACCATTTTACCCTTCAAATTTTGAAAAAAGTAAGGGTAAAATGGTCATTTTCATGGCTGAAATAGTCACACAGACCCCACAATGACACGATTTTGAAAAGTTTGTGCCAAAATCAAAAAAAAAAAAAAGGTCGCAACATACAATGACAAAAGGTGGCAAGTATGGGCCTTTTCGTGTCATTATCCCCAAAGAAAAAAAAAAAAAAAAATACCGGAATGTTTTGTTAATGCAAAGTAAGTGGTACCAATGATGGGTTTAAAACTGAATTCTTATGGGAAATTGTCCCACATTGACATGGCAGAAAGAGGAGGAGGCAGGGTGTGTAGTATAAATATCGAGAGATTCCATTAGAAAACTCACTTACCTGGACGGGGTCAATGATTGATCAAGAAGGGTCATGGCCTAGGTTGGTGACCTCTATTGCACTTAGGAGGGGTGTCCGCCTAAGCTTGGCCCAAGTGGTCGAGCCTATGTCATAATTTGTTGAAGGGGAATGTGTTTGCACGGCCCTGTGCAATCTTTAGTTCAATTGTTTACTTTGTTGCAGGGGTATCTGGTCAATTTGTAAAACGGGCTTGCGTTTGTGTGACCTTGAAACCTAATAGTACAAGTTAATTGTCGAAGGGGCATGTGTTTTTTGTGCCGCGTATAATTTTTTGCTCAACTTTGTTTAGTCATTTCACTATACATCCTTTTGCGATAATTAAATGTCATTCTTATGAACTCATCTTCAATGTTAATCAGTAAGAACGCGTTCATGGTTTAAGCACCATGTTAACGGCTTTGGAAACTGATTTTGATATATGGACTTTGCTATAACACACATTGGAGTAGTCTTTCCGATGCGTATGATATTTAGTTAACATGCCCCTACCCAGCCTCAAAGTTGCGTATCCAAAATTGAGGTTCTCACTCTTAGAGACTGGGTATCAGTTTTTTTATCGTCACAACCATTACAATGTAGAAATCACAAATTTACAGTGACGAGTTATTGACAAATGCATAAAATTCAAATTTAGAAAAACGAAATTAAAACGTACAATGATGATCATGATGTCACAAATTTACAGTGACGAGTTAGAAGACCGCCATGTCATCTGATATCTCTTGGAACAACGACAACATGCTTTCGTTCCATAACCAAGACATGTAGTGACCAAAGGGCAGCTAATTTGAAGGTTAGAGGAAACATAAACTACAGGTGACACACTAGATTTTTTACAATATTCATTTTAACTCACCATTTAACTGACTAAAATTTAATTATGGGATAATGGCATGTAATAGCAACGTACTTTCCCATTTGTTCCATTATCAGATACGAACCTAAAAAATTACCATAATCACCATCCAACTCTTTGCTCCGTTAGTTCTTTTGGCATGTAATAGCAACGTACTTTCCCTTTTGTTTCATTATCATACGTTTTGACTAACGACCGTTTGTAATTAACTAAAAAAATATGTTTTCTTACGTTTTTATATGCTTTCAAGCGTTTTCATACGTTTTTATCCATTTTCTTACATTTTCATACGTTTTTGTTCGTTTGCACCGTTAGTCCTATTGACTAACGACCGTTTGTAATTAACTCAAAAATATGTTTTTCTTACGTTTTCATACGTTTTTATATGTATTCAAGCGTTTTTGTTCTTTTTTAAACATATTTTTGAGTTAATTACAAACGGTCGTTAGTCAAAAGGACTAACGGTGCAAACAAAAACATAAAGAAAACGGGCGAAAACGTATAAAAATGGATAGAAACGTATGAAAACGTAAGAAAACGTATGAAAACGTAAGAAAACGTATGAAAACATATTTTTGAGTTAATTACAAACGGTCGTTAGTCAAAAGGACTAACGGTGCAAACAAAAACGTATGATAATGAAACAAAATTTGAAAGTTGGATGGGTATTGTGGTATTTTTTCGGGTTCGTATATGATAATGGAACAAATAGGAAAGTACATTGCTATTACATGCCATTAACCCTAAAATTTACTCACTCCTTTATCTACTAATAATGGTTCCTATGCCAGCAACATACACTTGTTTTATGAGCACTTTCACTTTGGAAATTTGGGACCATTGTTAACATGGATCACTCCTTGTCAACAAAAGCTCTTGTTATGAGACATCCTTATTCATCCCATCAACTTACCATGATTCCCAAGATTGTTCGGATTAAAACAGGATTACAATGTGGTGGTTTTCTACTTTTCTCATTCATCAAGTAGAGACTCTTCGTCACGGATTTCTTATTGTAAAATGCTTGTGGCTCCACTAGAACATGTTTCGTTTGGTTTTTGTGTAATGCAAGTATCATCTTTTACTATGTGATGTTTTCTCAGGTCCATTGTAATGCAATATCAATGTAGCTATACGAACTTGCGTTCCGTTGAATAATTATATATTTTGAGACTCTTTCGTTTGATTTCATACTTCAGTACTTCAAGATAAAGTTAGTGAAATACAGAAATGTTTTGTAACATATTGTGTTTGGGGGTCCATTAACTAGTTCGTTCGAAAATTGAATTCTATGTATATGGACTCACATCGGCACGGTAAAAAGAATAGGCGGTAACGTATGTGATATAAATACAGAGAGATGCAATTGCAACAGTCACTTACCTGGACTCTGTCAATGAACGATCAAGAAGGTTCATGGCCTAGGAGGGGTGCCCACCTAAAGGTCGGCCCAAGTGGTCGAGTTTACGTCATAATTTATTGAAGAGGCATGTGTTGTGCGGCCCCGTACAATCTAAAGTCCAAAACTTTTACCTAGTTGAATGGGCATTTGTTTGCGTGCATCCCTACATGTTTTTGTTCAATCGCTTAATTGCTAGGATAGTGTGTTTGCAAGGCTGTGTATAGTTTTGGTTCATCTTTTTAAAGCCTGTTTTACTTGATACATTGTGATTATAGTCTTTCTGATGCTTATAGAATTTTTGTCTCATTACTCAAAATAGTTCCTCACAGTTATGCTAATCTGGTCTAAAAGTATAGTTAAGGTTTCAAAATCCCAGGAAATAGTCGATCATTAGCACAATAATAAAATTGTAAGTTTTGCTGTATCAGAATAATGCTACTAATGTTAGTTGAATGAACTAGCTGTTAAAGTGTAGTATTGTGTCTGGGCATATAGGCAACTTCAAATTTTAAATACTACGTATAATATATACCTCCCATACACTTGCAGTAGGAGAAAGATCCGGAAAACGCGTTCTTGAATATCCAAAACGTGTGGATAGAACGGCTGAGATTGTTTTCATCTTACTAACCAAAAACTGGAACTTCTGTTGGCCTATCTGGTTGTATATATTGAAACATGTATGTGAACAATGTAATTACTGCAATTAATATTTAACACATAACTTGAAGTTTGTAGTGACGGGTGTTAATTACAAAGACAGAAAAAACAACACAAAATGACAGATGAATGAGGTTATGATTTGCTGCAAATTCGAGCTTCTTGTCTCTTTCTTTAGTCACCCTAAAGCAGTTAACTTTCTGGCTCTGTTGTGCTGCTCGAGCAAAAAACAGTGCTTGACAGAAATTTCTGTTTGTCCAAAAGTTTAAATCAGTTTACAAAAGTCTTCGACAGACCTATATAACCTGTAAACTTGATTTTTAAGTTTTTACCGTTTATAAAAGTACACTCATTTGTTGTTTGACTGTACTGAGATTGACTTTTTAACCGGTTAAACCACATTCTGGTCTTTATTTTAAATGTTGTTCTTATGTTCTGCAAAAGAGAGAGACAGAGAGTGGCGTCGAACGTGCAATATTTTTTTCAAACAACAATCATGAGTCTATTTACATAACAAAAATGTAACCAAAACCTTTGGCATCTCATCGGTTGACTTTTTATGTTTGAAGAAAATGTATTCAGAGTCACAAATCACACTAATCTATGGCCATTGTACTATAAACTTATTGCTTTCAGGATAAACTGGTCACAAAAACAAAAAACAAAAAAAAAAAAAAAAAAAAAAAAAAAAAAAATTGCAAAAAAGTGGTTTTGAAAGATATGATAAGTTGGTGCTGAAACTTGTGGCATATTGGTGTAAAACTATAAATTTGTGATTAAGCGGTGACTAGAAAAGTGCTTATACTGGCTACCGTCATGACATTTCTGCCTTAGAAACTATTTCCGCCTGAATTCAGAACTCGTAAAAAGGTGTAAGGTAAGGTTATGGGATGAAATGAATCAAGGACATATACGAGTGAAAGGGAACGAAACGAATATAAGACACAAAGGGATGTATATACCATATATGATGTTGTAGTCTTCTTTATGCTTCTCGACATTAATTAAAATGTCTTTTTGTTAGTCTCTAATTTATGCATAAGATACGCTAATGCCTTTGACTTGCTTATGCATGATGGGGCTTAGGCAATATCGGAATATTTAAACTCGATCAGCAGTGAGCCAATGACAAATGCAAAATGATAAGAGATTTCACTATCATGGGTTAGTCCTCCAATGTATGCCTTTTTTTATAAGTTCATTTGTTTATAGATATGTTGGTATCAAGCTCTTGGACCCTGTGGGCTGTGCCATTAACTATTCTACACATCTTATAATATTACTTGGTTCTTCACATTTTAACCACTATAACAAGTAATTACTTCAGTTAATCGTTGCTTGAACACATCGTGAACTGAACCATTTTCACCGTTACTTATTGATGGTATTGATCTAGTTAACGGCATACACCACTATATACACTGCAGCTTGTGCCATGGCAGACAACTTCTTTAGATGTATAAAATGGGTGGTTCTTGTAATGGGTCAAAACGGATGCTAATTTGTATGGCTCAGGCTGGGTTCACCTGAAACACCTTTTATACAAAAATTTAAGTTTTTATGAATAATTAGCACCCACTTATTATGATACTAATCTAATTTGAGTAATATAACATAGATTTTTTTTATGTATTAAAAATATGCTCCGAGTGCTTTTTGACCCTTTTGATCCATTTCTGTTGAAGTTTATAATTTTTTTTACCATACCTGTAGGATACAACTACTATATTTCTATGAGGGCATTTCAAATGCTAGAAATTTGACCTGGTCAAATAAATTTTATATAGTACTGTACTGATTTTCATATAACATCGAGGAAAGTTCAATACGGAACAAGATTTTTCTAAAGTACAAATCCTTTGATCTCAACCATCCATTCTTTTAAAATCCAAAGGTCTAGATTCATCCTCATTTTAATATAATTAATTATTAAAGGGTACTTTTGTAATATCATTCCAAACTAAACATACACCCTTGACCTCCTCATTTATTTTCTCACACACACACACACGAAAATCACACCAAACCACCACAACCGTCACCAAACCAAACGTTTCTGCCACGACCGTCACCAAACCGCCACGACCGTCACCAAACCACCACAACCGTCCGATCAGATTACTAACCGGAGGTGAGATCCATGAGATCCGACAAGATCAGACACACATAGATCCGACACGCATATATGACGTGGCAGTGGTTTCGTGGCGGTGACTCGCCGGAAAATGAGGTGTGATTGTTTGATTCGCCGGAGATTTGTTTAACACGTGCATATGCCTCTCTCGAGTTTAAATGGGCATACACTCTGTCTTGTAACTTTTTAAGCTGGAATAAAAAGAAAAGAAAAAAAAATAGATCGGAATAAAAAGAAAAAGATAGATCGAGGAATTGAAAAGATGAATTGAAGAGAGATGGGAGATAACTTGTAAGAAGAATATTGCTTGCTTGGATTGAGAGAAAGACACGCGCTCTTTGTAATAATTACATTTGCAATTTGGGTTGCTAAAAGGAAATTGGTCAAGATCTATGGAATTTAGAGTTGAAAAAAGAAAAAAAAAGTTACTGTCTTGTAGGAGACATGTGCTTGCAAAATATACTTTTATAATCAACCTAGAACTCACTATTAACAAGTTAGACAATGAATCCCTTGAGATTCAGATTCATACTGAATCCCATGGGATTCACAATGAATCCCTTGTGATTTCATACAGAATCTCATGGGATTCACAATGAATCCCAATGAAACCCATGGGATGCACCAAAGAATCCCATGTGATTCACAATGAATCCCATGGGATGCATCAAAGAATCCCATGGGATTCATACTGGATCCTTTGTGATTTATCGTCTTTTTACGAATCCCGTGGGATTTCTTTACGAATCCCGTGGGATTTTTCTGAACGGAAATTTTTTGAAAAAAAAAAAATCGTCTTTTTAGGAATCCCATGGGATTTCTTTACGAATCCCGTGGGATTTTTCTGGACGGAAATTTTGAAAAAAAAATCGTCTGTTTACGAATCCCATGGGATTTTTTTACGAATCCCGTGGGATTTTTCTGGACGAAAATTTTGAAAAAAAAAATTCGTCGAAAGTATATAACAATGCATATCTATAGAAAGATGATTTAATTCTCGTCGCGATGGTGTATTTTTCGTAGCTTGAAGATTTACCGTTTGCAAGATACGTTGTTTTTTAAAAAAGGTGAAAAGTGGGTTTTTATATTAAATGAGCTAAAATGCCAATTTTGCCCTCCCTTTGTTATTTTTTGGTTTGATCTTAGCCATTAGATGAAAGGTGGATAGATGGTTGAGATTGACTTATTTGTTTTTTAAAGGATACATGTTTTGCATAGATCTCACCTCGTTAGTGAAATACAGAAATGTTTTGTAACATATTGTGTTTGGGGGTCCATTAACTAGTTCGTTCGAAAATTGAATTCTATGTATATGGACTTAGTCTCACATCGGCACGGTAAAAAGAATAGGCGGTAACGTATGTGATATAAATACAGAGAGATGCAATTGCAACAGTCACTTACCTGGACTCTGTCAATGAACGATCAAGAAGGTTCATGGCCTAGGAGGGGTGCCCACCTAAAGGTCGGCCCAAGTGGTCGAGTTTACGTCATAATTTATTGAAGAGGCATGTGTTGTGCGGCCCCGTACAATCTAAAGTCCAAAACTTTTACCTAGTTGAATGGGCATTTGTTTGCGTGCATCCCTACATGTTTTTGTTCAATCGCTTAATTGCTAGGATAGTGTGTTTGCAAGGCTGTGTATAGTTTTGGTTCATCTTTTTAAAGCCTGTTTTACTTGATACATTGTGATTATAGTCTTTCTGATGCTTATAGAATTTTTGTCTCATTACTCAAAATAGTTCCTCACAGTTATGCTAATCTGGTCTAAAAGTATAGTTAAGGTTTCAAAATCCCAGGAAATAGTCGATCATTAGCACAATAATAAAATTGTAAGTTTTGCTGTATCAGAATAATGCTACTAATGTTAGTTGAATGAACTAGCTGTTAAAGTGTAGTATTGTGTCTGGGCATATAGGCAACTTCAAATTTTAAATACTACGTATAATATATACCTCCCATACACTTGCAGTAGGAGAAAGATCCGGAAAACGCGTTCTTGAATATCCAAAACGTGTGGATAGAACGGCTGAGATTGTTTTCATCTTACTAACCAAAAACTGGAACTTCTGTTGGCCTATCTGGTTGTATATATTGAAACATGTATGTGAACAATGTAATTACTGCAATTAATATTTAACACATAACTTGAAGTTTGTAGTGACGGGTGTTAATTACAAAGACAGAAAAAACAACACAAAATGACAGATGAATGAGGTTATGATTTGCTGCAAATTCGAGCTTCTTGTCTCTTTCTTTAGTCACCCTAAAGCAGTTAACTTTCTGGCTCTGTTGTGCTGCTCGAGCAAAAAACAGTGCTTGACAGAAATTTCTGTTTGTCCAAAAGTTTAAATCAGTTTACAAAAGTCTTCGACAGACCTATATAACCTGTAAACTTGATTTTTAAGTTTTTACCGTTTATAAAAGTACACTCATTTGTTGTTTGACTGTACTGAGATTGACTTTTTAACCGGTTAAACCACATTCTGGTCTTTATTTTAAATGTTGTTCTTATGTTCTGCAAAAGAGAGAGACAGAGAGTGGCGTCGAACGTGCAATATTTTTTTCAAACAACAATCATGAGTCTATTTACATAACAAAAATGTAACCAAAACCTTTGGCATCTCATCGGTTGACTTTTTATGTTTGAAGAAAATGTATTCAGAGTCACAAATCACACTAATCTATGGCCATTGTACTATAAACTTATTGCTTTCAGGATAAACTGGTCACAAAAACAAAAAACAAAAAAAAAAAAAAAAAAAAAAAAAAAAAAAAATTGCAAAAAAGTGGTTTTGAAAGATATGATAAGTTGGTGCTGAAACTTGTGGCATATTGGTGTAAAACTATGAATTTGTGATTAAGCGGTGACTAGAAAAGTGCTTATACTGGCTACCGTCATGACATTTCTGCCTTAGAAACTATTTCCGCCTGAATTCAGAACTCGTAAAAAGGTGTAAGGTAAGGTTATGGGATGAAATGAATCAAGGACATATACGAGTGAAAGGGAACGAAACGAATATAAGACACAAAGGGATGTATATACCATATATGATGTTGTAGTCTTCTTTATGCTTCTCGACATTAATTAAAATGTCTTTTTGTTAGTCTCTAATTTATGCATAAGATACGCTAATGCCTTTGACTTGCTTATGCATGATGGGGCTTAGGCAATATCGGAATATTTAAACTCGATCAGCAGTGAGCCAATGACAAATGCAAAATGATAAGAGATTTCACTATCATGGGTTAGTCCTCCAATGTATGCCTTTTTTTATAAGTTCATTTGTTTATAGATATGTTGGTATCAAGCTCTTGGACCCTGTGGGCTGTGCCATTAACTATTCTACACATCTTATAATATTACTTGGTTCTTCACATTTTAACCACTATAACAAGTAATTACTTCAGTTAATCGTTGCTTGAACACATCGTGAACTGAACCATTTTCACCGTTACTTATTGATGATATTGATCTAGTTAACGGCATACACCACTATATACACTGCAGCTTGTGCCATGGCAGACAACTTCTTTAGATGTATAAAATGGGTGGTTCTTGTAATGGGTCAAAACGGATGCTAATTTGTATGGCTCAGGCTGGGTTCACCTGAAACACCTTTTATAGAAAAATTTAAGTTTTTATGAATAATTAGCACCCACTTATTATGATACTAATCTAATTTGAGTAATATAACATAGATTTTTTTTATGTATTAAAAATATGCTCCGAGTGCTTTTTGACCCTTTTGATCCATTTCTGTTGAAGCTTATAATTTTTTTTACCATACCTGTAGGATACAACTACTATATTTCTATGAGGGCATTTCAAATGCTAGAAATTTGACCTGGTCAAATAAATTTTATATAGTACTGTACTGATTTTCATATAACATCAGCATATCTTGCACCATACAGGTGACAAATGTAATCCAACAAATAGTTTGACGACCCCTACAATATTTCTGCTTATAATGGCACCATGTGTTAACTCTTATTTAGTTCGACACGTATATATAAACACACATTCCACGTAACCTCATTACATAACAAAATACGAAAAAATATTTTTTAATTTATTAAATGGTGAGAAAGAGGCAAGAATTTGAGGGAGAAGAGGGAGAGAACAATGGTAACAATGAGGTCATCTGGGATCAAGCAATGAACGTAGCCATGACCAACGAGAACCTCGTTGGAGGAGCTATCCGGGCACGAAAAAGGTTTGTAGGGGTTCGCCAACGTCCCTCAGGAAGATGGGTGGCTGAGATCAAAGACACCATACAACAAATAAGAGTATGGTTAGGTACATTTGATACTGCTGAGGAGGCTGCTAGAGCCTACGATGAAGCAGCGTGTTTGCTTCGTGGGGCCAATACTCGAACCAATTTCTGGCCTTGTAATCCTTCTAACAAGTCTCCGGCTCTTTCTTCAAAAATCACAAATCTTTTACTTCAAAGACTTAGAGCAAGAAATGGTGCTAATGTTGAAAATGGCGACTTTGGTGCATTAATGCCGATTGCACATTCTTTCCAGCATCATCAACAATTTCAAGATTCGTCAAGTCATGTTCAAGATTCAAACTTTAACCAAATCTTGGACATTCCAGATACCACTAGTGATAATGCTACTAATTATAGTAATTATACTAGTGACTCTTTTAGCGCAAGTTATGAACATGGTTCGAAAGATACAGTTATTGATGATTTTAGAGGTGTTGATCATTCTTTTATAGTAGATGAGCCTAAAGTAGAGGGCAACGAAGAGATTGACTTAGGTTTAACCGATTTATTATTTGTTGACAATATCGGATCGTCTATGAACTATTCACCATTTGATATTGCAGAAGAGATAACGAAGGAAAACTACAATGAGGCTGACCCGTCGATGCTTAGTGAAGCCACGAAGAGAATGAAGTTTGAAAGGAATATTTCCGCTTCTCTTTATGCTTTTAATGGGATATCCGAATGCTTGCGGATGAAGGAAAACCCGAAGCCTGAACATTTATCAAATCTTGGTCCCAAAAATGATGTAGCAAATTTAGCAGTAGATAAATTATCGGAAAGCAAAGATACTTTAATGAGTATGGAATCATTATCTTCGTCGAGTAGCAAGGAATGTGATGAATCTTTTCTTTGGAGTTCTTTTGATCTACCTTCACTAGATATGTTCTTTAGTGGATCAGATTAAGGGTTTAAGAATAGTATTTGGTTTAAAGATTTTAGCACCCTTTGATAAGTTATACTGTACTACGATAGCCCCTTTAACAAGAGAGGTGGTGATTGTATTCTTTTATTTCTTGCATTAATAAAAATATTTCAAATTTTATGATTTTATTTTATTTTTGAACAAAAATATTATGATTTGGTTAAAGATAAAATGTGTTCTTTCATGACAATCACAAATTTACTTTTTTTTTGAGGTCAGCAATATTTTCTAATCAATGCCTTCATGCAAAACTATTGCTCACGATTTACAACAAGATTAAAAATCTTAAGTAAATACTAATTAGAATCTATTGTTACAATACAAAGATCTTAAATTCCAGTATATCTATATCTTTACTCTGGTCCTTTACGAGTTGTGACATTAATCATGTGTCATTATAATGATTTTCTATGAAAGTACCATAGCCCCATAGGTAACAATCGCAAGTTAAAATCCAGACATGCCTAGATAAGAAGTAAAATTATCATGGTACATATTATTAGCCAAAATCTTTATAAAACGTTTTTTTTGTGATAAAATAGAACACAAAAGAGAACAAACCAAGTCGTTGTAGTATAGTGGTAAGTATTCCCGCCTGTCACGCGGGTGACCCGGGTTCGATCCCCGGCAACGGCGTTCATTTTTTGACATATTTTAAATTTTCATTTTAAAACTAAAGTTTGTTTAAAGGGAGTAAAATTGCACTCAATGCTCTTTAAATTAGGGCAACGAATCAGTTTTTGCATATATATCCTTCCGAAAATGCATAATTGCATATATATCCAAAGCATGCATAAAAACCATTGTACTGTGTGCATCAAAAACTTGTATAAAGGATATATATGCAATTATTCACTTTGGGAGGGATATATATGCAATTCTGCCTTTAAATTATTGCAACGAATCAGACTTAGATAAAAGATCAATATAAATCTCATATCTAATAAATCAATTATTTCCATTCATTTTTTTGATGAACACAAAAAAAAAAAACTTGTATAAAGGATATATATGCAATTATTCACTTTGGGAGGGATATATATGCAATTCTGCCTTTAAATTATTGCAACGAATCAGACTTAGATAAAAGATCAATATAAATCTCATATCTAATAAATCAATTATTTCCATTCATTTTTTTGATGAACACAAAAAAAAAAAACTTTCACCTTCTTTTTAAAATGAATCACATGTGATTTTTACAAATCACATGTGATTTCCTCGTCGGAAATTTAAAAAAAAAAAAAAAAAATTCGTCGAAATTATATAGAAGTGTATATCTATAGAAAGATAATTTAATTCTCGTCGCGACGGTGTATTTTTCGTAGCTTACCGTTTGCAAGATATGTTTACTTAATTTCGGTATTAAGAAGGGTTACACAATAGCAGCGTACTATCCATCAAGTTCCATTATCATATGTGTACTTAATTTCGATCCACTATGTGCTATTAAGGGTCCGTTTGGTTTGTAGGTGGGTTTAGAATTAAGTGTAGGTGGGTTTAGAATTAAGACGTGGATTTGAATTTGGTTTGAAAAAAAATGATGAAAGAGAAAAATAATGATTGTTTTAAAAATAAAATTATTTATATGATAATTGAAATAAAATATAATATAAAAAGTAAGAAATGAAAATGATAAAAATTAATTAAGTTAAATATGTGATTGACAAATTTTGAAAGAATAAACAAAATTATTTAATTAGATTAAAAATTGAAAACCCTCTTAAAACCCACCAAATTGACGGGGCTATTATTTTGGAATCATGCTCACTTTTAAATCCCAATTATTACAACCAAACATTTAATTTAGGTTTTGACTCGATCCAAACCTCTCAAAAACCACATATCAAACGCACATTAACTTTCCAATTGTGTCTTTTGCTGAGGAGTCAACAACTTAATTAGAAATTACCAAAATACCCTGACACGTAAGCAAATGTATAATTTCAGATGAAATTTGAAAGTTTGTAGCATAAGAGGAATGATAATAAGCACACGTGTGATAATTGATCGAACTTAAAGGAAAATACATTGGCATTATATGGCCTGAACCCTAGAGGTGGCCAAAACTCGGATCCGAAAAAAATCGGAACCGGATCTAAACCGGATCCGGATAAGAGTCAAAGTCAAGGAACCGGATTGGATATTTCCGGATCTGGCCCCCAAAAAACCCGGACCGGTAGCACCGGTTCCGGTTCGGTTCCTAACCGGATCGGATCCTAAGAACCGGTCGAACCGGATCCCAAGAACCGGTCGCAAAAAACTAATAAGGATGTAGTATGGATCCAGAATCATGGTAATGAAGATATTTTATCATCTTGGAACAATGATCCAACAATGGAAAAACAAAGTAGGGAGACAGTAGTGGTGTAGACTGCTACATGAGGTTACAAAGTTATCAGCAAGTACAAAGTTATCAGCAAATACCTTTATACTGTTGTGTAGAGTTAAAAGACTTGTGATTATGCCGAATACCTTTATACAAAGTTGCAGAAAATGGGCAAAAAAAACAACACAAACGGCTCTTTTTTGCTACTGTACCAAATTGCAGAAAATGTCCCATATTACTGTTGGATCCGGTTTGGAACCGGTTCCCAAGAACCGGATCTCGAACCGGTTTGGAAAAATCCGGTTCCGAACCGGTTCTAGCGCCTGAAAACACGAACCGGACAGGAACTACTGGATCTTCAAGGAACCGGACCGGATCTTGCAGGAACCGGCTTTGACCGGATTCGGATTCGGATTTTTTTTTGGTTCCGGTTCAGGAACCGGATACGATGGCCACCTCTACTGAACCCTATTAAGAACATACTAACTTTGTGGTTATATACTACTGCTATTATGAGTCACAATCACATTCTTCGTGCTTATTACCTAACATAGTTTCTAAAGCTACACCAATATTCAATACAGAGACTAAGCAGTTATATTAATATATTTACAAATAAAATTATGCTGTAAGGTTAATCAGTCTGCTATTTAAGGACTGCAATAACCGCTAAGCGAGCAAGTTAATTACCTTGTAACTCCTCCATAGCTCTTCTAAGCTATGCTTCAATTTGAGAACAACAAGCTTCGTTGGTTGGAAAGTTTCAGGGAATGGACTCGCAGGATACTTAACCCAATGAATACACGCCAACTCATTTGAAAGAAAATCAGACTCTACAACATCTCTCTGAGCCAGTGATACACATCAGGATAGCCGGAAACATTAAACATTAGTTTATCCATGTTTAAGAGATGCTTAGGAATATGTGATGACTAGTAATACACTTCAGTCCATTCCTGCCACAAAAAATAAAGTAGTAACATGTAAGGACTGGGTTAAAGTATACTCCATGTTTTATTGGTATGTACGTAAGGGTCTGCGTCATGCGTGTTTATCAATCAATGCACAATATAGCGTAAATCTTAAAAAGTAAGCCTAACGTTAAGCATTCTTGTATACCTGAAACCGAAACATATTTCTACAATATCTGCAAATCGTCAATCTTCCTCAAGTTTTTCGGGATTTTTGCTAGCTTTGATTTAAAATTTTTCCCGTCGATAGATAAATTGGCAGCCAAGTTCTTGTACCATATCATGATGTCCATCATCATACCTTCGAAATTAGTTGTAAAATACTCTTCCATTCTGTCTATTAACCTTTATAACAAAGTGCAAATAGCAAACATCAAGCATCACCATTACCATATCTTTATTCACCTCTCTTAAGAAACATGCAATATCCAAGAATAACAATTCCCCCTCTAGGTCAAGTCCATGCCAGCTAATTTTGAGCATTTCCACAATTTGAATTACTGGAATATCTCTTAGTCTATGGATGGTAATAAACCACTTATCCATGGGTATGCCACACATAAATGAATCTGAAATTATAGGTACCATCCGGTGCCCAGCAGCATAAGAAACCACACGTAGAGAAAGCTTTTTTATAATCTTCTAAAGGTTCATCTACAGAATATGCATGTCTGTTAACGAGCTGGATAGCCCCGGCATTTGATAATAAACTAGCAGAAAGTACCTTGTCTACATTGTGACTTATTACCAAATATCCATCTCTTGTGGTGATTATTATCCGGCTCCCATCACCAAACCAATCACGCGATCCAGCTAACGCTTCTAGTTGGTAATCAAGGTCATCAACATCATCAAGAAGAATTAACAGATTACTACAACATATCATACCTTTAATGTTATAGAAGAATAGAATAGGGTAGTTTAGTGTATGTTTTATTTATGTATTCTGTAAGTAAGTAATAATCCGACCCATTATATTGGGTTGGGTCATAGGATAACGGTATAAACCGTTTTTAGGGTCATGACTTTTATTGAATCGGTATGTCTCTTCTCCAAAAGTCACGCTGTAACAAGGCACCGATTCAATTAGTATATATAGGGCAAGAATTCTGTAAACAAATCATTCCATCAATACAATTCAGTAAATATATCGCTTGTTATTTCTGTGTAAACTTCTGCACTTTGTTTCTATCACAACACAACCACAAGAAACACCCAACAAAGATAAGGTGCTAGTAAGGAAACTACTTAACTCTGTTCCAAAGAAGTTTTTACCGATCGTAGCAACTATAGAACAATATCAAGACCTAGACGAAATGACGTTTGAAGAAGCCATTGGAAGGTTAACAGCCTATGAAGAACGAATCAAGAGTCAAGACATACTAGAGGCAAATGATCAAGACAAGCTTCTCATGGCAAGTTCAAACAACAAAACTTATGGTAAATGGCGAGGTAAAGATTTCAACAAAGAAGGCAAGGAAAGCACGAAATGGAAGAATAATTCGAATACGAGTCAAGGAACTAAAGACAAGAGCAAGCTCAGATGTTATGAATGTGGCAAGCATGGACACTTTGCGAAAGAATGCACGAAATGGAAATACAACAAGCAAGAAGAATCACATCTCATCTATGACACTGACACTGAACCAACATTGCTGTAAAGACAAGGAAAGAAGACTCAATTGCAGTCTATAACATTAGGGGGGAGAATGTTGGACCTTTAATGTTATAGAAGAATAGAATAGGGTAGTTTAGTGTATGTTTTATTTATGTATTCTGTAAGTAAGTAATAATCCGACCCATTATATTGGGTTGGGTCATAGGATAACGGCATAAACCGTTTTTAGGGTCATGACTCATCTATGACACTGACACTGAACCAACATTGCTGTAAAGACAAGGAAAGAAGACTCAATTGGAGTCTATAACATTAGGGGGGAGAATGTTGGACCTTTAATGTTATAGAAGAATAGAATAGGGTAGTTTAGTGTATGTTTTATTTATGTATTCTGTAAGTAAGTAATAATCCGACCCATTATATTGGGTTGGGTCATAGGATAACGGTATAAACCGTTTTTAGGGTCATGACTTTTATTGAATCGGTATGTCTCTTCTCCAAAAGTCACGCTGTAACAAGGCACCGATTCAATTAGTATATATAGGGCAAGAATTCTGTAAACAAATCATTCCATCAATACAATTCAGTAAATATATCGCTTGTTATTTCTGTGTAAACTTCTGCACTTTGTTTCTATCACAACACAACCACAAGAAACACCCAACAAAGAACCTGTGAAACAGAGATATCGAAGGGAAGATTGCAACAGATTACTACAACATATCATACTTTTTATCTTTTGTTTTCCTTCTTCAACACTCTGCACCTCCACGTGTTTTTTCAATATAGTTGTTAGAACCCCTTCTTGCAGACTTTTTAAACCATATCTTCTTGATTCCTCCTGAATATTTTCAACCATACAGTGAGCTTTAAACTGGTGACAGATTTCCTCATAAACAGAAGTCGTCACAGTAGTCTTACCAGCACCCCGAAACCCCCATACGCAAACCATGTGCACACCACCTGACCCAACTTGCAATCGTGATATCAAATCTGACTGGCTAGTACTTCCCAAAGGATCTTCATAAAGATCATGAGTTGAGGATAACACTTTATTATTTGAAACTTTAGCCAAGAGTTGTTTTAATGCCTTGTACTCCATGCCTACACACTGAAGAATATGGGTAATTTGAGTTACAGAATATGCTCACATTCACAGAGGTCATTTTCTCCAAGTCCCCAAAAAATAAGGAGTTTTCAAATTGAATTTGAAGTATACAGAATAGTAAACCTACCACGAAAGCTAATATCACAGATGCTCCCAAATCATAAAATCGTGTTTTTTCACAGATGGGAAGGGTTCCATGAATGGAGGCAAGAAATAAGAATTTGGTGAGTTTTTAAACCATGTTTGTCGGCGTATATAGTCAATTTTGGTGAGTTTTTTAAGCATGTAGATTTACCTTGTGCATATGAACATTTTTTAAATAGGCAACACCTTAAACATATAGGGGATGTTTCGTGAGGAGAAGCTTATGGGAGCTTGAGGTTATAAAGTAAGATTTCACCAACTCGTGAAAAACATAAAACATGAAAGTTGTAGACCTTTGTTCTCTCTTTACCCAGAAATTTGAATCACTCAAATCTAATATGATATGAGTGAGATATCGCACCTTAAAGATGATGTTTTAGTTATATTTGTTGCATACAAGGTGTTTTATAAAATATCTAGCTTAGATTTTTATTATTAAAATTGCGTTACTAATTTTTGTACCACAATGCATCATTAACCATTTTATCATTGTAAGATTTAAAAAGTAATGTTTTTTTAATTGTTATTTAAAAAAAAAATGCCGTATTGTGTGTTATTGCGTTTTTTACCATAAATTTGACAAATATTAAATTCGAATTAGAAAAATTATAAAACTTAAAAGTTATAGATTTTAGGTCAATCTTTACCATGGTTTTTGAATGCCTCAAATCCAATGTCATATGAGTGAGATATCACACGTTAAAGATGACGTTTTAGTCATTAGTTCATCAGTTCATCAGTCTTATTCATGAACTGATGAACAACAATAACTAATGAACAAGACTAACTACCGATGAATAAAATTAACTACTGATGAACAAGACTAACTGAGATCAATCTACAAGTTGTTCATAACTGTTCATCAGTTAGTCTTGTTGATGAACTGATGAACAACATTTATTGATGAACAAGACTAACTACTAATGAACAAAACTAACTGATGAACAAGACAACATCAATCAACATGTTGTTTATAAGTGTTCATCAGTTCATCAATCTTGTTGATGAGCTGATGAACAACACTAACTGATGTACAAGACAACATCAATCTACGCGTTGTTCATAAGTGTTCATCAGTTAGTCTTGTTTATCAGTTCATCAGTCTTGTTGATGAATTGATGAACACTAACTGATGAACAAGACAATATCAATCAACCTGTTATTCATAAGTATTCTTCAGTTAGTCTTGCTGATGAATTGATGAACACTAACTGATGAAAAAGACTAAGTACTAATGAACAAGACTAATTGATAAACCTAACAACATCAATCTACATGTTGTTAATCAATAAATAAAAATGTTTTTCATAAATAATAAGTGTAATTCATCAATAAAAAGAGATGTTCATCAATAAATAGTCTTGTTCATCAGTTAGTCTTGTTCTTCAATTAGTCTTGTTCATCAGTTAATGTTGTTCATCAGTCTTAATCCATGTTCATCATAATTCATGTTGTTCATAAACCATGTTTTTCATCATCATATATGACTAAAACGTCATCTTTAACGTATGATATCTTACTCATATGACATCGGATTTGAGGGATTCAAAAACCACAGTAAAGATTGACCTAAAATCTATAACTTTTATGTTTTACAATTTTTCTAATTCGAATTTAATATTGGTCAAATTTATGGTCAAAACGCAATAACACACAATACCTACATTAAAAAAAATAATAACAATTAAAAAACATTACTTTTTGAATGTCACATTGATAAAATGGTTAATGAAGCATTGTGGTATAAAAATTAGTGCATTTAATGCAATTTTAACACTAAAAATCTAAGCTAGACATTTTATCAAACACCTTTTGTGCAACAAATATGACTAAAACATCATCTTTAACGTGTGATATCTCACTCATATCACATTCAATTTGAGTGATTCAAATTTCTGGGCAAAGAGTGAACCAAAATCTACAACTTTCATGTTTTAAATTTTTCACAATTCGATATTTATGAGGGTACAAAATAAGGTCGAAAATGCCAAAAAAATAAAGAAAATTAACACCCACTTGATACGTAAAAAAAAAAAGTTTCGAAATTTTTAACAAAATTTATACCAAATTATAGAGGATTAAATTTTAGAAATTATGGTGAAATCGGTTTTTTCTAAAAGTTTGTCGTTCGAGGGTGAAAAAGAAAAAAACGGGTTAAAAGACCAAAACGCCCTTTGACCGAAATTAATAAAAAAAATGAAAGGTCTTGACTAGATCTAATCCAACGGTGGAGATTACTTTTTAAACTTTGTAATATTTACTTATTTGCAAATGATCCGCTACTTCTAGTGATTTATTATACACAATAGAAAGATTAAAAAGTAAGGAGTATTTTATTGAAAAAGGGGAAAATTATGTAACTAGACTGTTGAATTTTTGACCGGGCTTTATTAGGCATTTTTTTTTCACTTTCAAAAATTAGATCGGGGCAACTGAACTACTTGGCAACTGAATATAATCGCGACATGTGTTCATATATTTTTTTTTTAATAAAGTACAAAACTTGTAAGTATGTGTAAGGTATATGTAAGGTATGTGTATGGTATATGTAAGGTATGTGTATGGTATTCTGTATAGGGAAACTAGTACTTACTGGGCAACTGTATTTGAGCAACTTAACATTTTTTGTCATTTATCGAAGATCAAAAATTATAAAATATTATTATGGTACAAGTTGCCAAATGTACTTTTAGGGCAACTTTTCAAAAAATATTTGGTTAAACAAAAAAAATATATATAAAAAAAACACACACACACAATCCATTTCTCTTCCACCGCTCCCACCATGGAATCTACAAACAGTAAATTCATCCTCTCCGGCTTCCAGATTAAACCATAACTCTACCATACTATTAAACAGTAAAGAACCCCTATTTGTTTAACAAGTTTTCTATATGCCTAATGTTAATGAGTTGTATGATGTGAAAATAAGTGTTAGGTCATCAGTTAAGTTGCTGCAAGATATTAAAGGTAAGTTGCACACCAATCAAAGGCGTGAATTGTTGTTTAGAAGTACTGTTTTTGGTCCTTGGTTGGATATTCCCTATGCATCAAATGATAGCCATTTGATGAATTATGTTTTGCAGCATCAGGTTACTGCGTCTAATATTTGTCTTGATTTCCCAATTATATACCACATTGGGGATCATTTCTTACAATTTGGCCGGAAAGAATTTTGTTTAATTACCGAATTTTGATTTGGGGAAGTGACAACCAAACATAGTAAACATAGTCCTTTTTGTGATCGCGTGTTTCCTGAAAAGAAAACAATGGCTTTAAAGAATGTAAAGGGCACCGATCTTTTGAGCGTTCTTAAAGGTGAGAGGTGGTTAAGTATAAGTGATGGCGATGCTGTGAGAGTGTGTCTCTTGATTGCATGTGAGCTAGTATTTATGGGTCAGGAAGATAGGAATGTTATCTCTAAGCATATATTGTCCTTGGTGGAGGATTTTGGTGCGTGGGATGCATATCCTTGGGGCGAATACATGTGGGACAAATTTTATCGATGGACTATCACTGTGGTTCCTAAACACTCCCAACATCATTTGATAGAGAAGGAGAATAACCCAGACTTCACTCCTACCTATAATCTATATGGATTTTTTTGGGCTTTCACGGTTAGAATACTTTGTAATTTTTTCATTTCTTTTATTGAGTTTTAGTTAAAATTAATAGGTAAATTGACTATTATTTTTTACAATATTGCGACCCGGACCGTGACATAATTGGTTTATACACGAGCAATGTATGCTACTAGACTTTAGTACTTGAGGTTATCTTACTTGAGAGTATCTTCATAGGGTTTGTGTGTTTTTTATTACTTGATGTTTTATGGTTTATATTTGTTTTTTATTAAGGTTAAATCGTTTATATGATACTGTTTGGTTCGGTTTGTTAATGTACTATTGGTGTCTAAGTTGTTGGTGGTTAAATGTGATTACAGGAGGTTGGAAATTGCCTGACCTTGGTTTAGCAGAACTTATACCCGAATAATTCTTGATTATATTTGACCTACTTCCCTTGAGAAGCAAGGAATCTTGACCCTGATGATTAATTGGTATACGTTTTGTACCACGTTGTAACTGGGTCTACTTGATTTCCATCGTGTGGAATATTTTACTGTGAGCCGAGATATTCTGGTAAAATAGAGGACTGAGACATAATTGGTTTATACACAAGCAATGTATGCCTCTACACTTTAGTACTTGAGGTTATCTTACTTGAGAGTATCTTTGTTTACAATATACGCCAAAGTAAAATTATTTGATATCGTTCTTGGTATGGTTTGTGTGTTTTTGATTAGTTAATGTTGTTATGGTTTATCTTTGTTATTTGTTAAGGTTAAATTATTTGATATGGGGCTTGACAGTTGTTTATATTCGATTATGTTTTTCAAGTACAACTTATTTGTTTTACCATTTTTGTAACATAAGTGTATTTGCATCATTTCTTGTATATATATGGATTTTGGAAACTTTCCCCAAAAGCTCAATTTGGTTGGTTAAAAACTTGGATGTATCCCACGTGGTGTTGATGTTGGAATTATATAACAAGACTAATCATAAATATAAACAATTAAACATCAAGTACACATGCGGAAGCGTATAGGATCATATAACATGTAAATTAATTAACCAAATTAAAAGTATGCGTACCTTTTTTATTCTAGCCAAACAAGAATCAATTCTTCAATAATCAACAAGATGAACCCTAATTAGGGTTTATGTGGATTATATGAATTACCCCTTATCGTTTTGTAATTCAATCCAAGATACAATCAATAGTGTGATTGTACCACGTTCTTGTACACACGTACTATAACGAATTAAAGTTATGCTAGTAAACTAACACAAATAAAAACCAAACACTTTGTTTTGATCAAAAAAATTGATCGAATCCCTAAGAGGGTGTTTGTTTCGATCGACCCAAAAGAAAGAAAACAAGAAAACAATTTTAGGGATAATTGTGTGTACAAGAGATGTAAAACCAATGACCATTGATTTGTTTATATAGTGTAAGTAACTTGGAGGACAAGTTGGTGTAGGATTGGGCAAGCCCAATCCCCCACCGATCGGCCAAGCATCCCAAAGAGGGATCCGGAACCTTCTCAACTTTCCAATTATTTACTCTATAATTCTTTCCTTTTATTAGTTAACGATCGTTAGTCATTATCCGTTAAATACTAACGGTCGTTACATATTTGTGTAATAAATAATTAAATATAACTTTTTATATATAATTATTATTCTTTAATTCTCATACGTAAAGTGTGCAATCCCGTGGTCTCGAGTTCGATCCTAACATACGACTACTAAATTATGTCCACAAAACTAACAGCTCCCACTTGGACATATTTTAATAGTGTAATCACATCGGTTAGCGTCTAGCAACACTTCGATGCCTCTAGTACAACTCGAGTGAGGTCTCCTGGAAAAACCTTTAATGATTCATCATTATTATTATCCTTTTGTCACTAATACCACATTAAATAAAGATATGGATCTAAGTCATTCTTTATTTAACTATTCTGTTTACCAAATCTTCTGAACATATTCAGGAGAGATCTTGGGCGTGGCCACCCAAACATCTTGTCAACCCTACGAGGGGCCCAACAGTATTAAACTCTAAAATAAATTTGGAGGAACAAATTCTATATTGACTACAAGCATAACCCATGAATTTTGCAACACTTCTGAAATCAATCCTTATGACTACCAGTCAGTGTTTTGAAAGGCTCAAGGCGCACTAAGGCGCAAAGGGGGTCAAAGAGCCTCGAGGCGAGGCGCACTCCAAGGCGCGGGATTCATGAATACGAGGCGCATTAAATAAATTAAGTTTTTTTTATAACATATATGACCATTTATGTAGCTTAAATAATACAAAATAACATTAAAATACTTAATACATGACACATATTGTCGTTATAAAGATTAAAATGTACCAGCTGTCACCTCTCAAACGGATCAACTCTTTGGCTCGATGACCTATATAGAGATTAAAATTCATATCAGACTAAATATGCTTGTTTCCTACACTTGCAGACTTACATTTAACAAAGCTCACAATTTAACTCAAAATATCAAGCAAGCAACGTATTTATACTTAAGTCATAATGCCATATTTTCATGATAATACGTAATAAAGAAAAATACTTAATGAAACAAAGTAATTTCTTAAAGAAAATTTCAATCAATAAAATAAACATAAAATCAGTTCAAATTTACAAATCATACAAATACTCACCCTATGACTTAAAAGGCCCATGTATATAACTTATAAGGCCCATGTATCTTATCTTAATATTTAGAAAAAAAGCCCAAAAACCTGTTACATCTCCGAGGCGCAAAAAGCGCACCAAGGCGCAAAGGCACAAAAGCCCCAAGGCGCGCGCTTTTTTTGGGATTCATGCATGTTGTGAGCCTCGATCCAAAAAAAGCCCCAAGGCTTGAGCCTCGTGCGCCTTAGCGCCTAGGCGCGCCTTAGGCGCGATTTTCACAACTTTGCTACCAGTTACGTGTAGCGTTAAATTGTTCCACAGAAATGCACTACATTCATGACAGTTATCTGGTATCTCAGTTCTGAGGATAACTATTCATGATTTACTTAATGACTAGATCCATAAAGTACAATCATGTAGTTGGGATAAGTCCTATATTCAATTCATTGAATATCATGTGAATTTGGTATGTCAACGCATCAATATACTTTTAAGTATATTATACCAAAACTCAGATTTGTCTTAATTTAATGATATTCCCATATCATTAATTGACAACGGACAATTTTGAATAACATAAGTTATTCACGGATTTAAACATGCAAATATATGACACAATTTATTATTAATGAAAATAAATGTACCAAGTACTTAAATTCATTACAAATAATAAATGCTTAACATCTTTTATCCAAATACTAAATAGATCAATGCATGATAACTCTAGTTGATGAATTATGCCTCAAGTGATGATAATCATACTTGTTGACAATGCATAAATTAACCAACTTTGATCCATCAAAATTTTGAGAATACTTATTTCAAGAATTCAACTAGTGAAGTTCTTGTATGTGTGCATTCAAATAATTTGATATTGCCACATAATACTTCATAAAGTGTGTGACATCCTCTACCACCAATTCATGATAATCAAACTTACAAACATTTTAAAATTTTAAGTATTCTATTCTTTAATGTATTATGCAATTATGCTCTTAGTGAGCACAACTAGTTTACATAGCCATTAACAAGGATGAAATCCTACCATGACTAGTATTGAGTGTCATCTCAATTAAACCAGCATCATTGTATACAAACAACAATATGCTCTTTAAAACTCCGTAAACTTTAATATCTATTGTGTAATGTTTGATGCCTTCCAAACTTTCAAGTTTGTAGGCGATGACAATTTGCACAACAATTGACATATTGTTCATCCATAGAATCTAGGAGCAACTCCAGGCTGAGGATGTAATTCTATATCCAAACATATTCTAATAGAATATTCATTACACTAGTTATCTAATAACTTTCAATTAGATATCAATGTTATCAAATCATCTTGCAATCAAGCATGATAACATGATGTACATGAAATTTTTTGATTCAGACTTAGATTTTGTTCATGTTCTATCTTTTCAAAAGATACATATCTATTTAGACTATCTAAATGATATATCATGATCTATTAGATTCATTTACCGCACATGTTTAATAATAATAAACAATTGTTCCAAGGTTGTATGTTATATTTTCTAAATCTTTCAAGTGAAGTTTCATTCCAATCTAAGACTTAACATTTAACTTATATGGAATGTTACTTCCTATATGTTATACAACATATATGATTTAAGAAATAAACATAATACTCCCACTAGCTTTCAGGAATACTTAGAGATTATCTTATTTCAATTATAAATCAAAACTTGGATTTAATAATTAAACATAACTTTTATCTCCTAGATGTATGCATTAATCTATTCATGAATTATTGCACTTTGTACACTTCCAAAGATGAGTTGAATTCATAAACTCCTTTCAATTACTTACCATCCTCGCTCAAGTAATCACTCAAGAAAGAGTTTTGATATTCCATTGTCATTTTTCAAATTAATGAAAATAAGTATGACAATCATAATCTTTATATATATTTAATGTGCTTAGGATAGAATATTCAATCACAGTTAATTGCTTAAGTGTGATTAATAATCTTGTCACAAGACATGCATTAAATATGTGTACAATATTGTTCATATGATTTTTCCATAAAGAATTAAACCACTAGGGTTTTCCTTCTCTTTGAAGAAACTCATCTCCCTTATCTAGTCTAACTATAGAGTTCAAGATAAACCAAGTTTCCAAAACATTGATTATCTTCATGGACAACATCTTAACATTCATAGTATGAATAATTTACACAATTCAATATTTGGTATTGCATCATAATGATTATCAGGTTTATCATAATCATGTAACTCATAATCCTCAGCATATTAATCAAATATTTGAGATATCCTTGCAGATCTATGAATGAGAATTCCATCATCTTGAGGTCTAACATTTACATGTTTAGCCTCATTATGATATTTACTAGTGTATTTTAGAAGATCATGTATTTTGTAATTTTATCTTTTAAAGATAAAACTCCCACTTGCCTTTTGTAATTTAGAGACTGTCTATAAATATTTAGCAAATAGAGCAACAATACAATGTTCTCTTTTTGGGACATTACAAAGCACAATGACAATTCCTGACATTAGTTTGTTAATAACCTACTTCAACGAAGTTTAACAAATTCAGAATTTCATTTTAAGACTTAATGTGATTCATCACATTCCATAATTTAATGATGTCTTATGAATCTTCTAGATTGGAGTCTTATTAAGTTTGTCCAATCCTTACTCAATATTCTAACCTTGATAACTTTTTAAAGAAAATAAAAAATAGTTATCTTAAGTCAAACAAGAGTTTGATTATCCTAACTGAACACACCATAAACTTGTGGTATTTCATTAGAATTAATATTGTAAGACAATCTAACAATATGTAAGATAACTATATATCTTTTGGCTTATCTATTTACCAACTAAGTCATCTTAATGGTATAATAGAATTTCCAAGCCAATTGCATGCTTTATAACTCAAGTACTTTTTGACCAAGTCACTTCATGTCCATGTCTCAACAAAAAGACATAAACTGTTATAATTCCACTATACGTTATAAATCATTGATTAATCTCAATGACTTCATGTATATGTCTTAATAAAAGACATAACAAGTTAACGTCTTACTTTATATTATAAGTCTTGTAATAATTAAAAGACTTCATGTTTGTGACTTTACAAAGAAATCATAACATGTATAACTAAAGTAATCATGAACACCACTTCTTGATTTCAATAGTAATTTCAAGTTAATTTATCACTTCATTTATTTATGTCATTCCAAGAATACATAAATATCCAAATTGAAGTAGTATTAGATTACTTCATTCATTTATGTCATTCCAAGAATTCATAAATATTCAAATTGAAGTAATCTTGTTATTATATTGACACATGTTCTAATTAAGTGTCTAATTTAGAAACTGCAAATTTTCCTGATAAGGTCTCACGTAACATGGAGTTTTACCTTGTTATTGCAATCTAGCTAAGCTCTCACATAACATAAATTGCAATACCAAGTGTTTCTTGGATTAGATGTGTTAGAACGTTAGTCTCTTACCTTGCAGTCAAGAGAATCCTTTAAATCATATTCCTATGTGTTGTACCTTGCACATAATAAAGATTTCTCCCACTTATGCACGGAACAACATCATGTAGCAGATAAACAACACGAAACACGTTTGTTTATGTGATCAATATGATTATGTCATAGATATTAGCATAATTAGTAGATGTAGAACCACTTCAACATAAGTGTCTACAATTTGAAAGTAATTATCTTGAGACATTCTAGAGATAATCTGGATTACTACCAAGATGACAAAGCTTGTAGCTCCCACTGAATTACAGATCATTACAATAATTCCTTATTCAGTAATACACACAATGCTCCCACTAGATTTGACAACATTATAAGTGTTTCATAACCAGTGAAACCAAATAGTGTACTATTTAAGACACCCATACGTAACAGTTACTTAGGTATTAAAAGAGTGTATTTTACTATGTAAATAATGGACTATCCATCAATGCCATTAACTTGAAAATTTTGGCATGCAATTTCTTCCTTAATAGGTCTATCATTCCAACAATTGTATGTAGTACCTTTAAATGGTCAAAACAAAAGAACTAGATAAAATATACTAGTTTGTCTTTTACCATTTTGCGGTAATTAGTCTAGCTTCTAATTTAATAACTCATAAAATGTGCAATAATCTTAACTATTAAAGTTTGCTATGAGTTATGTATTTAGAATTTAGACAATTCTAATTTTCCTATCATACATTTCTCATTCATGAAAAGGAATAGGATTAAGTCTCACGCTTCTCTCATGGAAAGTAGACTAGGTTTATCCTTTTAGTAAAGTTTACTTTAGCCAAAAACCCCTACGGGTGTAGATCAATTTACCAATAAAAGAATATCTCACGTTTACGGTTTAATGTTGCATTAATACATTTAAAAGAATTTACAAAATTCAGTTTTAGTATTTTCGATAATACAATCTTTAAGAAAATTAAATACCCATTGGTTAATATTTATATAAACCATAGAATTTTCTTAAAGCTAGGATCCAAATTAACATAGTTCCATTACATCACTTGATCTGCTAGTAATGAAAGTATAAAATAAGGTAATCTGTCGAACAATAATTGGCAAACAATTTCCAATTCCTAGATCATCATGGGATTTACATTTCCAAACAATATTGCAATGTAAGCATGTTTTATCCCTATCTTATGCCTTGAGTCCAAGCTCTCACTTATAACTCAATAAATCGTCTAGTTTAAAAAACTGCAAATTAACATAGTTCCATTACATCAGTTGATCTGCTAGTAATGAAAGTATGAAATTTATCTTTTCATTGCAATCTAGTCCAAGCTCTCACATGACGTAAATCACAACTTCAAGTGTTCTTTTAATTAGATGGCATTAACTTAATTTTAAGGGTACTAGTTTTGATGTGTATATCAAAATATGTATGAAGAAGCATGCATACAACTTCATAACATAGCTTTTAATAAAAAAAACTTTTTATCAACCAATTCACTAATATTAAATTAACAAAGTTTTGATTGAGGTATTGGGTTCACCAATCAAAGAATTTACCTTTAATTATCGTCCATTATATCATACTTTTGCATAAGTCCAAAGACTTAGTGTTTCGGATAATTACCACAAAGTGGCGCATGGAATTAAAGATAATTCACCCTTAAGATGATTTTGTACAAAAAAAAAAAAAAAAAAAAAGAAGTCGTACTTGGTAGCTCTAATTTGACGCACAAAGGAGCGGAGAAACTAAGGTCAGCTTAAAAAGCCAATTAAAAATCATTTTCTTTCAGTTTGACAATTTAATGTCAATCCTTCTTATACCCATCTTATAGTTTGTCACAATTGGGTGATCCATTCTTACTATTGGTACAAAACTCATCATTAATTAAACTATTGAAATTTAACTCTTCAAAAATAATTCATTGTTTCACTATTATTTACTCCATATTATTTTTCTATTCAAAAAATTACCCTTTTGTTATAAACATGTCTAACATAAAAATAAACAAAAGCAAGTAATAAAAAAATAACACAACTAAATAAACACACATAACATAACAATTAATATGTGAAAACATGTAGCCACATGCATACTTTATTCGATAAACCCTATTAATAATCAATATCTAGGTTTATAACGTATATATTTAACTAAGGCTCTCACTTACAAAAGGAAGTGAACCACATGCATTGACGAATCAATTGCGTAAGCCATAATTAATTATATACCACATAGCACGTAATTGATTCATTAATTATATTGAGGTCTTCCCCAATTCAAGAATTATCAATAAATAAACATGTCAAAAACTTAACAATTAATTCATATAGCCAATTTAAACAATTTAAATTATATCGACAATAAATCCATACCAAATATGCACGTTTTCATGGATTCTACATAACAATTATTAGCACATTGTCACAAGATCGCATACATAACACATAAACATAACATGTTAATCCTAGGGTTTCTAATCAAATTAAATATCAAAACCAAAACCCTAAAAATCAATTAAAGGCAATCGGCCCTTAAAAATATAGGGTTCGATATGCATAAACCCTAAATCGACCAAACATGTATAACCAAATCAAAAATTCGTTTTTTATGTGTTTTGGTAATTAATTATACATTATAACGGCTCTTGATGCCAATGTTGGAATTATATAACATGACTAATCATAAATATAAACAATTAAACATCAAGTACACATGCGAAAGCGTATAGGATCATATAACATGTAAATTAATTAATCAAATTAAAAGTATGTGTACCTTTTTAATTCTAGCCAAACAAGAATCAATTCTTCAATAATCAAAAAGATGAACCCTAATTATGGTTTATGTGGATTATATGAATTACCCCTTACCGTTTTGTAATTCAATCAAAGATACAATCAATAGTGTGATTGTACCACGTTCTTGTACACACGTACTATAACGAATTAAAGTTATGCTAGTAAACTAAAACAAATAAAAACCAAACACTTTGTTTTGATCAAAAAAATCGATCGAATCCCTAAGAGGGTGTTTGTTTCGATCGACCCAAAAGAAAGAAAACAAGAAAACAATTTTAGGGATAATTGTGTGTACAAGAGATGTAAAACCAATGACCATTGATTTGTTTATATAGTGAAAGTAACTTGGAGGATAAGTTGGTGAAGAATTGGGCAAGCCCAATCCCCCACCGATCGGCCAAGCATCCTAAAGAGGGATCCGGAACCTTCTCGACTTTCCAATTATTTAGTCTATAATTCTTTCCTTTTATTAGTTAATGATCGTTAGTCATTATCCGTTAAATACTAACGGTCGTTACATATTTGTGTAATAAATAATTAAATATAACTTTTTATATATAATTATTATTCTTTAATTCTCATACGTAAAGTGTGTAATCCCGTGGTCTCGAGTTCGATCCTAACATACGACTACTAAATTATGTCCACAAAACTAACAGTTGCTTGGTCAAAGGTTGCAAGGTTTGACAAATCAGATTATTCAACTATGTTTGGACAGGTAAAAAGACACACCTTGGTTATTTTAATAAATTCATCGTTGCTTTATATGGGTACATATCATGAGCTGATATGAATTCTTTTTTCTCCTTTATTAGCCGATAAATCCAATCATCGACCTATTTACAACACCAAAGGAGATGAGGGAACCGTGGTTTATTGTAAGTGTGAATTTTATAGAAGGGTTGCTTGATCGAGACACAAATGTTTGCGAAGAAAATGTAGAAGGAGCCAATGAAAGGGTAGTCGTTGATGGAGATGGTGTGGAATGTGAAAACGTAAATGTTGTGGAAGCTGTAGATGAAACCATAGTAGAGAAAGGACATGTTGTTCAAGTAAAAGATGTTGCTGGTGTAGAAGATTTACATGGACATACTGAGGAAGTGGTTGATGGATTGAATGTGGAGCATAGTCATTGTCTTAAAGTTTTAGACGAAGCGAATGATACCCAACTCGCATCAAATGTGTCAATACCTTACCTTTTGATAGAGGTTGATGCTCTTAAAACAAGATTAGAGTTGATGGAGAAACGAGAATCATATGTTATTAGTCTTGTCCTGGTCGATGAGGTTCAGGATATAAGAAATAGACTTGAAAAGATAGAGAGGATTTTGAATATAAAATCTAAGTCTGAGGTTGTTCTCCAACAATCTAATGTAGACTCAAAACATTATGAAGATACCGACGGCCAATCTCCTGTCAAGACCATAATCTCACAATTACCCCAGCAATCTCCTTCATGCTCAAAACAGTCTGATGTGAAGGGTATTGTCCCAGATTCCATAATCGAATGATAAACACACACAATTTGCAATAATAATACTTTTATTGATAACAGAAGTTGATAAAAGTTTACATCAAACATTGACTCTATTTATACTGTATGAAAAGGTGTGATGAACCATTGTGATGGTTCACCAAAAGTCATGCCTTTTCCTACATAATTGTACATAACTGAAAAACCTATATTAACTGCCATGTGGGTCGGATTTATACATATGACCCATACTTAGAATCCTGCAGACCCATTATTTACATTTAAAATAGTACTGCATATTAAAATAACATATACTAAAACATTAACATAATAAACCTAATTGATCATGAGGTTAATTTCCAACAAAGGGACATTCTCCCCCCTAATCTTATGATCAATTAGTCTTCGAATCTTTTCTACAAGTCTTCAATCATTACGAATGATGACATAGTCATCAAATTCGTCCTTCTCTACAACTGAAAACTCTCCTTGAAGCCAACGGATGAATGCTTGTTCTGATTACACAGAATTCTGCCTTTGTTCCACTGATGATCCTCCCGATCATACCCACGCTGGAACATTGATGTCTCTGCACATCTTCTGGCCTGGTAACCCTTCTGAACATCGTCCATATCTTCTCTTTTGCATTGACTCTCCCAGTCCATATCTTCTTTTGCATTGACTCTCACAGTCCATATCTTCCTTCCTTGGCTTCTTTGATTTCTGGGTGTTTGATCAAACCCGTTAATCCGCTAATGATCTCAAACCCCCCGACCAAACTTCTGTATCACCAACATCATTCTTGAGTGTGTTTATCATAACTTGACCATACCGTTTTTTGAGTCAGTCCAACGTACATCTTCTGGTCTCTAATCGCCTTTCGTTTGTTGATTTGCAGTGCTTGAAGTTTCTGCATTATCTTCATTCGGTTGATCCCTTCAATTACTGCTTTGAATCTCGTGGCATAACGATATGATCGAGCCTTAGGCTCTGATACCAATTATTGTCCCCGATTCCATGATCGAATGATAAACACACACAATTTGCAATAATAATACTTTTATTGATAACAGAAGTTGATAAAAGTTTACATCAAACATTGACTCTATTTATACTGTATGAAAAGGTGTGATGAACCATTGTGATGGTTCACCAAAAGTCATGCCTTTTCCTACATAATTGTACATAACTGAAAAACCTATATTAACTGCCATGTGGGTCGGATTTATACATATGACCCATACTTAGAATCCTGCAGACCCATTATTTACATTTAAAATAGTACTGCATATTAAAATAACATATACTAAAACATTAACATAATAAACCTAATTGATCATGAGGTTAATTTCCAACAAAGGGACATTGTGATTCTAATTATAATGATTCAATGGTCAGTATGAAAGGATATATGTTGGTGTTCATTATAATCATGCAATGCAATGGTAACTACTAAAATTTATTACTTTTCTCACCTTTCATTTATATAATTTTGAAAAACAGACCACATTCTCACTTGCTCAGTCGGATGAAGCTGAAGTATTTCAGGAGTCAGTGAAGCCTATGGAAATTGATCAGGAGGATGGGAAGGTTGATTATAATGATTCTCAGTTGTATAATTCTTCCATGCAACTACTAATAAGATCACTAGATGCTCCCGCGGTTGATGTTTTTAAGCCAGATTATGAAGCTGTTCATTCGTTACTCAACCTGAACCAAAAAGTCACCGCTTCGAATGTTGAAGTATGTAAATATATTTAACTCTTTTAGATTGTCAGTACTTTTGTTCAATTAACTATCCTTTACTGTCTTATTGATGCATGTACGGTTATGTTAATTTGTTCAAGAGACTCATTTTACGGACCAATACCTTGACTTTGAAAACGTTGAAAAGAGTTCAGTCAAGTATTCTTTAGATGATATGATGGAAGGTGAAAATAAAAATGAGAAGGAGGTTGAAAAAGAAGCATTGGCGGCAGAATTGGTCGTTCCTGGATGTACTCCTGTTAATAAAGAAAAGACAAGTCTGTTGAAGCAAGATGTTGAGGTACATGTCAACAGATGTTTGGTATAATTAAAAGGTTTTAGGTTTTATAATCTAACATATTACATGTATTAAATGCAGAATCATAAGAACAGTCCTAAATACGTAAGTGTTGTTAAAGTGTATGACAAACCTTGCTTCGCGAAACTTTTTGCAACTGCCAACGAAAAGAAGATGAAAAAGAAGAAGAAGTCGCCTAAGGTTGTCAAGTTTGAACAAGCTATATTGAAGTCTGTGATACTAAGGCACAATAACTCTGCTATTGCTCTCAATTCATTGCATGCTCAGCAACCATCTAATGTTCCACACGTTCCTAAAACAAGGTCAATGACGCTTAAGGCGGCTGTTGTATCTCCTATGGTTGTGGAGGTATAGCAATTATTAAATTTATACGTGAGAGAATATGGATTGTGTCGATGTATAACTTTTATTTTCCAAATTTTAGTTTCAGGATAAAGAGGTCATTTTACAAAAACCCGTGACAAGGTCGGTGAAAACCAATATAATGTGTCTCGAACCTTTTGAAGAGGTATCCAACTAATTATTTATAACCATAAACGATATTAGATTTTGTTAATATGTGTATTTTATTTTAAAAATGTTGAAAAATTATTAATTAATTATTTACATTTAGGATCTTTCACGACCCAATGGTCGCAAACTGGTAAATGTGCCGAAACATATCAGGATGTTTTTTAAGGAGTTCAAGCCACCTAAGTATTGGTTTCCGTGGGGTCGTTGTGACATTCATGTTGACCACCGCTTCTTGTTGGCATTATCCGGTCTAGACACATTTAAAAAAGGCTGGTTGACTGACAATGTACGTACTATAAATATACACTTGTTAAGTGTTTTGTTAAATGCAATTCCTGATTTAACTTGGCTATTTTTATTTTCTGTACACAGCACCTTGATCTGTGGGTTGACCTGTTGTGGCATTTTAGACCAAACAAGGCTGATTGGGCTGTTGTAAGCCCTCATTTCTGTCAAGCTATCCTTGCTGGGATTATGCCTTCTTACTATTCGGACGTGTCAAGGTACCTAGTTGCATGGAGTGATGTTGAAAAGGTGCGTATAATAATGCTTTTCAAATTTTGTTCATGTATTTTTCTGTTTTGTATACATACAAATTATAATATTCAATTGTGTATAGCAGGTATTTTTTCCTGTTAACGAACCAGAGAAACATTGGTGTTTAGCTCAGCTTCACATCCAAACTGGCGTCGTTACGTTTTATGACACACTTGGTTTGGTAAAGACCAACAGAAGAAGCTGGTGGAGAAGCATGAAAAACCAATTGCCATTGTGTCAGACTACCTATTTAAAGGATTGCGTGGTTTTGAAGAGTAAAGGCATATCAATTGACAACTATGAAATCTCATTTGAGTATGCGACTGTCCCGATTCAAGGCAAAGTATATGGAGACTGTGGGGTGTGGGTTTGTATCTGTTTATACAGGTTGTGTCATAACTGTTACACAGGTTGTGTGGGTTTCCAGGATTGAAATAATCAAACAACAATCATGATAATCATGCATAACAAAGTCGAATAAAATAAGGACAAAGAAGATGGGTTGAACCCTTTATATTGATATTGATAATCGAATTGGGTTAATGAATTACAGAGAATCCTAATCTATTTATAAGATATGAAACGTTGCTTCATGAAAAGATACAACGATTCACCAAAGTGTTGCAACCCTAGAATACCACGTTACAATGAAAATAACTGTTTATCTAACTGTCATATGTTGGGTTTTGAGGCCTGCGGATTGCAGCTCATGACAGAAAGTTTCTTCTTGACCCATCTTGTTATCCTTTTGGCATGTAAGACATTAACAAGTCCAACATCTCCCTCCTAATGTCGAATGCCAAAAATCTCTGTTCTTCTTTGTTCCTTGATTCTTCTTGCTCATGATCCTTTCTCTTCTGTTTTCTTCTGTGTTGAAATGCTTCCTGTCTTGTTTAATTGATACTTGTTGTTGAGATCTTCAAAAGGAATTTATTCCAAAAGTGCTCAATCTTCTTTTCTTGGTATGTCCATTCCAGTGGGTTTTGGTCACTTGATCTTTTGATCTTCATGGCAATCTTCTGCCTGGCAATTTTCTTCTGCCCTTTGAAGCATGTCGCTTCAATATGTGACACCCTTGCATAGCAAATTAGAACATCCATGTATGATTGTAGCATCTATTTATCTCCCGCCATATTCATTGATAGGCCAAGTATGTAGAATTCAAATATGTGCAGAAATGTTTCTGCCTCAGTGATCGAATAAAACATGAATAAGTTTCATGTATCATAGGTTCGAATTACAGGTTTAATTTTCTTTCTCCAGGATCTTTAATCAGTCTTTGATGCCTTCTTCAAACAGATTCTTTAATTCAATTTCTTCTTCATTGAATCTGCTATTTTCTTCTTCTTGGTTAACCGCCGGATTGGCTGGTGTAACCGTTTTTAATCTTCATCTTTTGCGATTTGATCTTGAATGATGATAGTAAACATGATTTGAATGTTGTTTGATCCCCTAAGCTCTGATGCCAATTATTACACAGGTTGTGTGGGTTTCCAGGATCGAAATAATCAAACAACAATCATGATAATCATGCATAACAAAGTCGAATAAAAGTAGGACAAAGAAGATGGGTTGAACCCTTTATATTGATATTGATAATCGAATTGGGTTAATGAATTACAGAGAATCCTAATCTATTTATAAGATATGAAACGTTGCTTCATGAAAAGATACAACGATTCACCAAAGTGTTGCAACCTTAGAATACAACGTTACAATGAAAATAACCATTTATCTGACTGTCATATGTTGGGTTTTGAGGCCTGCGGATTGCAGCCCATGACAGAAAGTTTCTTCTTGACCCATCTTGTTATCCTTTTGGCATGTAAGACATTAACAAGTCCAACAATAACCTACCATTGGAAGTGGATGACCCTGTACAAGCAGCATTAGCCTATCGTGAACGTATGCTCGACTACTTTTGGAAATACAAGGTGGAAGTAAAATGATCTATAATCGTGGTTCAATACTTGATGACTTTGGGTATTACTTATCTTTGGACGTTTATTTGTTTGTTGTGCGCTATCTATCCTTCGACAAACCTATGTTTTATGTTCATTAATTGTTGTAATGTACGATGACTTGTATTAACGTATGGCATGTTTTATATTCCAGTTTCGTCTCTTGTCATGTAGGATGTTTTTAACAAGGTTAATATTTGAGTTTAGTGTTTTGAATACGCTTGTAGTTTGCTTCTCTCTTATAGAATTTGCGGACTGGTTACTTGCTTTCCTACTCAATGTATGTAAGCTGGAGTCTTATTTAGTATTTCATGTATCTATCTATTTCATGTATCTTAGAACCTCATGTATCTAAAGTGTAAGCACAAATTGTAACACAGAACAAAGCATACCATTTATACAATTTGCTAACTGGTTATTTACTTGGTTACTTAATGTATCTAGGCTGGTGACACTTCTTTAATACTTCATGTATCTATCTATTTAATGTTTCTTTGAAGCTCATGTATCTAAAGTGTAAGCACAAATTATAACATAGAACAAAGCATACCATTATAACACAAAGTCATCTAACACAGAACAAAGCATACAAATCATAACACAAAACATTACAACCCAAAGTCATGTTGCTAAAACAAAGACCATTGTTTCTAAATCATACAATAAGCAATTACAACAGAAAGGAATACAACAACTCTAGTTAACAAATTAAGTCGAGAGTTAATGAAAATCAACTCTTCGTTCATCTTCACCAGCTGCTTATTCGGCTCCTCTTTCCCACTCACTTTACTTGTCTTCCCTTTACACTTATTGTTCTCCACATACATTTTGTAAAGCAAGTCCTTATATTATTTTGAAGGTAGTTCAGGATCAATGAAACCATACAATCCACACTTTGTTTCGAGGTCCTTACAAAATACAAAAATAATACATAAACACATAAGTAAAGGACAAATCTTTCTTGTAAAAGTAATTATTTACAACACAAATACTTACATAGATGGGACAGGCTTTAAACCTTCTACCAGGATTCAATCTTGTCCAAGAAACTTGCTCCTCAACTGGTAAATGAGGCTTACAATCACACTCGGTTTTATTGATTAACTCTTCAACAGTGTAATGCCTAGATCTATAAGAGGTCGAGGAGGATGATGGCATTTTAAAGTTTATGCTTAGACTAATGTGTGTGTGTGTTAGATAGTGTGTGATAAAGAGGTGTTGTTCTCCCTATTTAAACTGCAAATGCCATTTGTTGTACTTTTTTTTGGGCGACTTATAGGTAATTATAATTTTTTGGGCCACTAGTCAGTGATCATATTTTATTAGACGACTAGTGGGTGTTGTTTTACTTTTCTGGACTATCCATCTCATCGTCGCAGTTGCACTTTCCTTGAAACTAGTGACATCAATATTTAATAACTATTTTAGTTGTAACTCATTAATATACTACGGAACTATTATACTCCCTCCGTCTCAATTTATTTTTCAGGAAAGAGAAAACACAAAGTTTAATAAAAGTGGGGCCACTTTAATTTTTAACCACTAAAATAGAATATTCCTCCACTAGATTCTCTAGTTTTTACTAAATAAGGAAAGTGAACAATTAATTTGAGACATCCATAAAAAAGAAATATGGACAATTAAATTGAAACGGAGGGAGTAAGCATTTATAGAATAATAACAAAGCAAAATATAACTTCATACAAGTTAAAGTCAACATATTCGTAGCAACAAACCATTACAAACATACACCCCTACTTAACACACATGTTTATGTTGGTTTATGTGTGTGTTGTAGTGCACCCAAACAGGGTAATGATAATCAATCAAGGGTACCGGATATTCACTTGAAGTCGTGGTATCACTTTCCAATAGAAACTATTCGACCCTATGCCTGGGTTACACGAATATCTCTATGGGATAAAACCAAGTGATGTTCTTGTTTTTAGGCACAAAGCAAGAACCGATCGTATGTTAGTGTTTAGGGTTTATGTCGTCGTTTTTCATGCCATATGATGATCTCTATTTATAATAGAGACTACTCAAAACCCTAGCCCATGGAATTATGAATAATTAACGGCCCATTAATTATCCATAATAGTTTCCATAATAGTAGGAGTCGGTGGTTATAACCAGCAGCAGAGTCTGATGCCTAGCAGCAGAGTCTATTGCCCATCAGCAGAGTTATTGTACTGACAGCAGGAACAATAACACTATCAGCAGAATTGATATACTAGCAGCAGAGTTGTTCTGCATCAGCAGCAATAAAGCTATCAGCAGAAACAGATAATGCTATCAGCAGGAATGACAATGCTATCGGCAGGAACAGATAATGCTAACAGCAGAATCAACTGCATCAGCAGCATTGTCATTTATACTTAGCAGTACCTTTATTAAGCTAGCAGTACCTTGTTCTACTTCAGCAGTACCTTGATGATGCTAGCAGTACCATCATAGTAACTAACAGCAGAACAACATAACCACATAATATGAGTCAGGGTGTTCATTGACCTGATGGGTGTATACTCCATACCTCCAAACCCATTACCAAGTATAAACTCATCCCTCAAGTGCACTAAATTTTCCAACAATCCTCCCCAAATTTAGTTCACTTCCTTGCATGAAAAATTAAACACAAAACAAAACATATGCATAAATGAAAATATCTTGAAGATTGAATTCTCATCTTAGTACCTTACAAGTTCAAATATTCGAGAATCAGGGTGTTCTAAGAATTGAACCCTTCAACCCATTTGAATACCTGAATATAAAATACACATACATTTTCAAACACTAAAATACTCCTGACACTTTACAAGCCATGTGTCCATATCCAATTAATAAATGTTGTAAAAGCTAAAAGTCCTAAAGTTTCCTGAAGCGGCAAAACTTCAACATTTACACATGTGGTTCATCTTTTAATCATGCCCCTGCAAAGCACTTTTTCAAAGAAAATCAACCATTAAGAAGTGAAGACTTCATCCTCCTTTCCAGCAGGTTCTGAGCACAACCTTGGGATGTAAATAAAACAGTGCTCCAGTCCACTAAATGTTCAGCTTGCCACATTGAACTCAACTCCAAAGTTTCCTCAGGAGGGAGTTGGGTGTCTTTGCATTCAGTGACTAAGGTGGACTTAAACCCATCCCTTTAGCAGACTTAAAAACCAAGTCTCTAGCCAAACCCTTCGTCAAGTGATCAGCTAAGTTCTGTTGAGATCTAACAAACTCTATAGATACCACCCCATTCATGATAAGCTCACGAATCATGCTATGCCTGACACCTAAGTGTCTAGACTTCCCATTGTACATCTGGCTATAAGCCTTTGCCAATGTAGCAGCACTATCACAACGGATAGAAATAGGTGCTATAGGTTTAGGCCACAATGGAATCTCAAGAAGCAAGTTTCTCAACCATTCAGCTTCTTTACCAGCAGCAGCTAAGTCCACAAATTCAGATTCCATGGTTGAACTGGTAATGCAAGTTTGCTTCTTGGATGCCCAAGAAATTGCACCTCCACCAAGTAGGAATACCCAGCCACTAGTAGACGAATTGTCCTCAGTGTTACTGATCCAACTTGCATCAGTATACCCTTCTAGTACAGAAGGATAACCAGTATATGAGAGACTATAATCCATAGTTTTCTTCAAATACTTCAGTACCCTCTGAATTGCTTGCCAATGATGAGCACTAGGATTACTAGTATACCTGCTCAATTTTCCCACAGCAAATGCAATGTCAGGTCTAGTACAAGTCATGGCATACATTAAGCAGCCAATTACCCTAGAATACTCAAGTTGAGATACAGCTTTGCCTTTATTGGGCATGAGCTTCTCACTTGTATCCATAGGAGTACTCACTGGAGTACAGTCAAAGTAATTAAATTTCCTCAACACCTTCTCAATGTAATGAGACTGAGAGATAGAAATTTTGTTACCTTCATGTTTAATCCTAATACCAAGGATAACATCTGCCTCCCCCATATCCTTCATGGAGAATCTTGATGACAAAAATTCCTTTGTAAGGTCCACTTGATTTTGGTCAGTGCCAAAGATCAACATGTCATCAACATATAAGCAAATGATGACTCCTTTACCAGATTCATCAAATTTGCTATATACACATTTGTCAGACTGGTTAAGTGAATACCCACTAGACAAAACTACTTCATCAAACTTTTGATGCCATTGCTTAGGTGCCTGTTTCAGTCCATACAAGGACTTAATCAGTTTGCACACCTTCTTTTCATTGCCAGGCATGATGAAGCCTTGAGGTTGGTTCATGTAAACCTCCTCATCCAATTCACCATTCAAGAATGCTGTCTTTACATCCATCTGATGTATAATCAGATTGTGAATAGATGCCAAAGCAATCAGCAATCTTATGGTACTGATACGAGCCACAGGGGCATAAGTATCAAAGTAGTCAATTCCTTCCTTTTGTTTAAAGCCTTGAATGACTAACCTTGCCTTGAACTTTTCAATAGTTCCATCTACCTTCATTTTCTTCTTGAAAATCCATTTGCAGCCTAGAGGCTTGCAACCAGGTGGTAGATCAGCCAACACCCAAGTGTTGTTGCCCATGATGGAAGCCATTTCATCATTTATTGCTTCTTTCCAGAAAGCAACATCTTGGGACTTCATTGCTTCATCAAATGTTTTGGGATCATCCTCAACATTAAAGCAATAGGAGTGTTGGTCAGAGACCTCATCCCTTGTTCCTTCAATCAAGTACAATTGAAATTCAGGTCCAAATGATTTTGGAGTCCTCACCCTTGTGCTCCTTCTGAGCTCAGGTTCAGGTTGTTGTTCCACAACCTCATCAGGGACCTCATCAAAGGTTTCTGATACACCAACATCATTGGTTCCATTAGGAATCCTCTGACTTGGTCTAGGGATTGAAGAGAATATATTCTCATCAAAATTTGCATCCCTTGATTCAATTATAGAGTTAATTGAAACAGATTCATTAGGTTCAATAACATAGAACCTATAAGCCTTGGAATGCTCAGCATATCCAACAAAGATGCATTCAATGCCTCTTTCACCCAAAGTTTTATGCTTTGGATCAGGGAGTCTTACAACTGCCCTACAACCCCAAACCTTGAGATAATTCAAGTTGGGTTTCCTTTTAGTCCAGAGTTCATAAGGGGTAGTCTTGTTCCTTTTGTTAGGAACCCTATTTAGCAAATAGCAAGCTGTTAACATAGCTTCACCCCAGAACCCTTGACTCAGTCCAGAGTAGGAAAACATGGAATTAACCATCTCCTTCAGCACTCGGTTTTTCCTTTCAGAAATTCCATTTTGCTGAGGAGTATAAGGGGCAGTCATTTCATGGATTATACCAACAGACTGAAAATACTGAGTATCCATGTACTCACCTCCCCTATCAGTCCTTAACCTTTTGATTAGTGACTCTTGTTGCAATTCAACTTCAGACTTAAATACTTTAAATTTATCTAATGCTTCATCCTTAGTATGTAAAAGATAAACATAACAATACCTAGAAGCATCATCAATAAAAGTAACAAAGTATTTCTTATTCCCCAATGAGGGAGTAGCATGCAAATCACATAAATCACTATGTATTAATTCCAATATCACAGATTCTCGTTTTACATCTTTAAATGGTTTCTTAGTTATCTTGTTCAACATACAAGTGTTACACCTTTTAGTGTCCATGTCAAATGCTGGGATTAACCCATCCTTAGACATATCTTGCATACGTTTAAAGTGTACATGGCCAAGTCTAGCATGCCAAAGGGTTGAATCATATAAACTAGATGTAGATATAAAAGCAGAATCAACCACATCATGAACAATATTAAGTCTAAACATGTGATTACTTAAATAACCAAATCCAATAAATACACCATTTTTAGACAAAATAAACTTATCAGATTCAATAACTTGTTTGTAACCACAATTATTTAAAATACCACTAGAAACCAAGTTTTTCCTAATATCAGGAACATGTAAAACATTCAACAAAGTAATAATCTTTCCAGAACTAAACTTCAACTCAACACTTCCTCTTCCATGCACCAGGGCTGTTGACTCATTTCCCATATGAAGAATAGAACCATCATTCATTGACTCGTAGGTCTTGAACCAACTTCTATCTTTACACACATGGACTGTTGCTCCAGAGTCAACCCACCAAGCCACATCATCATCCTGCACAAAGAACAATTCAGATATATATGTAACATAATAAATCCAAAAAGACTTATTAAATATATTCTGACCTTTCAGGGAATTGGAGTTACCATTCCCAGATCCACTTGTGCCTGAGCCATTGGCTTTATTGTCAATTTTACCACCTTCGCAATCCTTCCTGAAGTGTCCAGTTTTCCCACACTTCCAACAAGTAGCCTTTGACTTCTTGTTAGGATCAGGTTTGGTATTATCCTGATGTTTACGCTTGCCCTTGTTGTCATTGTACCTGGAGGAGTTGTTATGCTCCGCCATATTGACAGCTGATGGACCAGCAGCAGTGCTGCTCTTTGGCTTGTCACTTTCATGCACCTTGAGTGATTCCTCAATGCGCAAATGACTGCCCAACTCAGTAAGAGTTAACTCCTCCTTCTTATGCTTAAGCATGTGCTTGAAATCTTTCCAAGAAGGAGGTAGCTTATCGATGATACAAGAGACTTGAATAGCCTCATCCATGTTCATCTTGTGTTGAGTGAAACGACCAAGTATACTAAGAAGTTCATTGTATTAGTCCATGACCGGTCTAGAATCGACCATTTTGTAATTGTTAAAATTACTTACAAGAAACTTCTTACTTGATGCATCCTCAGCCATATATTTGGCTTCCAGAGAATCCCATAGTTCTTGAGAAGATTCCACATTCTGATAAATATCAAATAGAGTATCAGACATACCATTGAGGATTAAACCTCTGCAGACATAGTCATCGTTCTCCCACTTGCTTCTGGCCCTCATCTGTTCCATCGTAGCATCATCCCCATAATCAGCAGGAATAGGAGTGGTCAGAACATATGCCACGTTCATGCTAGTCAACAAGAACTTCATCTTCTTCTGCCATCGTTTGAAATCCACACCTTCAAACTTTTCTAGCTTAGAAAAGTTAGCAGCTATTTGTCTCATAGCAGCAGCCATTGATTATCTCAAGAATAGTTTCTATTGATTGTTGGTTTATGTGTGTGTTGTAGTGCACCCAAACAGGGTAATGATAATCAATCAAGGGTACCGGATATTCACTTGAAGTCGTGGTATCACTTTCCAATAGAAACTATTCGACCCTATGCCTGGGTTACACGAATATCTCTATGGGATAAAACCAAGTGATGTTCTTGTTTTTAGGCACAAAGCAAGAACCGATCGTATGTTAGTGTTTAGGGTTTATGTCGTCGTTTTTCATGCCATATGATGATCTCTATTTATAATAGAGACTACTCAAAACCCTAGCCCATGGAATTATGAATAATTAACGGCCCATTAATTATCCATAATAGTTTCCATAATAGTAGGAGTCGGTGGTTATAACCAGCAGCAGAGTCTGATGCCTAGCAGCAGAGTCTATTGCCCATCAGCAGAGTTATTGTATGACAGACAGCAGGAACAATAACACTATCAGCAGAATTGATATACTAGCAGCAGAGTTGTTCTGCATCAGCAGCAATAAAGCTATCAGCAGAAACAGATAATGCTATCAGCAGGAATGACAATGCTATCGGCAGGAACAGATAATGCTAACAGCAGAATCAACTGCATCAGCAGCATTGTCATTTATACTTAGCAGTACCTTTATTAAGCTAGCAGTACCTTGTTCTACTTCAGCAGTACCTTGATGATGCTAGCAGTACCATCATAGTAACTAACAGCAGAACAACATAACCACATAATATGAGTCAGGGTGTTCATTGACCTGATGGGTGTATACTCCATACCTCCAAAACCCATTACCAAGTATAAACTCATCCCTCAAGTGCACTAAATTTTCCAACATGTTTAAACAATCTGACCTGCAGATTGTACCACAATAACACAACAAATTTTTAGACACATAAAATACACACATTAGTATCTTAGCAAACATGAAATACAGGAACCCCATCCTCTGCACCACCAACATATTGTTTATCAATACGGACAAGTTTCAAACGCATCATTCTATTCCGCTCAAAAGCACAATCTTTACCAAATTCTAACCAGTTCAAGACTTTCAAGGTGCTCATCACTGTGCTTAGGTATTACATCCACGATTTGATAGTACAAATGAGTCCATATGTGCTCACCCCATGGAAATGCATTCCAAGCTTCAAGACTTTCAACCAACCTCATGAAATTATCATCAACTTCTATAGTCAATGATGCAGGATTTCTGACCAGGTTTTAATATTTATAATTGTCTCGTCTACCTATGGTCTACCTTATGCACTCACGGGCAGTGTACCCGGTCATGTGTAGTGTAGTAATCGGTAAAGCCGAGGTCGTTCCTAGAGCTATGTGTGTCTGGATTTTAACTTAAGTCTGTGTCACGTTTTAAAAGGTGTTTTAAATTGTTTGATTAATTAAATTAAATAACATAAATGAAATGGGGAAATTAAATTGAGTTGAATGCAGTAGGGAGAAAGTGTACTAGCCTAGTTATTCATCCTATAATGCAATGACTATGTTCTCTAATTAAGCTTCCTATCGCTTCAAGTGGGGCATAAGAATCACTAGACTCCTTTGGTCAATTCGTCTAACCTATATCCCTAGATGTCACACCTCAAAAACGGCGCAGCGGAATGGCATTTACGGGGTATGACTTCATAGTTAAGAACACAAGGTGTCACAACAGAGAAACACTAAATGCATAACATACGATAGATAATAGTCGCAAACTCCCACAACCGGGATAAGTACAAAGATCCAAAATAAACATAAGTCTCAAGGTTACACAACATCACTAATCAACCTCAGAATGCAACTCCACGAGATGTAACCCGGGAGGGTCTTGACTAAGTCTTGCTAAGTTAGGCCAATACTCAACCTCCTATGGTACCTTCAGTCTTAACACCTGAAAATGGATACTCGAAAACGTCAACATAATGTTGGTGAGCTCGTAGGTTTAAAAGTAAAACCGCTGAGCTGTGATATATAACATAGGACAATAGTGCACATGAAAGCCAATCACAAGCATGTTATCCAAACAGTAATAGTGTCGCGCCAACTGAACCTATAATGTCCATCATACACATAATCAATATCACGTGGGGAGCTACCCCGATAGATCTATCAACACGTAGGCTCTCAACAGAGAGTTAACAGTTACACAAACTGAACCTATAACACGTAGGCTCTCAACAGAGAGTTAATAGTGGCGCAGTCAAGAAATCACAAAACAACACGTCACAACATATAATTGTATCAACACACATAATGTCCAAAATCATGAAAACAGTATAATCACAGCATGAAAAACAGTTTAAAAATGTCATTTGAGTACCATTTTCCCCCAAGAAAACAAAATGAAAAAGGGGCTACGAGAACTCACCTCAGTGTAGTGGTAATCTGAATGCAATAGAATCAAATGGTGTGTAGTAACTCCAACGCGTGACCTAGATTAGTATGGCATAATTTAGTTAACTGACTAAGTTCAAGACTTCATGAATTTAGTTTACAAGTTTTATGTTGTCGTTGCTGGTGTGGCAGCATTTATGTTTAAAAAATAGTTCATTAAGTAAGTATTGGCTCATGGAAGTGAATATGTAAGAACTGTGAGAAAGTAGTAAGACGAATAAGTCTTTTGATTTGGCAATGGCCGAATGACTAAGTACGGAAAATACATTTATTAAAATTGGGTTGTAAATGTGTTAAAAATATATGTATTGAATAAAAGTATATAATTTAGTTGCTATTAATAAGTATTCATGTTTTAATTTTTCTCACAACGTACATGCACCTATCGCTTGAAATAAATTTCTTTTTCACAATATGCTTGTTTTACAAGATCGCGTCGTATTAATATTTTTTATTCCAAAAACATGTAATAATTGTTAAACTTTAGTTGCGTTACAATTTCTTTGTCGAGTTAACCTTATGTAAATGTCGCGTACAAATTAAAAAACAAATTTGTCGAGTTTGATATACGTGAAATCCGTATATGCCGAGGAGGGGGTTGGGCTGCGGCCCATATTGAAACAGCCACACAACAAATTTGGGCTGTCACTCTTATGAGAGCCGCATGGGCTTTGGCCCACTATGGTTTTGTGGCTTTGGGCTGCTGCGCATAGAAGAGGACATAATTAGATTATGGGCTTTGGCCCATTTAGTGTCAAAGAAGTAAAAAAGCAGTAGCAGATCCAGTAACGAGAAGAAGGAAAATATTATATCACAATAGAAGCAATATACCCGACGACAGAAAAGGAAAAGCTAGCACTCTAGTTTAATATAAGAGGTTTTGGTGTCATTTAGCGACAAGGTAGAGTAGCAATATATTCAGTAGCAGTAACGATATGAGGGTCAACAAAAGAATAAATAGAGAAGAGCAATATTTCTAGTAACAATGAGCAAGTATAGATATTAAAGTAGTGACACAATTTTAATTAGATTGTTTGGGATTTATTCGACGCGGTGTTTCTACGTGGTTACGGCACTCCTCCAAAATGAGACACAAGCCGGGTCAATTTCCTATGTTAAGCTCGAGTGGTTCTCACCCATAGCCTCTCGGCTTTATATAAGTTAAGTAGGTGCAAGACTTATGTTTGAATCAACACAAACACACCCGAACATAAGTCAAAATCAAGCTACTACAACATGGTTTTTACCTAGTTTACCACTTGTGACCATAATGACTCGCGATCTCAATTCACCTCAAGTTGGGTACTATCAAGCATCGACACTAACATAATTCACCTCGAACATAACACGGGTTTTCGACACAACTTATAACGAGTAGCTATTAGATAGTTTAAAACGGCAAAAAGGACCACGATTTTGGGAATTAGCTCGACTCGAATCCGGCTTGGCATTTTTACAAACACCTTGCGGGCACCATTTTTAACTACTTTAGTTTTGTCGAATTTGATTCTAACATAACCTAAACTTAAACCACTTCACATGTTTGAGCCAATACTAGTATTAATCCACTGTTCTTAATAATTTTCATTAGTTCTAAAAACTTTTCTACCACACCAAAATAATCGTATAGCTAACAAAACTTTCCAGTCGCTTCATATTCTAACAACATCATAGAAGATGGAAATATACCAAAAAGTATCATAACAACAAAACTCATTCATGGTTCGAATGAAGAAAAGAAGAAAAATATTGAAATCTTACAAATAATAATGTCGATTAATAAGAAGATCGAAACTAATCCGAACCCGACTTCAAGTGAATCCACAGCCTTGAGATCAAATCCTCACTACTAATCTTTGTTGGAAAGTTTGAGAAAATGTGGATCCACTTATGGGTTTTGGATCGGTTCTTATAGGGAATAAAAGGAAGGCTTGATTCCTTCTTTTCTTGATACCAGGCGATCTTGTAGCCAAAAGGAGTAATCTTCATCACCGCCTAGTCATCTCTTCTTGGACCTTGCATTGACTTTGAGCTCGACAGAAGGGATGGCAGCCGCTCCCCTTGGATTTATTGAAGAAAATGAGTTTCATCTTGTCTCTCTTGCATCACTCTTGTTGTTTGTTTTTGGCATGGAAGTGAGGACAAGGGAGGTGACGATTTTTCATTTGTTTGGATGGAAGCAGTAGTAGCAGATGAAGCAGTGAGATGAGAGAAAGAGGCGTGGTCTTGGTGGGGATAAGAGAAGATTTTATTATTTTACACTTTTTTGTATTTTTAGTATAATAAGGATGTGTGTATAATAAAAGATATAAGTGAAATGTAAATGCTAAGTAGTAAATAAAGGTGAGGGTTTGATAAGATGTATTTTTAGGGTGTATTAAATGTTCCTCGTGTTTTAAACATCTCGGTATTAAATTATTAGAACTATGCCATACTATCACGGTGTCGGGATGCGTGTGGTTCCAGTAAAATGGAACATGTGTTTTTCCACATTGTTCGTTTGGCAATATCATTTGTTCGTTTCATAGTTTACACAGAGTAAAACTTTTAATGCGAAAATGAATAAAATAGCTCGAATAAAACTTCATAATTGATTACAGCAATTTAATAACTTGAAAAATCAAGATATAAGTTACACGCAAGAGAATATGAAAGGTCTAAACTAAATTATTTTGAGTCCTAAATGTCGAGTAATGCCCTGGAAAATTCGCGGTTGCTACACTAGAATCCTACTCAGATATCATAGGTCTGATCCTAAGTGATTATCAGAGCTTGCAGGTAGACTAGTTCAAGTCATTAAGTGCCGCTACATACTAGATTTATTCTTTTTGTGATCCGGCCTCTCGGATCTTAGACCACACATCTAACTTCTTAAGTTCATCTAACATGGAAGGTGATCCTTTGGTCAATTCGCACACAAAGAATTGGTAGTCCTTTGGTCAATTTTTACCAACCCTCGCAACCTACTACTCTAGGGTCCTTTGGTCAATTCTCCTAGTGTAATAAGTACAACCTTTCTTCAAAACTACCGAAACTAGAGGATCTTACGAAAAACTAAGCATGCAAACACTAGAAGCAATAATAAAAGCGCGAAAACATAATCAAAGCAATAAAGGAATCATAACTAGGCTAGCACCAAAGGTGCTTAGTCGATCATATTGAAAAGTACAGAAGATTCAATCTTTTGCATGGTAATGAAAGACATGGAATCGTAAATGTAAAATGAATATAAATCGCTAAAACTTATTGATGTTATGTCGTGATCTCTCCCTTGGAAAATGCTCCGTATGCTGCTGGAGATCGTCCTTGTGGAACCCTACTTCGTTCTCTGAATTTTTGTGGTGAGAAAGATGTCTAAAATGCAGAAAATAGGGTTTGTATTTATAGGCCCGACAAAGCTACGGCGTAACCTCTAGGTATGGTTGCACCGTAACTAGTGTATCTTCAAACGATCCTTATCCGATTACTAGTAATTACGGCGTAACCTGATGGATAGTTACGTCGTAATCTTTGACGGTAACAATTACGTCGTAATCTTCATTCTTGTTACGCCGTAATCTCTTCAATCAATTCAATCAACATTATGTGTAAAATTTACGCCGTAACCTATTGAATGGGTTACGGCGTAACTTTCATAGCCACGAATTTGTTCTAAGTCTTCAAAATGTTATTGCATAATCTCTTGTGGTAGTTATGCCGTAATCTTCGATTTGCGTTTACTTGGTCTTCGTGTATAAATCCTTAGCTACGGCGTAAGTGGAGAGTAGAGCTACGCCGTAACTTCTTCTAAGCATACTAAAGTGTGTATCTTGTAAGTACTTTTCCAATTCCGCGTCTCTTTTGCTCCTATGCTCATATATAACCTGGAAATGAAATATAAAGAAATCAAAGTATATATCCATATAAAACAGTACAATAATGAGCATATTAGGGGGAAATTGACACTAAAATATCAGGATTATTTGATGTCATCAAATATCCCCCCTCTTAAACTCTACTTGCCCTCAAGTAGACCTTATTAGAATTATTTCTAAAAAGATATCCCCCACATTATTTGGGAAATATGAGATTAAAAATTTCCTATGCTAGAATATTCAAAGCCGAACACCTCACAAAATGGGAAACAAACACTCAAACTCTCCCTAATCTAAGTGTCAATTTCAGGGCGATCACTCAACGCACAGTCATAGCATGTATTCTATCATAGGCTTGGCGGTTACACATATCTCCACCACTAGAGCTAAGGTCAAAACAATCTTAGAAGGCAATATTGGGTGAACAAATTATAAGGCTAGGGTGTAGTGTCGTTACTAACATACTACGGCGAAGGCGACAAAGACCATCGATACATGACCAAATCCATGGCCAAGACACCAATGACTGATCGATTCCCTCACCTAAGCATCATTCACGACTAAAGGGTAGGATAAGACATGGGATGCACATAAAAATGGTGAAAAATAAAAATAAGAAGCAAATAGTCTTAGCCTACAACCAAGTCGTCACCGCTTGCCGTCCATCCAAAATCCAAGCTTCAAGATGCAAAAACCAGATCGTAATGCAACAAGTAAGTGTGCCATTAGCGGACGTCATGATGAGCACACTACTTGGTCTTCATCAACTTGTTGGTGTAAACTCGTAACCAACATCAAATCTTCATATGTGATCTAAGTGGCCTCCTTGATACTAAATCTGATAAGCTCGTAACATAGTGCTTATAATGATGCACTATCAATACAAAATAGTAACTATACATACATAAAATTAAATATACACATATGGCTATTTGGGTGTTAATCCTAAAATATTGCCTTCTCGAATTGTCTCTTCCAAATGTATCAAGCTAACTCGACACACTACTCGTCTATGGTCTTGAAATGATGTAAAGGGCAAGTTCTAAAGTTTACATACTACCGACACACTCACTATTTGGTGGATTTGAGGTAAATAAGGGGAAATGGAAAGGCTAAATCTCAACATGGAAATCATGGGTTATAGTGTGCTCGGCTAAGGTCTATTCTAGTTAGGTTGAGAAAACCATGTCAAAAATTTTAAAATGGCACAATTTTTCAAAATAAACTAGAAAAATGAGGGCAAACAAGTTCAAGTTATAATTCTACTCACGTCCCCCCACTTGAAATGTACAAAGTCCCTTTTGTACTAAACATGAAATAAAGATGAGGTAAAAGTAGAATTGGAACGAGAACTTCCCTGAAATTTGCTCCAAAATGAAAGAAGGATCACGTAGAACATGCATGACTTCGTCTTTTCTCCATGAGAAAACTTCAATTCCCTGAAATCACGACACTACTAACAAGCATAACTCTAAAATAAAAAGGAAAAATAAAAACAAATAAAAACCTAACTCACTTTCGTAGGAATCACGGTTGCATTTAGCATATGCAACAAGCCTTTTAAACCACTCGGTGTCCCGAGTGGACGAGTGAAGTCTCGTGAGGGTTTACAGGGAACACACCCACAAAGTTCATTAAAAACTAATACAAGGTTATGGTGTGTAAGATTTAAAAATTAAATTTGGTTACCGGAAAGGTTACGGCGTAAACTCATTCCTGAGTGTTAGGAATATAAATATTCGTATGAAAGACTCGGTCACCCCGAGTATCTATTAGCATTAAGTTAGCTTGTAGGCTTATTAGTATTAGTTTAGTTATCATAATACTAGTTTAGTCATAGTAGTATTTGTGGAATTGGGTCGGGTCTTTACCCACTGTCAGCTCACTCCACAGCCCATGTGGGGCGTTTTATGTGTAACTATAAATACCCTTTCCTATACAAGGGAAAGGGTTGGATGTTCATTTGATTTCAAGCTAATATATTACATTTTTTCTCACTAGAATATCCCACACTCTTTTCCTCTCTCTAGAATCGACCAAACCACTAAGAACCATACGTGTTTGATTAATGAGTAGCTTTCAATTGGTATCAGAGCTCATGGTTTGATTAGCTAGATTGTGTGTGTGTTTTCTTGGTTAGTTTTGATCAAAAGTTTGGTTTTTTTTAAGGTTTATGGTCTTATTCTTGAATTTCTTTGATTCTCACGTTTGTGGTGTTAAAGTTAGTATTTTTAGTGTTGTTATAACCTTCTAAGATCAAGTGGTGCAAAAGAAACCAAGCAAAAACGTTCAAAAGGGTGATTTGTAGGTGATTTTAGGTGAAAAATACCTTCTGCGATTTGAGTCTCGTAGTGAATTTCTTGGTTGCGATTTGAGTCCTGCGATTTGATAGTGACATTTTTGTCTGTTGCGATTTGTCATCTAGCTATTGCGATTTGAGGGTTGCGATTTGGGCACTTGAGACTTGGCTCCTGCGATTTGAGTCCTGCGATTTGAGGGCTGCGATTTGAGGTTTCACTGCTATGATTTGAGCTTTGAATTTTCAATGTTGCGATTTGACTTGTGTCTTCACTGCGATTTGCTCCTGATTCTTCATTGAGATTTTCTAAAGTGCATTCATCACATTGTACTAAAACCATTACGTAAACTCAATTCAATCAAACCTAATCACAACTCAACTTAACTTAACAATGATTCACCTAATCCAGCAAACAATCATTCCTTTTAACATACAATCACTAATCATTGTATCGATCCAACACTTATCATAACACGTCTAATTTATCATTATCTCTCGGTTTCTTCTTGATTTTGTAAAATCCCGCGAAAGTAACGATTTCTCGGTTTAAATCATAGATTTGTAAAATCCCGTGCACGTTTAAACAATGTCTACTAATTCAGATTCCTTCATATCTGAGGTACTCAAACTGTACGACACGAATGATAAACATATGACTTCCAACCCTGTACAATAAATAAACGTGTTTGATTATGATAATGCTAATATGGAATCGTCGTGCTCGAATTCTCAAGAGAAAGAGTTTCATCAGCCACTAATATTGCCTAATGCAAAGGAAAGTTGCATTGAATGTTTTTGATTACTTCACTCACATCTCAAGGTTCTCTTTGAACAACCTGGATACTTGGGAGGATACAAACGCGCATTCGCATCACTCTTTGGTCAAGATGTTCAGACTTTTACAGTCAAAATGATTATGTATTTAGATCAACTTGAACAACAACTTGACAAAGGAGAATTTTCTGAAGGTAGATCCATGGCTGCCTTTTGTGTGATCAACAACCAACTCCAAGTGTTCATTGATTCGCAATTCACTGAGGATTATGATTATGACAGTCAAATGACGAAAATGTGTTTTGCTAATTACACTGGAATCGAGGTTGACATGTTCAGAGTTACACTACTCCAACTTATGGGTAATGTTAAGGAGTTCATTAATGAAAGGGCGCAACATCAACAATGCTGTGACACTATGTTTGATAAGCAGGATACAAACGACAGTTCTGGGACTTATACCACACTTGACATGGATACAGATCACATAACAGAAAATGACCAAGTTCCATCTACTAAGGTACATGTCACTGATCAACACAATGTGCTCCCTAATGAACAACTGCATACTGATCAAGTTATGCCCACTTATGACACATATTTGTTGGAAAAGACTGATAGCAATACCATTTCTAATTCAACAAATATGAATCATAAAGGGGGAGAAAGTGATCAGGATGATGCTGAACATGATGATGAGTCAAGTTCTTTGTTTACGGCTGAGACTTTTAAATAAAATGATGTGGTTGATAAAGAAGTTTTTAATGAACTTTCAAACAGATTTTTACAGCTTGAAAAACATTGTATTTCACTTGAAATCGCAATGCAACAAAAGGAAGAAAGTTTTCAAACTAACCTACCATTTAAAAATCTGAAACTCCCTAATTTCCGTGAATTCTTTATGATAAATGATTTGAAAGCTCAGCTAGAAGCCAAAAACTTAACAATCAACAACCTAAAAAAACGTATTGCTGAGATGTGTGATATGTGTAATGAAGTTAAGGCTAAACATGACAGTGATGGTATTGCAACAAAAATTACTGAATTGGAACATAAAGTGGCTAAATTACTTAATGAAAATAAGACTTTGAAAAAGCATTGTAAAAACCTGAGTGATTCCATCAAAGAAACGAGAACTAGGGCTTCAAAACACACAACGTCTTTGATTGCTAAAAATGATGAATTCAAAGCTCAACTTCAAGAGAAAGGTTTCACAATTACTGCCTTAAAGAACGAGTTAAGGAAATTAACTGAAAATGGTGTGAACACTAAGTTTGCAAAACCATCAACCTTGGGAACACCAGTTTCACAACCTCTTAGAAACCAAACAGTTGTTAGACAACCAACCGTGTTTAGATCTGAACGACCAAAATCTTCTAAACCGAGGTGTGCAACCCAAGTTGATGCGAAACAAGTTTTGTCAAAACCAGTCACTTCACAATCTAGATCAAATGATCAGATAGTTAATGTTCGTTCTAAGGCTCAATCTCATAAGTCTAAAGCAAAGGAAGTAAATGCTCATGCTAAGGTTCTATCCCTTAAGACTAGAAACCACAACAAGCCCGTAGAACCAATGAGTCATACTCAGAAACCTGGTAGGCAGATTCCTGTAGGACTAAGAACTTCTCTCAACATGCATTCTACTGTGTATGAGAATTCTAACACTCCTAGATCTTGCCTTAGGTGGTTACCGACAGGTAAAACTTTTAAGATGGTTGGTCTTAGATGGATACCTATTAGTACTGATTGCATTACAAAGTTTGACCTTGAAACTCCAAAAGGTCTGGATACCGATATCACTAACCCATATAAAAGTAAGCAAAATCGTCATGTTAGTGCAGGGAATCCTTACTTAAGTGCAGGTACATCGACCATTTCCTTCAAGAAAAAACTCAGAGTTTGGCGGCCAAAAGGACTGAAATCTCCTAATTTAGGGGTTCAGGAAACTCAACATTGATGTACATGCATAATGACTTCTGAACAAATCAGCTCAGGACTCGTGCAACAACGATCTATCTTGGGAAGAATATCAGTGGTTATTCTTCATGTATCCTTTGTACATATCTCATACTTTACATATAAATTAATAATCATTTAATCTACAAGAAGTTATTAAGGCGGTAATTCTTCACGTATCCTTTGTAATTATGTAAAATCATAAAAACACAAAAATATTTTTTTCCAATCTCGTAAAACTTTTATAAAAAGAAAATAGAAAAATATAAAACCAACAAAAAAAAACCATAAAAATCAGAAAAATAGAAAATACCAAAAATTTAGCTTGTTCTAGGCATGTCTTCTGTTTATCGATAACATTTACGGTCCTAGAAATGTCATTCGAGAATGACACGGGTCTTTAAATGAAGCTCGAGCAGGAGGTTAAATGAATTGTTAAAACATGTCATGTCGGCTTGCAGTTACTTCAGACTGCAACCCGTTCTTCATTTTGGGGAAAGCTTGTAACCAAAAAGACAGCTGTACCTCTCACTGGGTGAAGTTCACCTGGGCATGGATTACTTTTCATCCATGTTTCCTCGAAATGATGTACGTTTCAGTGCATTATTTCTCGTTTTAGAAGAGAAGTCTTCTTTGCAATCACAAATTCTTTCTCGTCTATGATTCTTCAAGAAAGTATTTGTGTTTCCCATGATGGTTTAATGCTACTATCATATCATTTGGTCTGGAACTTTCATAAATTTTTCATACTCAATCAACGACTACAGCACTCTGATTTGTAATCAGGTCATTGATTGAGGGGGAGAGTATGCTTTTCATAATTTATGGCATTCTTAGGACTACTTTATCTCTTTGTGTGTTATGTGCTAGGATAGGGGTGTATGTGCAATTTGCTGACTGTCTCCTTGTCTTTCATAAGTTAGAGGACCTTTCGTGCATTTACTATATCTTGAATTATGTCCTATGGTAACTTATATCTCAAAAGGATGAGAAACTCAAAAGAGAGGGACCAAATCTGCCCTAAGGTTGAAAGACGTGCCTTTGGTATAAGTAGTCTCATTGCGATTTGACTTGGTCAAATCTCAAAAAATCTGGTCAAACTTGGCTATATTTGTCTCCCTCTCTAGCAAATCGCAACCTCTCATTCGACCCTCTCATTCTTTTGTGCCTGATTGTTCTTGTGCTTAGGTGCTCGTGTCGAATCATCAACCGTCCATTGGTTAGTGTTTGATTATGCTAGTTGTTGCTGGGTTTGATCATATATCTTGTGTTGTTACCTTGCTTTGTGCCATATTTCCTATTCTATTTGTTTCGTATTATCCATTGATCTTCATGGCATAAGTTGACTTGTAAAAGTCAAAATCAAGTGTGTGTTGTTGTTTGCATATGATAAGTTAGTGCTTTGTAATTTAGTTTTCCCTTTGCTACGTTTATGTTCGCGATTTGGATATCTTGGTGTAGTGGTTAGGGGTAATATCTATTATGATCGATGTGTGAGGATACTTCCTGGTTGCGATTTGCCCATAATGTTCTTGGTTGCATTTTGACCATATGTTCTTGATTGTGTTTTGACTTGTTGTGCTTGGTTGCGATTTGGCATCTCATTCTTGAATGCGATTTGATCATTTAATTTAAGTTGCAATTTGGAGGTTAATCTTTGTGGTTGTGTTTTGATTATTTGATGTCTGGTTGCGTTTTGAATATATTTGCTTGCCTGCGATTTGACTATCCCATGTTGCGATTTGATTATAATATACAGTTCAAATCGCAGTATCTGCGATTTGAATATCGTGAATATTTTATCGTCTGCATTTTGACTGTTGAGTGTCATGGGTGCGATTTGATTATAATATTGCGTGTTTCATGTCAAATCGCAATGTCTGCGATTTGCTTTGGTAATAATTTTATAATCAAATTGTAGGACCCCCAGTGTTGCGATTTGCTCGTACCTGGTTGTGATTTGAATATTATATTGTTAAAACTGGCCAAATCACAAGCTTTGCGATTTGAGGTTGAAAAATCTATATATTCAATGTGCAGGGCCCACATGTCAAATATTTAATTCTTGCGATTTGATCCACTGCTTGATTGTTGCGTTTTGAATAGTCTGCGATTTGATTATTTGACTACTTGCGTTTTGGCTGTTGCGATTTGTGTTATTGTGATTTGGTCATATATCCATTTATATTTTGTCTAATCACAATCCTTGCTTATTATAAACTAAGAGTATTCAATTGTCAAATCATTTTCAAATTGTGACTGATTGAGATTTAATGGGTGCATCTTGCTTCTAAACAATGATCTAACATCGAGCATTTGCTCTTGTCTAACATTGTATCTGTATATATGTTTCCTTGTGAATGTAATTGTGTAGATACAATGGCCGATGTTAATGTCGATGTTCCTGTTGAACAAGCACCAGTTGTTCCACCTCCCACTCGTTCAGATGAACAGATCTTGCCTCGTAGCAGATGGGTCGCTATTGGTAAAAGCAACTGCTACTTAGATATGGATAAGTCTCAACCCAATCCTATCTACAAAATCGCGGTGGACATTCTTAAGCAAACCACATTCTTCAGTGCGTTTACGGCTAGCTCAGCTATTCCAGCTATCTACATTCAGCAGTTCTGGAACACAGTAAGTTATGATAAAGATACTGGATGCTATCGTTGTTAGCTGGATGAATAATGGTTTGATCTTACCAAAGACACCATCAGAGACGCATTACAAATCACACCGGTCATTGTGAACAAGCCATTTACTCCACCACCACCACCACCTGATGATCTTATCAACTTCGTCAATGATTTGGGCTACCCCATAACAGTCAACACGTTATCTGCAGTGGTCACTAATGATATGTATCAGCCATGGAGGGCAATCATCACTATCATCAACATGTGTCTCACATGAAATACCTCAGGGTATGAAAGACCAAGAGCTCCAATGCTACAGATTCTATGGGGAATTGTTAAAAGGGCCAACATTGATTTTGTTGAAAGGATCTGGGAGGAATTCACTTACTCCATTCACACTTTCACTGAGGACAAGAAAAAACTGGCATTGCATAAAGGTAGTAAGAAAACAGTCAACAAACTTGTGATTCCATGTATCAGGTACACAAAGAGGATAATTTATCATCTTCAATGCCAGTACAAGTTCCATCCAAGATCTGACTCTCCTCTTCACTTCCCATCTGATGAACATGTCCTGGGAAATCTCAAATTCTTGGCAAAGGGAACCAAGCAAGAGTTCTTTGGGATGAATATACCTGAAGCTCTCATCACAAATGACATTCGTAATGCTCCTTATTATCAGGATTATTTGAATAAAGTGGCTGTGTATCAAAGGTATCTTGCTGATGAACTAGTTGGTGATACTGGACCCCTGGCACCTAAACCTCAGAAGTCAACCAAGCATAGCAAGACAAAATCCAAGACCACCAAACCCACATATGATGCTCTACCCAAGAAGAGAAAGGAGGCATCCCCTGCTGATGATGCTCCTGGTGATGCTAAGAAACCCAAAAAGAGTGTTGCGGGTAAGAAACAGGGGTCTAAAAGACGAATACTGGAAGATCAATTTGTGAATGAAGAAGTTTCCATTCAAAAGGCCGTAAAAGCCAGTTTGAAAGAACAAGAGAAGTTACCGGGACACTCTACCAAAGGTGTGATCATCAGAGAACCTGATACAAGGAGACCTCAACCATTGGCAGAAGTGGAAGGTAAAGGAAAAGGGATTGCCACTGACGAACAGGTTGCTCAGACACTTCTGGATATCTCTTCTCCAGCATCAAAGACAACCACAAAATTCATTCTCAAGAGACGAACCTCTGAAACCGCTAATGATACTGAAGATTCTGAAGCTGCAAGGGAAAAGTCACCAAGTCAAGAGCTTGATCTTGACTCTAGTGACACTGAATCAGAAGAAGCGGGAACCATGGAAGAGAATATTGGGAAGGGTGAGACACAAGCTAAAGATATTACAGGCCCTGATTCTGGCAAAGCAGAGAAGGAGATATCACCCCATGAGAAGGATTTCACCTCTGATCCACCTCTTGTGAAGTTAAATGATGAGTTCGTGTCCACAACATACCCGAATGTACTAGAGAATCTTAAGCTGAGAGCTGATGAACAGACTCATATACCTGAGCCAGATAGCTCAACTGGCACCCTTTCTTCGCTCAAGCACTTGGAACCAGACTTCACATACGGAGACCAATTTCTTAAAGACAAGCCCACTGATCCTGAAACTGAGAAGACTAACGAAGAGAAGGAGGTTGTGTCAATGGTGTCCATCACTATTGAACAAGACACTTCAGCAGTTCCATCAATGGCAATTCCAACTCCAACGGTAACACCAACATCATCAACTCACTCATCTGCAGCTACTATAACTGCTACAACAACCACCACCACGACAACTGCAACTCCTGCACCTCCATCTACCTTCCCAAGCTTGGAGTCACGACTTAATGAAGCTCTTAAGCGTATTGCAGTTCTGGAAGGTCATAATCTACCCAAGGTTGTCAAACATCACAGCACTAGGTTGTCCAAGCTGAAAAATTTCAACATTGAATATAAGGTAAAGACTGTTGTAGATGAACACGTTGCCGAAGCAGTGGGTTGGGCAATGGAAGCACCCTTGAGAGCTCGCTTCAGAGATCTTCCTACTACGGATATGAAGGAGATTCTTCTACAACGTATGTATGAGACAAACCTTGACAAAGGCCATGAAGATCACATAAGATTATACGAAGCTCTGGAATTATCTATTGCTAGTGACAACTCTGACCTACTCATGGAAGACCTGGCTGAAACTCGTAGAAAGAAAAGGAAAATCCAGGACAAACAAAATACTCTACTTGGGTCTCCTTCTCATCCTCCACCACCTTCTCCACCATCTATCTGGAGCTGCAGGTTCCTCTGAAGCTTCAGGATCTTCTCAAGCCACACCACCACCTCGACCACCTTCATCATCTGCTAAGGAAGATCCACCAAGACATTCTACCGGTCCAAGTTCATCAAAGACAGTCGCATCTACGGTTTACACAGCTTAGACGACTACTGATTCAAGATTCAAGCCCTCTGTTCCTTCCTTTCCTGAGGATCAGGTCATGAATGAAGAGTCAGCACTTGAACTGGAACCTGATTATGATGATGAGGATGATATCTCCATTCTGCATATTCCAAAGGTAAACCTGGGGAGAGATAGGTGGAAGTCTTTCTCAGAGGATGACAGATCTGACTCAACTTGGTCTGTACCTTCTGATGAGGCAAAGAAAGATTGGTGGCAACCTCTTCCCATAGGAGACAGACCTCCAACACCTGAACCGGCTTGGTCCATCCCTTCTTCTGATCCACAAGTTCCTGATAGCAACTGGGCTGATGCTATTGTGTCCAGCTATGTGCCTCCTCCGGAAAACTCACTGCTTGCACAGACTGGAGACATGGGAGCGTTTATAGACTGGTACTGTAAGAAGCAAGGAATCACCAAACTGACACCTAAAGACTTGGAAGGGCCAGCGTATGAAATTGTCAAAGCCTTTCATCCTGATGTGGTTCATCTTCAGTTCCAGATGGAAGAATGCTACAAGCTTCTAACTGATCAGGTTGACGAGGGAATTCTCAAGTACAATGTCAGCAAACCACTCCCTCTGGGTGGTCCACCTGGACAGGTCACCATCCAAACAAACTTCTTCTTCAACAAAGATTTGGAGTATCTCAGGTTTGGCAGCAAGGAGCATAAACAAGCGTTGTCAATTACTAAGATGAAAGCTGCATATTATCCAAACATCGGGTTAGAGCAAATGGCACCAAATCAGATGTGGATTAAAGAAGAATGCAAGTATGACATATCGGCTTCGTATGGTATATCGCACTGGTGGTTCAAGAGACAACAGTTCTACATTGAAAGACTTGCTGCTGAAGGTGATCGCAAGGCTGTACGATCTCGCATGCAGATCTTAAGCGTAGTCAGAGTTGAGATCTTCTCAATATATGGCTATGACTACTTGAGGAAGATTGTCCTTCGCCGAGCTGATCTCAAAGAGCATATCATTGCAAAAAGTGACTTCAAACACTTGCACCTCAGTGACTTTGAAGATCTGTACCTACTGAATCTTCAAGTCAAGCTGCACCACCTACCACCTCATGAAAAGAAGACTCTTGCCACTGCCGTCAATCTATGGACCAGGGGCTTAGTTATCAAACAACTTGTAGGGGACTTTCAGCTTGGGATTGAGAGTTACCAGACTAAACTCAACCTCACGAGGCCTCGATGGGAAGCAAATGACATAGAATTCAAGCACGACTACGCGGTTCTTGAGTCTCCAAAGGCTGTGGTGTTCAGAGATAGGTATGAGGTTCAGATGATCACGCGGTTCGATGAAATCCACAAGTTCAGTGATGGTACTCTACAGCAGATTGAAGAAGCACTGGACTACAGGGTCAAAGAGTACAAGATAAAAAAAGGCAAAACCAGGGCGGTATACTATGTTCTGGACAAAGAAAGATATGGATATGAACAATGAGTTCATTCGTGCCATTCGAAAACGATTGAAGACAAGGAGGATCTTTCGCAGTCTGGAATGTTATGTTGGTGGACGTGTTCGAGAGGGCGATTACAGACTTCTACAGAGAACCGAATGAGAATATCTTCTCTGTAATAATTAGTCCTATTTTGTTGTTGTGTAATTATATTATGTTGTGAACTTTGTACTATTTAAGTAGTGATAAACATATGCTTTGTGTGTCGTCCCTTCATCCCTCACTTGTTGGGGGAGGGGGAGTAGTATGAGGTATGTTTCAGTGCCTCATTCTTGATAAAAGAAGCGAAAGCTTCTTACTTTTGAGTAGAATTAATCCAAACCTTTTCAAACGATCTCTACTAATTCTGCTCAAAAGAACAAGTATTCCCTCTCAAGAGGGGGAGTATTTGAAACTCTTTGTACAAACCAATACAATCTTGTGAGACTCTTCCCGAAAACCTCAAAAAGCATATTTTAATCAAAGCTTTTCAAAAACAACATCAATATGCTATTTTTGAGGGGGAGAAAAATATAAATGGTGATTAAAATATAACTAAGTTGAAATGGCATCTCATGTGAGCGCGACTCGGACTTCACCAATGAATTGACGAAGCGAAACTAACTGTCATTAATCGAAAGGACTTGTCCTGGCCGGTTAATAATTTCAAGCTGGTCTAACCAGTGATGTAAGCGTGTCTCGAAGAGGACTTGTCTGAGTAGAGTGTACCGTTTCGAGAAACTTTCTGTGGACTTGACCAGGCCGGGTAATAATTTCAAGCTAGTCTAACTAGTGATGTAAGCGTGTCTCGAATCGGTCATGTTCACTGAAGGTGGATCAATTCAAAAAGTGCGAACTCTACCCAACATGTGCAAATTTTAACTATAAACATATGAGTACATGTTAAGGGGGAGTATTTGAAAAGTACAAAACTCTCAAAGTGTTAGCAAAATGTGTTTCTTAATTATAAACACTTTGAGAGATTTTTCAAATAAATGGTTTACGGCAACATAGGATAGTCATGGTGTTATAAGGTGGCTAAGGTTAGGAAAACCGTCCTATGATCCACTAGAGCCGGAGGGATCTACCCAAGGACAATACCGAATAGTTAGTATTAGAAAGTCCTTAGGTATGATTATGAAAAAAGGAGTAATATGAGAAAGGAGAAAGAAGGGGTTGAAGAATTAAAAAGAAATGTAATGAGAAAGGGTGAAAAGAAATAGCCCTCCAATTATTCAACCTTAGGGCAGAAACCGGGTTCAATTCATATGCTACTGGTTGTTACTAAGGTGACGCCGGTATTGAAGACAAGACGTCATGGACCCAGTGACGCACTGCACTAAACCTTCTAACCACTCAAGTTCTCTTAAAAGGACTTGTTTCATTCTCACGGGGAACCCTGCATAATCTATCGATTGCTCATTACGAGTCATGTTGATATTGAAAAAGGAGACACCGCTCCAGTCTCCGACTACCAAAACTGCACTTCTCGAGTCTAGAGCCGCGAGATACATCATAAGATAGCATAGGAACACATGATACTGCTACACTGATGGTTCAACATTAAGGACATCAGTTGTACAATTAAGAGTCCTACGCAGATCCTAGCAATCTGCCAGAACATTTATGAGAGAAATTACAAATGTAATTCTTAATGATTGAATGGAAATTCCTGCCAGGGTCAACATCAAACAGCCCTAATAGCAGGTCACTTTGGTAATTCCTTGTGGATTACGCTTAGTGTTCGCAGCGGTTTCAAACGGTCTACAATCGTGGAGTGAACTCCAGCGACTCACCTAATCATTGATGTACTTCGGTAGATCTTGTAAGCCCTCTCGGGGGTATCCGATTCAGGAACGGCCTTGGCAAGGATTAGAGAAAGTTTTCACACTATGCTGTTAACAATCTCGAAATCCAAACCTATAAGTGCAGGACATTTTATTGCTAACTGTTGTTTGCAGGAATCCCTGGCGGTTGCAGCGGTGTGCCGAAAAGATGCCGATTCATCACCCCATGCTCACACTTCATCATAATAATCAAAGAAATCATGATAATTGAAAGACCTTCTACACTGCTTCCGCTACTCTGATGCTGAATATCATGATCCAGAAAAGTGTGAACATGCTGGTCCAGTGATCACTTTATCACAAGGATGCAACAGTACAAAGAGAATGATACACAAACTACCAAAACTAATGATCACAATGAATGCTCAACGATCACACTTACCAAAGGAACATTCATCAGAAGATCACGAATTAAAGTACGAAGCTTACTAATTATGAAGAATCAAAGACTACCAAAACTAATGATCACAATGATATGGTTTCATTTGCGGATTGAGGTACAGATATTCTATCCCTTCTCAGTAGGGATTTCTCATGACTCTTCGATCCTTGACTTTGTTTATGATCCGTTTGATATGATCTGTTTGATATGATCCTTTGATATGATTCACTATGATATGATTCAGTTTGCTATCCATTCTGTTATGATGTTCATTATGCTATCTCCTTGATATGAGATTATGTTCAATTGATATGCTTTGTTGATTATACTATGATTACTATGTTATGATTATGGATAGCCTTGCTTTGTTTATCTGTTCTGTTGCCCGAGCTACCTAGCCATGGAGGTACCATGGCCATGTCATTGAGGCACCAATGGCATGACACTTTCTGTGGAGGTGTGATTGATCCACGGCGTTCTCTTCTGTTCTGATTATATGATTATTTGCGCACATGGCCATTCTGTTATATATATGCATAGTCTCGTACTTGTATATGTATTCTGTTTTAGGGAGCGTATGGATGCATCCTAGGTATTTGTCTGTTTGGATATGGTTTGACTTAATGATTGGTAGTGCGTGCCATGCACCCCATTTCACTTCTGGTACATTGGAGCTAGCTACTCCTTGTACAACTTATGATTTTACGGATATATAGATATGACATGATGTGATTATGTGACTAAGCATGTGGCATGCTTTCTGAGCTCGATGGGCATTTCTATTCTGTTATATGATTATTATTCTATGTTTGATTCTTTTGACTTCATTATGATCTCCTTATGTTTCACTACGATTTTCTTCTTATGGTATATGACATTTTGTTCAGTTGATCTTTGATCTCTCATTCTTTTGACAGATGATATTCGTTTCGGCAGGAGCTTATATTTTCTTTTCCCTATACTTATATATGTTTTGATTATTCGTTTGTTATATATATCTGTTCACTGGGCTTTTTAACCTCAGCCTCATTTCTTTTCCTGCGGCAGGTTTTAGGTTGGAAGCTGGGTTTGGGTGAAGAGTGCATAGGAACTCTTAATGGATTACCCTGACGATAGATGCCTTTTGCCTCTGGATTAGACTTGGATTTAGCTTTCAGTTAGATTTAGTTTGGATTTGTATTTCAGTTTTGGGACTCGTCATGTTTAGAGTTAGTATTGTATTGTTATCTTAGAATGCCTTTGTAATTCATTATGTTTATAAGTCTTCCGCTTGCGTTTGTATGTTCTGATGGACACCATAATGTGGCATTTTGACCCTTGTCAGGTTGGGGTGTTACAATTATGGTATCAGAGCTCAGGCTTTAACTTGTAGCACATAAGTTATGGCCTGTGAAGATTTGGACCCTTAGGTTTGCACTGTAGGAGCTTATGGAACAACCTTTGAAATTTTGCCTTAGGTTTCCCCTGCAGAAACTATTAGTTGTGACCGGTGAGGATTGGGTAGATTATATGATAAGGCATTTGTTAGATATCTTTCTTCTGCACCACTCTGATTTATGCCTTTGTTTTCTGTTAAGCCCTTATAAGATCATTCATTCTGGAGATTTAGAAAATTAGCAAGATACGTAACATAAGTTCAGTAACCAAATAAGTTTAGAATGCTTTGAGAATTTTGTAGTAATGCCTTACAGGTTTCACTTTCTGAGGTTATCACATTCTTTCGAACTTCGATCTTTGATTCATTTGATAATCGTTTGGATGCCTCTTCGTTCGTTCAGAGAATTAGTATATGTATGAATCCGATGTGTTCGACACATTCCGTGGTTTCTCTTGCTTTTGCTAAGCATATTAAGGTCCCCTATCCGCTATTAGATTTTGCTAATTCTATCTCCATGAGAAATCTTGTGATTATCCGTCACGAGTATTGAAATTGTCCAGTACGTTTTGAAGATATTTGAAGATAAGTTTCGTTCTACTAATCTGTTTCCTTTGGGAATGTCTGATTCGATATTATTCTGAATATGGATTTGTTGACTGAGCATCGAGATGCTAACAATGGTCATATTATATTTGTCATCTTTGGCGATTTGAGAAACTCAAAATTTTGTACCATGTTTCCCAACCTAGTAAACAATTATGATCATCTTTGCTTTGAAACTCGTACGTTAATCCTTCGCGGTTGTAAAGATACTTCGTTTGATGAAACTCTCCTTGAGAGTTATTCAGTTGTTTGAAATTTCGCAATGTGTTCTTGGTTTAACTATCAAGATTTCCATCTGAGTGTGAATTTGTTTTGATCTGGTTATGAGAATTTGTTTAGTCACGACTCGAGGTAGACGGTGATTGCAATAAAGGCATGTGTATATGATGCAAGTATTATGACGCCTGGCCAACGTGATAATGTTACATCATATAACTTAAACTTATTGGGATCATAGGAGATCTTGAGCAGTGCCTAAGATCAATAAGTTGGTTGATTTAGAAACCCTATCCGTATAAGAGCAATGTTTTGCCTAATTCTGAAACTCCGTATTGAACGACATCAGTTGAATGGAAAGAATTGAAGGACCAACTTCTAGGAAGTGGTTTTATCCGTCCGAGTGTGTCTCCGTATGGTACTCTAGTTTTATTCGTGAAGAAGGATGATGACAACATCAGGTTGTGTATTGAATTTTGGAAACTGAATAGTATTGTGGTTAGAACCATTATCCGTTACCTCGAATCGAAGATTTGATTAATCAACTTAAAGGTGTGAAGTTCTTCTCAGTGATTGAGTTGGATCCGATTATTTTCAGTTACGTTTAAAGGAGTGAGGTGTTCCTATAATTGCTTTTCATATTCGTTATTGTTGATCCCAGTTGAGCTTCACGATCTTAATAATTACTTTAGATAAATCTAAGGTAATCGGAATAGAAACTGATCTTAAGTTGTATATCAAATATTATGCGGAAACTAATATTTGATCTTAAGAAGAAAACACAAACTAATTATCCAACAACACTTCAATTATATTAATAACGATTGCTCTGAATAGCAATAGGGTTACAAGAAACCTTGAAGTGAAAACAATAATACGTATGCAAGATGATTAAAACAATCGACATCTAACTCTAACCCTAGAACCTCCTTTTATAGCGTAAGGAGTCCTAGTCGGTTTACAAGACTTCCTATACAAGTAAAATATTCATACGTATCTTTTCTATACTTATCTTAACATACTTTACATAAATAACAAGCAATAAAGTAATTCTTCTAGCAGCAGAGTCCTCGTGAGCTAGCAGCAGAGTTACAATATGCCTATTATACCAAAACAGTAGAGTTATCAAAACAGCAGAGTTCTTGTGCTAATCAGCAGAGTTACATAACTATCCGGCAGAGTTGTAATTTTCCAATCAGCAGCATTTCAGACCCAACAATCCTCCCCTAAACTTGATATTTTTCTCCAAAAATCATCAAGTTTCCTTAATTCCAGATAACCACCAGGAGGATGCTTCCAAACACCTTACTGTTTTGATGTCTTTGACTCAAGAATCTTCTCATATTTTGTTATCAATTTATAAGCTTGAGTATCTGAAAAGTAACTATTCTGCAATGTCAACATACCAGGCTTTAACATCTGAGTAATCACTGCTGTATTGTTATTCAAAGGGTAATCCTTCTCCACAAGCATGTAGACCTTGACACCCTTACAAACTAATTCATGTACTCCACAAGATTGATACAAATACCACCTATCAACTCTGGAGTTCAACAAATCTCTCCATTCAATATCTCTCTCATCAGGTTCAAACATGTTCTTTAAAAAGTAATAGTGAATTCTTTCATACATCACTTCTGGTCTAGTATCACCATACTTTTCTTTATATAATCTCCATGTCTGCATCACATCATCTCTATCCATAAAATGTAGCATCTGAGAAAATCTAACAAATCCATAATACATATTATTAGACCTCTTAAACTCCCAGTAAGCTTCACTTCCATCCCTGACTGTATGTGCATAAGAGATGATTGAATATTTTGTATCTAAAGGAATTGCATTGACTATCTCTGGTTCCTCTTGTGTTACATGAACTGTGATATCCATTGTTCTTTTCATATCCTCAGCAGTTACTTCCTCAAAATGATGCTCATTACTTTCTTCTTTTTCAGAATCACTCTTTACCAATGACTCAGTCTTCCTCTTCTTTCTAGCCATCTGCTTTATTCTCTTACCTGTCCTCTTATAACCAATAACCTTCTTAACTTCTTCTCTCTCAAACTCTATGGTTTCCTTGTCATCTTGTTTCTTTGAAACACTTTCACTTCCAGATGCTTTCACCTTTTCAGATCCCATAACCTCTGGCTTTCTTTTTGTTTCAGAAACTTTTCTTGGATTAAGCTTAGCATAAGTTTCATAAAACTCTTTTTCAATTAAGTGATCTGACTTACCCTGAAAATCCTTCATCTGATAGTTTCTAGCATTCTTCAAATAGTACTTCATGTCTTTAACCAATGCTTTCCTCGAAACTGACTTTGATTTATAACCATGCTTCTGTGCCTCTTTAATCCTTAAAATCAGCTCTTCCCACTTAGTCAATCCATTCTTTCTAAGTATGAACTCAACAAGCTCTTTTGTCTTTTCAGCTCCATCCAACTGCTCATCATTTGATATCAGCCTAGCTTCACCTCTGACAATCATATCAGACTCAATGAAATATTGCAACTGCTCATCTAATTCTTCTTGACTAATCTCTTTAAATGAAGAGCTTTCCATAAGTTCAGTCTGATTTCCTTCTTCTTCAGCTGCAACTCTTCTAGCAAATTCTTCATCCTGAGCAATTTGAGCCTTTTCATCAGCCAACTTTTTCTTTCTAACAAGTTCATCAGCAGAGTCAGCAACAGGTTGTGTTTGTGATGGTGTAGGTGTTTTAGTTTCTTTGTGCATGTTCAGCAGCACTTGAGCTAAGGTCATCTGATCATCATCATCTGAATCAGCAGAGTCTTTTACTCCAGCACTCTTCTCAATATCATCAGCAGAAACTTTTAACACATCAGCAGAGTGTCCTGCATCAGCAGAGTCAACCTTTCCACTCTCATTACCAACATTTTCAACAAATTCCTTTTCAACCTCCCCTGAACCTGTCACATCCTCTTGATCCTGTTCATTCACCACAGCCTCTTGTTCATTCCTCCCCTGTTTGGAAGCATCCTCTTCCAAACTTGGTTTGGACCTCTTCTTTAGCCTCCCCTCAAGGTGTGTAACCCTTAGTTTAAGCCGCCTAATTTCAGCACCTTGAGTAGATCTGACTGTCTTCAATTCCTTTCTTAGATCAAGCACCTCCTTTGACAATTTGGTACAATTTTCCGTCAATTCTTTCAAATGTTTCATGATATCCTCACAACTTCGGTCTGTGTAACCTGACCCGAGAGGTTGATCATTGGAATTGTCATTTTGTACAGGTGGTTTAGCCGTCAAATCATCAGTGTCAAGTCCAATTCTAGCATCAACACTTCGACCTGTGTTACCTGGTCCGAGAGGTGTATCATTTGCAATGTCAAAATGTACAGAAGTGTCCATCAATTCAATATGTTCATCTCTGTCCTCATCACTTCGAGATGTGTTAACTTCTCCGAGAGGTGAATCTTTGGACATAAACTCAGTCTCATCCCTAGGATGAACATCTGAGCCCCCCATAAAAGCCATTTGGCTGGGGTTACCACCAGTTGTGTCAGGTTCCTGAGAACCTTCTACAAATGGTGTTGCCATGGTTGAGGTCTTAAGTATGTTAGCACTGTCCTGTTCAACTACTAAGTTGGAAACAGTAGTGCCAGCCTCTTCCATCATGGTACCTCCACTACCTGTACCAGCCTCATCTGCTACCATACTAACATTGGCCTGAGGGTGCACAATGTTCTCATTTTGTGAAGTCCTAGGTGATGGGATAGGTTGTGGTTCAGTGGAAGATGATTCATGTAAACTTGTTGATAAGGATGTGTGATGGGAAGCTGTGGGTGTTCCAGCCTCTTCATCCTCATGCACTTCAGCCACTACATTCAAGATATGCTCAGTTAAGGGAGTAATAACACCAGAAAATCCTTTCCCATTCTTCTTCAAAAATGCAAACATCTTGATGGCCATTCTACTACAGGGCTCAATTTGTGAATGCCTCAAAGGTTCCCTTAGCTGTTTGTTTATTATAAGTTGTAGAAACCTAGGGTATAAGAAAAACTTCTTCTTAACAAATTTCTTCATCCCCTCAAAGATCATAACAGAAAAAATCATAGGGCTGCCCTGTAGCTAAACATACCAAAGCCATTGCCTGAGATGCATTAAACTCACTCCACCCACCTATCTTAGGAAACAAGCAATGTTGTAGAGTATGCAGTAAAAACTTCCAATGGGGACACATACGACCTTTCAAAAATGTGCCACTATTCTCAGGTCTCTCATAACCAAAAGTCTCAAGTTCAGCCATCACAACTTCTGGAGTTATAGTAGGGGGTGTTGGGGTGCCTGACAATCTTAAACTTCTCTTAATTGTGGTTTCACTAACTACAATGTCCTCCCCATCTACACTACCTATTAGACGTTCCTCACCATCTAAGACATCCAAGCTAACAGTTGACCAAAATTGTCTCATATGAGATTTGTAAATTGTAGGGGCAACTGTTAATGCATACCTCAACTTAGACGAACCCAGAAAATCCATAACCTCGTAAAATCCATCCGCTGCAGTGACCTTACTGAGAAATGCTATCTGATTGTGTTCTTCCGGAAATGTTCTGCGTGCCATTTGATTTGGGGGTTTGGGGTGAAATGATATGAATTGTTGTGTTCGAGTGAGAATTGAGTGTAAGTGTGGAGCAATTAGAGCGTAATGAGATCAATTGGGTAAAAGAGACCTTTTTGATTCAATTAGGGTTAAGACCGCGCCAAAATTTTTCAGTTTGACCCTTCAACTTTCAAACTCATCAGCAGAGTTATGAAAGTGTTGACCGAAAGTCAACATTCCCAAAATCGTTAAAAATCACCTCCTTAAATAGCATACCAACCCCATATTAAACTCCATAAATCCTTAATTACTAAAGCAAATCCCCAATTCCAAACCCTAACTCAACAACGATCCAACATGAGTTCCTCAAAAATGCCTATCATTGAAATTTCTTCGGATTCATCATCGGATGACTCAAAAGGTTGGGCGAATTACTTTCCAAAGAATGCATCCACATCGCAAAACAAAGGAAAAGCAATCAAGGAAGAGTCAAACTCCGATCCACTTCCATCGACACCATCGTCATTTGAAGAATCAAGCGATGACGAGACAGCAGATTGGCCTGGGAAACAGCAAGGTTGGCCAAAACACATGACTTACTACCAAGGAGCTTGGGAAATCATCCCTGCAAAACATCCACTATCTGCTGAACTTCAGAAACAACTGGAGAAAGCCGCAGCCGACTTTGCAAAAAGTGTCCACATTCCTCAGCCAAAACCAAGTCCAGTTGAGAAGAAACCCGCTGTGCCAAGGAAGAACAACCAGCAGAAGAAAGCAGCTTCATCCACCAGTCAGCAACAAAATCCACCTCCTCGTCCAGTAGTCATTGCACTCCCCTGCCCAAGGGTATATGAAGCCATGGGCACAAGGGGACCACGAAGCAAAGTCATGCCTGATTTTGCTAAAATGTAGGATGTGTATCTTTGTAGCTTGATGTCTTTTGATCTGTCTTTTGAATAGCTTGAATGTATGGAAACATTATGTACTGAAGCCTTTATGATCAATGAATTTCCTCTGTTAATGTTTTACTTGATTGTGTATGTTTATATATCTGCAAAAGGTTAGTAGCAAACAACAAACACAAACAAGAATATTCCATAATAGCAGCAGAGTAGCATAGCAACAATCCAACTAAACAGCAGACTTTAACTAAACACAAGATAATGACAAATCAACAGCACAAATCCTTACAAAATTTTACAAAAACATACAAAGATAAGATTTTTAGTGATTTAAAGATTGATCATGCCAATACTAGCAACTAGAAACTGAAATCTACTTATGTCAAAACATTTTGTAAGTAAATCAGCAACATTGTTGTCAGTATGAATTTTAACCACTTGAATTAGCTTTTTCTCATAACAACCTCTTATAAAATGATGTCTTATCTCTATGTGTTTTGTTTTAGAATGAAAAACAGGATTTTTGATGATACACATTGTGCTGTTGTTGTCAATAAAAATTTTTGTGTTCATAAAATTGTACCCATAATCCAGCAATTGGTTCTGAATCCAGAGCACTTGTCCACAGCAGCTAGAAGCAGCAACATATTCTGCTTCAGTTGTTGAATTTGCTACCACTGTTTGTTTCTTACATTGCCAAGAGATAAGCCTATGACCAAGATACTGACAGCCTCCTGTAGTTGATTTTCTATCCATAGTAGCTCCAGCATAGTCACTATCTGAGTATGCTATCAAGTCAAATGGTGAATTATTAGGATACCAAAGACCAAGTTTTGGTTGACCCTTTAGGTACCTAAAAATTCTTTTGACTACTTCCAAGTGTGAAATCTTTGGAGACACTTGGAATCTAGCACAGGCACACACAGAAAACATGATATCTGGCCTTGAAGCAGTCAGATACATCAATGAGCCAATCATGGATCTATACAGATGTACATCAACCTCTACTCCATCTTCATCCTTGAGCAAAGGTTTATTTTTATCCATAGGTGTCTTGGCTGCCTTCACATCCTGGAATCCAAATTTCTTCAACATATCAGCCACATACTTGTCTTGGCTAATAAATATTCCATCTTTCATCTGCTTGACTTGAAGCCCTAAAAAGAAAGTCAACTCTCCCATAGAACTCATCTCAAACCTACTGTGCATAAGCTTCTCAAATCCTTCACACAACACCTTATTTGTAGACCCAAAAATGATATCATCTACATAAACTTGAACAAGTAGGATATCCTTTTTGTCTTTCTTAATGAACAATGTTTTATCAATGGTTCCTCTGCTAAAACCATTATTCAACAAATACTGAGATAAGGTGTCATACCAAGCTCTAGGAGCTTGATGTAATCCATACAGTGCTTTCTTCACCTTGTAGACCCTGTCAGGATACTTAGGATCTTCAAACCCAGGTGGTTGCATTACATAAACCTCTTCAGGTATCTTTCCATACAAGAAAGCACTTTTCACATCCATTTGATACACAGGAAAATTCTTGTATGAGGCATATGCCAAGAAAAGTCTGATAGCCTCCAATCTTGCAACTGGAGCAAATACCTCATCATAGTCAATTCCTTCTTCCTGAGTGTATCCCTGAGCCACCAATCTAGCCTTGTTTCTGACAACAATCCCTCTCTCATCTCTTTTGCATCTGAACACCCATTTTGTACCAATTGCCCTTTTTCCATTAGGCAAATCAACTAATGTCCAGACCTCCTGAAGCTTGAACTGCAGCAACTCCTCTTGCATAGCTTCAACCCAACTTTCATCCTTCATAGCCTTGTGAATGGTCTTGGGTTCTTCCTGAGATAAGAAACAGGCAAACATGCAATTTTGTAGATCCTTGTGGCTATTTCTCTTCTTAAGTGTTTGAGCAAATAATCCCTGATCAAGCAAATCACTCAACCCCTTGGATTTACTTCTTGTCTGTACAGCAGAGTGAACATCACCAATTATTTGCTCCTTTGGATGATTCCTGTGGATTCTTGTTGTTGGTGTGGGACTAACAGGTATGTCAGTCTCCAAGTTTGATAAATCAGCTTCAGCACGAAAAACATCAACAACTTCATCATCAGTATCCACATACACTTCTTCCAATTCGGGCATATCATCAGAAGAATCATCATAAGAATCACCATCTTTATCAGTAGAGTCTTTGAGTTCAGCAGCAGAGTTACCAAGTTGAACAGCAGAGTGTTTTGCCTTAACAGCAGAGTGCTTTGGCTTAACAACAGAGTGTTTAGACTTGGCAGCAGAGTTAAGAGAACTACTGCTCGGTTTATTCCCTTGAATTCCATCAACTTGTGACTCTACACTTCTGTCCTTATCATCATGAGCAAGTTCATCATCACCTTCTGCATTAACCGTTGGTATTTCTTTATGTACAGCATCACCATCTGAACTCTTTCCTTCTTTAACTGTTGGTGAGAAATACTGATCAAACTTCCACTTTTCAATCAACACAAACTCCTCTGCAGATCCATCCTTCTTTGCTTGTGTACCTGCATTAGGGTTAGTTTGTGTACCTGCAGACATATTAGTAGCACCTGCAACAACTGGTTGATAATTCATACTTTTGGTTAAAGAATCAATATCAAACATCCAGTCAGGTCCTTTTCCATCAACATTAGGTGTGGTTTCTCTAATAGTCACATGTAAATTTTCCACTACATGCCCAGTTCTTTGATTAAAAACTCTAAAAGCCTTACTTTCAGTAGAGTAACCAACAAAGAAACCTATGTCTGCTTTCTCACTAAACTTTCCTAAGTGATAAATGGTGTTCAATATAGTAACAGGACACCCAAATGGTCTTAAGAAACCTATCATAGGTTTTCTACCATGCAATAACTCATAGGGGGTCTTGTTATGAGGCTTAACTATCTTAGTCCTATTCTGCACATAGCAAGCAGTGTTGACTGCTTCAGCCCAAAAGATAGTGGGTAATTTAGACTCTGACAACATAGTTCTAGCAGCTTCAATTAATGTCCTATTCCTTCTCTCAGCCACACCATTTTGCTGAGGAGTTCTAGCTACACTAAATTGTCTAGTTATACCCTTTTCCTCACAGAACTGATTCATCACCTTGTTCTTAAATTCAGTTCCATTATCACATCTGATGACTTTGACCTTAAAATTAAATAGGTTTTCTATCCTGGTAATGAAAGCCTTAAGAATGCCTGCAGTCTCATCCTTAGAAGCTAAAAAGAATACCCAAGTGAACCTACTATAGTCATCAGTGACCACTAAACCATACATCTTTTTATTTAAACTATTCACATATGTAGGTCCAAATAAGTCCATGTGTAACATAAACAAAGGTTCAGTTATAGAATTCACCAATTTGGACTTACAAGATGCTCTATGTTGCTTTCCCATCTGGCAAGCAACACACACTTCAGGATTCTCAAAGACCTTTGAAGGCAATCCTCTGACCAAGTTCCCTTTCACCAACTTGTTCATTGCCTTGTAGTTCAGATGTCCAAGCCTTCTGTGCCATAGTTTGGATTCATCAACAGTGGCTTTGGCAAACAGACAAGTCAAATCTCTTTTGGGAATAATATTCTTTATATCCACACTGTATATATTGTCATGTCTAGGGACTTTAAGAAGAACCAATTTATCATCAGGAATCTTATAGTCAGGAGACAAAACAAGACACTCAGTGTCGGTAAAAAGAACAAAATTCTTTCTGTCACACATTTGTGAGACACTAAAAAGATTAAACTTGAGACCATTCACCAAATACACTTTCTCAAAATCCAACTTTCCAGTTCTGATGATGCCTTGACCAACTATTTTACCTCCTTTAGGATCATTCCCAAAGGCCACATAACCACCATCCAAAGCTTCAAAATTCTCCAAGTTGCTTTGGTCTCCAGTCATATGTGAAGAGCATCCACTATCAAAAATGCATTTGTCCTTTAGCTCCTTTTGTAGATTGCCCTGCACAAAAAGTAAGAGAATTAGTTTCTCTTGGGGACCCAAGCCATTACTGACTTGGATCTACCTTGTGCATCAAAGTAGTCAAATTTCTTTAACTGCATTGGTGCACTGCTGTGTCTGAGAACATGATCTAAAACTTTAACTTTTGGTTTCCAGACCCAGCAAGCTGAGGCTTTAACAGCATAAAAATGGTTGCCCACAACAGTATCAGTCACAACTTTAGGCAAAACAGCAGAGTCTGCCTGAACAGCAGAGTTTGCTGGAACAGCAGGGTTTGACTGAACATCAGAGTTATCTATATTCTTCTTTATGGGCAAATTCGGGGCAATAGGAGAGATAACTCTAGAAGTACCATCTCTCATCAGAACTTCCCTAGGAACCATGTTTCTTTTGGGATGTGGGTGAGTCTTTCTACCAAAGTTTCTATGGTTCACCCTTGTATATTGGTTCCACACTGGTTTTTGATAGTAATAACACTCATCTTGCAAATGTTCAAAACTACCACAACTATAACATGCCTTTTTGAATAATTGAAAATCAGTCCCTAATTTATGTGAAACTAGGTTGTTCCAATTTCTCTGGTTACCCCTAGGCAAGTTATTAGTTCTCTTAGGATATACTCTAGGTGTATTATCAAACTCAGCCATCTTCCTAGAGATACCTTTACCTAGCTTAGGCTTAACAAACTCAATCTTTTTAGTTCTAGATACTTGTGATTCAACAACAGCAGGAATTTCTTCCTTATTGTTCTTAGAGGTTGAATCAGATTCTACAACCCCATCATCACTGTCAGACTCCCAATCTTCAATCAGGGGTGGTTGCTCATACTTCTTTAACTCAACCTTAGGTGACTCTTTGTTAGTTTCACTAGTTTCTTCTACAGGATTACTAGTTTCACCTACAGGTTTAGCCCCAGACTCAGATATGAAAGTCAATGTCCTAGTAGGAGGGGCATGAGCACTAAGTTTCTTAGGGTGAGCGACAGCATTGTACCCTAATCCACTACCTGAATCAGCAAAGTGCCTACCTATTGGTTTACTAAGAATGTCAGTAGCAAATTGTTGTTTTTCTATCCTAACAACATGTTTTTCAGTCTCATTCTTAGCTAAATCTCTAGCCTGTTCAGCCTCCTCTACTTTTCCTATAAGTACCTTAATCTCATCTTCTTTCTTAATAAGCTCATTTTTAAGAATAGTGATTTGATCAAGATATTCAATTTCAGCCTTTTTATAAAATTCCAACTTCTCTTCTAAATTCTTTAAACCATATTCATAACTAAGATTGTCTAACTTAAGTATTTCATTTTCCTTTTTAAGATTTCCATTGCTAGACTTAAGTTCATCAATTTTATCAGAACATGATTTAAAAGAACATGATGATTCATTGGATACCTCAGAGTCTGATCCAGAAGAAGAAGAAGAATAGGCCATAAGAGCAAAGTGTTGAACTTTAGATTCCTCTTCAGCTGCCAAAGCATAGTTAGGACCATCTTCAGCATGCTCACTCCAATCAAACTCTCCAAACCCATCACATGACACCATAGCAGCAGCAGCAGCATCAGGACTTGACTCTTCAACAGTAATCTTCTTGGTATCTGCAATGTTTCTTTTGGGTGCTTTGCATTCCCTTGCAAAGTGTCCCTTCTTACGACAGTTGAAACATTCAGCCTTTGACTTGTCAAATCCCACATTCCTGTTTCTTCTGAACTTCATTTCTTTACCAGTTCTCTTAAGAAACCTCCTTGCCCTCATAGTTAGCATTGCATACTGCCAATGCATATCCATTTCTTCAACATCATCAGGATCAAGTTCATCCAGATCTTGAGGCATGACTGAAGTACTAGTAGTAAGTTCAGCCAAATAAGCACAAATAGCAGCATCACTGATGGTGTTGGGGTTAGCAGAGTCAGCAGCAGAGACATGTGAACCAACAGCAGGAGCAAAAGTACCACCAGCAGAGTGCTCTTGATGAATACCAGAAGTCTTGTTGCTTGAGGAGACAAAGGCAAGATTATTAGTGGTAGAGGATGAGCTTGAAAATCCTTTAACTTCTGATTCATACACCTTTAAGTTGTTGTATAGATCATCCAATGTCATAGTATCAAAATCTTCCTTGTGCCTCCAAACCACTGTATGAGTGTTCCACTCAGAAGATAGACTTCTCAAAAACTTTAGATTGACATCTTCTTGAGATGGTTCAATCTTCAACAAAGCCATCTGACTGGTTAACTTATGAAGTCGATCATAAGTTCCCTCAATGTTCTCAGAACTCATAGCAGAAAAAGTCTCAAACTGGTGCTTAAGGAGATTCTTTCTAGATTTCTTGGTAGCTTCATTCCCACCAAATCGAAGTTCAATAGCTTCCCACAACTCCTTAGCAGACTCAATATGATTAAAACTCAATTGATAATCATTAGGTATTCCCATCATGAGAATACTGTGAGCCTTAACCTCCAATCTTCTCTGAGCTTTCTCCTCACTAGTCTTGAGAGTCAAGACTGATCCAGTAGCAGTCTTGGTTTGCACCTTATCACCATCAAGAACAACTTCCCAGAGAGAGTAATCAACCATTCGCATGTATTGTTGCATCCTCATCTTCCAGATCTCATACTCTCCAGTCTTGAGCATGGGAACTCTTGAAGCAGTGACCATGTGAGTCGAATCGGAATCCATTGCTTGCTTTGATGATTAAACAGATCTTGTTTTCAGTTAATTCTTCTTGGTACCAGTTTCTAGATCACAAGCTCTGATACCACTTGTTGATCCCAGTTGAGCTTCACGATCTTAATAATTACTTTAGATAAATCTAAGGTAATCGGAATAGAAACTGATCTTAAGTTGTATATCAAATATTATGCGGAAACTAATATTTGATCTTAAGAAGAAAACACAAACTAATTATCCAACAACACTTCAATTATATTAATAACGATTGCTCTGAATAGCAATAGGGTTACAAGAAACCTTGAAGTGAAAACAATAATACGTATGCAAGATGATTAAAACAATCGACATCTAACTCTAACCCTAGAACCTCCTTTTATAGCGTAAGGAGTCCTAGTCGGTTTACAAGACTTCCTATACAAGTAAAATATTCATACGTATCTTTTCTATACTTATCTTAACATACTTTACATAAATAACAAGCAATAAAGTAATTCTTCTAGCAGCAGAGTCCTCGTGAGCTAGCAGCAGAGTTACAATATGCCTATTATACCAAAACAGCAGAGTTATCAAAACAGCAGAGTTCTTGTGCTAATCAGCAGAGTTACATAACTATCCGGCAGAGTTGTAATTTCCAATCAGCAGCATTTCAGACCCAACAGTTATGATCTCTATGAGTGTTGTGATGTCAATTGTATTGGCTGCTGCTCCGATTGTTTCCTATGGACTTGATTAAATCATGTCTTTCATGAATACCTGGACAATTTGTCATAGTATGACATATTGGTATATTCAGAGACGAAAGAGAAACACGGAAATCATCTTCGTATTCTATGTTGAGATTTCTACGTCAGAAGAAGCTCTATGTAATGTTTCCGAAGAGAAAATTTTGATTGGGATGAAGAATGAGAGGATAATTTTGAAAGGTTGAAAAGAGATTTGTCTCTACTCAAGAAGGAGACTTAGCCATGTCCTTATGCAACACGGGAAGATTGTTGGTTATGCATCAATACAGCTAGAACCGTAGGAAGTGAACTATCCGACGCATGACTTGGGAGTGATTGGTGACAAACATGAAGAAGCTTAGGAGCAAGACGGTGGAATATGATCTATGTTAGAAGATTTGAGAGAAGCGGTTTTGATTGAAGCACACAGATCTGTGGAAAACTAGAAGGGGGGGTTGAATAGTTTTACGTCTTTTTAATTTATTATAAAAACCTTTGTTTTATACTTTTAAAAAAACTTTAGATTCTAGTTTGTTATGAAAAATAAAACTTAAATCTTATTATTAGTAATATATGTATTCTTTTAAATTGATTGTAAAAGTTTTGGTTTCTTGAATGGATTTTCAATTTGATCTTTATGTGAAGTCGACCTCTAATTAATACTAGCAATTATATAAGCCTATGTGTATGAAAGTAATGACGATGCAAGTAAAGAAATAAATAAGGTATGGAAAGATCTAGAAATTTTATATAACAAAAGCAGTTAGAGAAAAAACAAAAGCTATTATAATGACAATGCATTCAACTAAACAAATAATTACGAAGGCATGCAGTCAAATCACATAGGAGCAAGTAAACATCTAGAAATTTTATATATGCAGGATGACATACATCTAGGAATGAAAAGCTTTAGTGAAAAGTAAAGTTCATAACAGTAAACTATCGTTAGGTATATTTAGGAAGAATAATGTATTCAAGTTGGAGAATGAGTATGAGACTATTACTAGTGGTGCTCAATTCAGGCTAAACACGACCGTTTTTACGGGTTACACACACCCAACTTCTCACATAGAAGCAATTCAACCGTTAGGTCAAATTGAGTTTCTAGTCAATAGATTCTCCAGTAGTCATTCTCTTTTTAGAAGAAATTAAGTTCCTAAATTTACTTATCGAAGAGTACCAAATATGAAGATTGCTTGGTTCACTAACACTTAGGGGGGCTAACTAAAGGGTTTCTAGTTTATTAAGCCACAGAACGAATATAACTAAAGTGTAAAGGCAAAGCAACCTATCAGACTAAGCATATCCTAAGGCATTAATAAGATTATATGCATGAAGTAATTACTTATGAAATTTTAAATAGAGAACTTACCTCACGTCCTAGCTTTTCTTCGTAATGTCTCAGATGATGATCTTATATAAACCGAAGTGGCTTGACCCGAACATGTCTTGTACGGATCATGATCTTCTCCTTCGTTTGTGTCACTTCATGATTTTGGATTGAGTTCACTTTGGAGTTGATTCATGTAGTCTTCATCGCTAACACCTACATTAACAGCATTTGAACTAGTAGCACATGTATCTATTTTATCTAAAAGTTTATCTATTAAATTTCTAAGATAACTAATTCATGTACAAGATTAAAATCCTCATCTTTGGCTTGACATTTTTCTTGATGAAAGTTTTAGAAATTTTTCCAAATATCATTTGCCGTTTTACAGAAGAATATTCTTTCATATTCAACTTTCGGCAATGTTTTTATAAATAATTATTTTAGCTTTATTATTTATTTCATTCTTTGTTTTCAAATAATCAATTTGATTTTCAAAATCCGTTTTTGTTTGATTTTCAAAATCACCAATCGAAATGACATGCCAAAGATCTAGATCAATTGATTTCACATAAGTTTCAAATTTATTTTTCCATTCAAGAAAAGTATAGTTTTCAAATAGTGGTGGTTTTAGCAAAGATTCCCCTTCTAGATATTTTTCGAATTCCATAGATCGATTCAAGTTTTAAAATACAGTATATTTTAAAGATCTTGATTGACGTGGCTCTTGATACCAATTGTGGAAAACTAGAAGGGGGGTTGAATAGTTTTACGTCTTTTTAATTTATTATAAAAACCTTTGTTTTATACTTTTAAAAAAACTTTAGATTCTAGTTTGTTATGAAAAATAAAACTTAAATCTTATTATTAGTTATATATGTATTCTTTTAAATTGATTGTAAAAGTTTTGGTTTCTTGAATGGATTTTCAATTTGATCTTTATGTGAAGTCGACCTCTAATTAATACTAGCAATTATATAAGCCTATGTGTATGAAAGTAATGACGATGCAAGTAAAGAAATAAATAAGGTATGGAAAGATCTAACCGAGACACGAGAGATTTATAGTGGTTCGGCTACAAGGACACCTTCCTTGCCCTACTCCACTCCCCGAGCACACCTTGCTCGAGAGTTTTCTTCACAACTTCAATAAGCTCCCTTATGGCGGAGAAAACCGTACACAACTTTGGCTTACACGGGTTTAACGACACAAAGCTAAATGTCGAGTTCTAATCGTAGCTAGAACCAATCTCACAACTTCACAACACAACTTCTACACGACTTATTCACGACTTCTTCACAACGGCTTCACGACTTCTTCACGACTTCAACACGACCGCTACACAACCTCTATGATGCGGCTTCACGACTTCAACACTATGTCTTCATGACTTAAGACTTCACGACTTCAACATGACCGCTACACAACCTCTATGCTACGGCTTCACGACTTCAACACTAGGACTTCACGACTAGGACTTCACAACTTTAACACGACCGCTTCACAGCTTCTATGCTACGGCTTCATGACTTCAACACAAGGACTTCATGTCTTCTAAGCTACGGCTTCACAACTTCTACACCACGGCTTCACGACTTCTACATTTTGACCTCACAACTTCTATACCACAACTACTTATACAACATCTTCACTACTTACACACAACACTAATCTACAACACACACCTTACATACAAATGAATGAATGATTTACAAACTTTGTTAAACACACAACTTAAGTAACAAAATGATACTAAGTTGTAATACTTCTAATCTTGATTGATAGAAGTATTCTTCTTTTGCACTTGGATGGTGGAAGCTTGGATCACTTGGAAACCAATGCTTAAGATTACATGATCAAAGGTTTTTGTTAGATATGAAATGAGATCTACAACAGAAAGTTTTAGTGCAAAAGGGTGAGTAAAAATCCAGGGGAAGGCTGGTATTTATAGGGAAAAATCTGGACAGCTGGAGCCTACTGGAGCGGGGGCGGTCCCCTTAAATAGGGGGCGGTCCCCTTAATTATTAAGGGGGCCGCCTAGTAAAATTAAGGGGCCGCCCCTACTGAACGTTGGCCAATTTTGTCCTTTTGTGAGGAAGGTTTTTCTGGAACATTTTAACTGATTTTGGTTAAAAATTTGAATTCATATTTTTATAAAAGATTAAACATTTTTATTTAATACCAAAAATGTTTTTCAAAAATATATAAAATGTTTTTGATGTTTTATAAAAAAATCTAGTTATTAAGAAAATGTTCCTTTGATCATATAATGCATTAAGCACTTGTTTATTCATACCTTAAGTGATTAAGTTGTAGAAATGAATATTTACAACTAAATACTTGTTTATTTGATAAGTTTATGTTTTAATGAGTTTACATTTTGTGATCATCAAAACATAGAGATATGAATAAATATTGATAATGTTTTTAGGCATTTATTTATGTCAACAATCTCCCCCTTTTTGATGATTACAAAACCTAAACTCATTAAACCAAAAAGTTTATTTTTGGACAAGTATTTAGTGAGTTTACATTCACTTCTCCCCCTTTTTGTAGAATCAAAAAGGTTAAGCCGACAAAATTTAAACGTGAAATTTGTCGGGACGAAAACTCCCCCTTGATGTGTACTCCCCCTCGTTTGGAGCACCAAGGAATCGATATATGGAATACTTGCAAGAAAAATATTAGAAGCACAAGCATATATATAGCAAAAATAAGCATGCATATAAAGACATTCATTAAAAATGTTGTGTATCAATACACAACCATCCAAGATTATATTCAATTCTACATTAGCTAGTAAGTAATGCAATCTACATAATCATTCTAGGAGTACATGATCTTTCATGGGGCTTGCACACAAAATGGTTTGAAAAATTATTTTTGATTAAGCATTGCATATGCTTAATTTGGTGAGAATGAAGGTGGTGGTAGTGTAGTGGGTGAAAATGATGGAGGTTGTGGTGGAGGTTGGTTGTTAAGCATGTGTTCAAGGAATGAAAACATGTAGTGTATCTCATCTCTAAGACCAAAGATGATGGTTTGGTTGTGGATGTGGTGGTATTGGTGATGATGAGAAATGAGCATCAAGAGGTGTTATTGGGGATATGGAAATGACAAGTTGGGTGAATGGAGGTTCTTGAGTAGGAGGTGGAGTTGATGCTCTTGATGGTGGTGATGAAAGGTATGAGTTGATGTGGTTATTGATGGATGAAAGGGTGTTTTTGATGGTGCATTAGGTGCACTTGGGGATTAATCATTGAGGTGGTGGTGATGAAGTTTTGGTGTCTTAGAGATGATTTTGGTGATAGCATGGTGAATGAAAATGGGTGTTTGATGGAGGTGATGGTTGATTTAGGTAAGGTTTGGGCTAGATAAAAGGGGTCACAAGATGCAAAAGAAAACAGTAAATTTTACTGCCCAGATGGCCGGTCCCCTTAATTGTAGGCCGGCCCCCTTAAAATTAAGGGGACCGCCTAGGGAATTAAGGGGGCCGCCCATCTGGTGTTTTCCCAGGCGACCAAATTTGAAAAATTTCCAGAAAAGGGTCATTTTTAGGGTGTTTTTGCAGCAAGCTCCATTTGAATCATGTACATCAAGAATGATTAAATAGTGACATAAACATGTTAATTACGCATGCATACATTTAAAACATATTATGGAATAAGCATGTTATTAATCATCAAGCATGTATATATATCATGATATCAAGTATACAAGCAATAAGTAGAAAATTTTAAATTGCCTAAGAGATCCATTGGACTTGCTTGAGACATGAAAACTTGGATTATTTTGGATGGATGATGGTAAAGAGGGGGCAAAAAAAAATGTTGGATTAATGGGGTTGTAAGTTTGGGTGTATGGATGTTGGAGAGAGTGTTGATGGAGGAATTGGAGGTGGAGAGCTTGGACTTGACCATGTTGAATGAGGGTTTTGATGTTGTTCAAGTGGTGGTGTTGGATTAGATCTAGTGAGAAGATACTCAATCCAAGTGAGACGCTCATTTAAGGCGATGGTTTGATTTTGGAGAAAGATGCAACAAGGACTATTGTTGACATGTTTCTCAATTTGACTCAAGTGATGTGGTGATGATGGTAATGATGGTGAGATGGATGGTGATGATGGTAATGATGGTTTGACTTTGGAGAAAGATGCAACAAGGACAATTGTTGACATGTTTCTCAATTTGACTCAAGTGATGTGGTGATGATGGTAATGATGGTGAGATGGATGGTGATGATGGTAATGATGGTTTGACTTTGGAGAAAGATGCAACAAGGACAATTGTTGACATGTTTCTCAATTTGACTCAAGTGATGTGGTGATGTGGTGATATGGATGGTGATGGGTTTAAGTTGCTTTGAGCAAGGTGCAAAGCAAGGAGAGCAGTAAGCTCATGGGCTTCCTTGAGTTCTTCAATGAACTTCAAGTGTTGAGTGGAAGGTGATGATGATGGAGAGTGGTTGTTATTTGGTGGAAGTGGTGGTGACACTTTTGGTGGTGGAGACACTTGTGAACTTGGGTAATTATGAGTGAATGAAGGTGGACATATGGATGATTGGTTATGTGTGTGAAAGGGTTCATTAGGATGAGGTTTAGGTGTTGGTTGAGTTTGAACAACATCATTTGTTGGGTTATGGCAAATGTCAAGCTTCCTCCTCCAAATGGGTATTTATGGTGAAGTGATGATGTGATTGTGGAAGGTAAATTTTGGTGAGTGGTTTGTGACAAAATGTGTTTGTGAATTTTGGGAAGTATAGGATAAAATGGGCTAAAAAATAGAAAAGGGGAGCAGCACCTTCGACCATCAGATGGCCGGTCCCCTTAATTAAGGGGCCGGTCCCCTTAAATATTAAGGGGGCCGCCTAATGAATTAAGGGGGCCGCCCATCTGCTGATTTCCAGGTTACTGGAAATGGGTTTTTGGTAGAAAATTTTGAAAGGGTTGTGTTTTTGGGTTTAGTTTCAAGCAAGTCCAACTTCTTTTGAGGCAATTTAGGATTTAATAACTTATGTATGCTAAGCATATTCATTAGACATCATTATCTAGCATGCAAACAACTCATTTAGCATGTAACATATATATGTTAGACAAGAAAACACTACATAGCACCAAGTAATTCATAGTATCATATTTAGGAAGATTAATAAGCTAGTTAAATAATCCTAATGAATATCTATGTGCATGGGAATGTAGAGTTGTGATAGCATGGACTTCTAGACTTGTACCAAGTGAGGTCTTAGTGAATAAATTATGGTTATTTTCAAATTTAGTTCACTTATAAATGTCACATACATAAATATAGATGACAGATATGAGATCACCATGCATGATTTAAAGAAATATTTTTGGCATTATTCAACAATGTTTGAAAGTGGGTTTTTATGTGTATGTGAAAAATATTTTAATGAAATAGTTTTGGTTTTATTTCAAAATGTTTTTATGAGGAAAGAAAACATATTTTTCCAATCTTTGGTTTTGATAAACACGTAATTATGGACACAAGTTTGGAAGAAAGGTAAGATGGTGAAATATGTAAAATAGAAATGTGTCATAATCTTTTGAAAAATTATTTTTCCAAAATGTGAAGTTTTTGCAAGTTTAAAAATAAGTCCCATTAATTATATGTTTAAAAAAATAATGGTTTATAAAAGATCTCATGCTCAAGTCTATTGTCACATGCTACCTCTTTCTACATATCCTATGACATTTACGCATGTATTATGACTAAATACAAAACTACATCATGTCAGAGTAGTTAGAGAAAAAACAAAAGCTATTATAATGACAATGCATTCAACTAAACAAATAATTACGAAGGCATGCAGTCAAATCACATAGGAGCAAGTAAACATCTAGAAATTTTATATATGCAGGATGACATACATCTAGGAATGAAAAGCTTTAGTGAAAAGTAAAGTTCACAACAGTAAACTATCGTTAGGTATATTTAGGAAGAATAATGTATTCAAGTTGGAGAATGAGTATGAGACTATTACTAGTGGTGCTCAATTCAGGCTAAACACGACCGTTTTTACGGGTTACACACACCCAACTTCTCACATAGAAGCAATTCAACCGTTAGGTCAAATTGAGTTTCTAGTCAATAGATTCTCCAGTAGTCATTCTCTTTTTAGAAAAAATTAAGTTCCTAAATTTACTTATCGAAGAGTACCAAATATGAAGATTGCTTGGTTCACTAACACTTAGGGGGGCTAACTAAAGGGTTTCTAGTTTATTAAGCCACAGAACGAATATAACTAAAGTGTAAAGGCAAAGCAACCTATCAGACTAAGCATATCCTAAGGCATTAATAAGATTATATGCATGAAGTAATTACTTATGAAATTTTAAATAGAGAACTTACCTCACGTCCTAGCTTTTCTTCGTAATGTCTCAGATGATGATCTTATATAAACCGAAGTGGCTTGACCCGAACATGTCTTGTACGGATCATGATCTTCTCCTTCGTTTGTGTCACTTCATGATTTTGGATTGAGTTCACTTTGGAGTTGATTCATGTAGTCTTCATCGCTAACACCTACATTAACAGCATTTGAACTAGTAGCACATGTATCTATTTTATCTAAAAGTTTATCTATTAAATTTCTAAGATAACTAATTCATGTACAAGATTAAAATCCTCATCTTTGGCTTGACATTTTTCTTGATGAAAGTTTTAGAAATTTTTCCAAATATCATTTGCCGTTTTACAGAAGAATATTCTTTCATATTCAACTTTCGGCAATGTTTTTATAAATAATTATTTTAGCTTTATTATTTATTTCATTCTTTGTTTTCAAATAATCAATTTGATTTTCAAAATCCGTTTTTGTTTGATTTTCAAAATCACCAATCGAAATGACATGCCAAAGATCTAGATCAATTGATTACATATAAGTTTCAAATTTATTTTTCCATTCAAGAAAAGTATAGTTTTCAAATAGTGGTGGTTTTAGCAAAGATTCCCCTTCTAGATATTTTTCGAATTCCATAGATCGATTCAAGTTTTAAAATACAGTATATTTTAAAGATCTTGATTGACGTGGCTCTTGATACCAATTGTGGAAAACTAGAAGGGGGGGTTGAATAGTTTTACGTCTTTTTAATTTATTATAAAAACCTTTGTTCTATACTTTTAAAAAAACTTTAGATTCTAGTTTGTTATGAAAAATAAAACTTAAATCTTATTATTAGTTATATATGTATTCTTTTAAATTGATTGTAAAAGTTTTGGTTTCTTGAATGGATTTTCAATTTGATCTTTATGTGAAGTCGACCTCTAATTAATACTAGCAATTATATAAGCCTATGTGTATGAAAGTAATGACGATGCAAGTAAAGAAATAAATAAGGTATGGAAAGATCTAACCGAGACACGAGAGATTTATAGTGGTTCGGCTACAAGGACACCTTCCTTGCCCTACTCCACTCCCCGAGCACACCTTGCTCGAGAGTTTTCTTCACAACTTCAATAAGCTCCCTTATGGCGGAGAAAACCGTACACAACTTTGGCTTACACGGGTTTAACGACACAAAGCTAAATGTCGAGTTCTAATCGTAGCTAGAACCAATCTCACAACTTCACAACACAACTTCTACACGACTTAATCACGACTTCTTCACAACGGCTTCACGACTTCTTCACGACTTCAACACGACCGCTACACAACCTCTATGATGCGGCTTCACGACTTCAACACTATGTCTTCATGACTTAAGACTTCACGACTTCAACATGACCGCTACACAACCTCTATGCTACGGCTTCACGACTTCAACACTAGGACTTCACGACTAGGACTTCACAACTTTAACACGACCGCTTCACAGCTTCTATGCTACGGCTTCATGACTTCAACACAAGGACTTCATGTCTTCTAAGCTACGGCTTCACAACTTCTACACCACGGCTTCACGACTTCTACATTTTGACCTCACAACTTCTATACCACAACTACTTATACAACATCTTCACTACTTACACACAACACTAATCTACAACACACACCTTACATACAAATGAATGAATGATTTACAAACTTTGTTAAACACACAACTTAAGTAACAAAATGATACTAAGTTGTAATACTTCTAATCTTGATTGATAGAAGTATTCTTCTTTTGCACTTGGATGGTGGAAGCTTGGATCACTTGGAAACCAATGCTTAAGATTACATGATCAAAGGTTTTTGTTAGATATGAAATGAGATCTACAACAGAAAGTTTTAGTGCAAAAGGGTGAGTAAAAATCCAGGGGAAGGCTGGTATTTATAGGGAAAAATCTGGACAGCTGGAGCCTACTGGAGCGGGGGCGGTCCCCTTAAATAGGGGGCGGTCCCCTTAATTATTAAGGGGGCCGCCTAGTAAAATTAAGGGGGCCGCCCCTACTGAACGTTGGCCAATTTTGTCCTTTTGTGAGGAAGGTTTTTCTGGAACATTTTAACTGATTTTGGTTAAAAATTTGAATTCATATTTTTATAAAAGATTAAACATTTTTATTTAATACCAAAAATGTTTTTCAAAAATATATAAAAATGTTTTTGATGTTTTATAAAAAATCTAGTTATTAAGAAAATGTTCCTTTGATCATATAATGCATTAAGCACTTGTTTATTCATACCTTAAGTGATTAAGTTGTAGAAATGAATATTTACAACTAAATACTTGTTTATTTGATAAGTTTATGTTTTAATGAGTTTACATTTTGTGATCATCAAAACATAGAGATATGAATAAATATTGATAATGTTTTTAGGCATTTATTTATGTCAACAATCTCTACTCACTCTATTCGTCATAGTTGTACTATTATGCATAGAGATTTGAAGCAAAATTTTGATGGAATGGTATGAAGACGATGGTGACTACCTTGGTGGAGAAGTGTTTAGCATGTCAACAGGTTAACATTCAGCATCAGCGTACAAGTGGTTTTCCTTAGTTTTGGATGTTCGTATGTGAAAGTGGGACTAAACTTTCAGGAACTTTGTAACGGGATTTCCGCGCACAATTAGGAAAGACAACATGAATTGTGTTGTAGTGGATCGTTTGATTAGGTTGGCTCACTTGGAAGATTGGCAGAGATTTCTTTAGGCAGAAGATTATTCAAGCTACATGGCGCACCTGCAGTGATCGTGTCAGAGAATCGCGTTTTGCTTCACACTTGCAGAAGAGATACAGAAGACTATGGGGATTGGACTCGGAATTTTAGTACGACTTCTCACCTTTAGACGGATGGACGGACAGAACAACTATTCGAACTTGGAAGACGTGTTGAGCGGAAAATTCGACAAGTGGTTGGCATGGTTGTGTTTGCTCACTATGATTGATGGCATGCAAGTGACAAGGGTTTTCCTATTGGAGTTTTGTATGAACAGAGATGTGGAGCACCTTTTGGTTGAATTAAGTCAGAGATTTACTTATCGAAGGTCCGGAGTTGATTACAGTGACTAATGGATTAGTTATCATTGTGGAAGAGAAATTTTGAAACTTTAGACCGGGAATTTGTGTGTTCCGTATGATGTTTCCGTACAGAAGAGTTAGACGTTTTGGCATATAAGGAAGATTTAGTTCACGATACGTTAGACCTTAGATTCGTTCTTATCCGTATGATTATCCTACCTACTCCATTATGCTTTCAGATACGTTGTGATACTCCGATATGTGCTTAGTGATCGTTAGTACGAATATGCTACCCATTTCATTATGCGTTTGATACGGTTTGATATTTGACATATGATTCATTTATCATTAGTACGTTCTCTCAGTTTGTTTAGAATTTTAGACAGAATTGATGAAATCTTCCTATCGTTTAGCAGTACCTTCGTATATGCCTCGTGTCTATATGTGTTTCATGTATCTCTTAGTGAGATTACAACTATCATCTGTTACGTATATGTTCCGTATTCGTTGGATCGAGATTTTTTATGATTTGTCTTTGGTTGAAGAGCCTGAGGCTATTTTGGAGCGTTAGGATCGGGTCATGAGAAATAAAACTATTTCGTTTGTAAAGATTCTTTAAGAAGAACCTCTCCGAACATTAGGCTAATTATTATCATTTCTTTCGTGATTTGGTACGTCTCTGTCTAACTTTTGCAACTTCAAATTTCGATGACGAAATTTTTCTTTTTAGAGGGGAAGAATTATAACAACCTGAAAATACGAATCGAGGTTTGAACTTTTGAATATGAATTTAACCTAAAAGTTGAGCTACGTTATGATTTTAAATTTCAAAATACGAATCCTAAACCTATGTTATGAAGTAAACTACGATATACGAATCTATAACTTAAGACTTTATACCAATCGACACAGTACACTTCTAAGTTAAATATGTCACACGTTTGATATGTCACATAAGGGTCCGATTTCTATAAAATATTGTACACAACATTATACCTAAGATATGAACTATAATATTTGATAGTTTTAAAGAGAGTTGGTCACCCCTATCTTCCTAAGACTCGACAATATTTCCAGCTTATAACCCCTCATTTGTTGCTTACTTCTTCAACCGAATATCACATTTTCCTTTCACACACTAAACCCTAAAAACATAGCTACAAATCGGTAGCTCATTTATCCAAGAAGAACAAGAAGTACGAAGGAGTTCCAGCAGGTGGTGATCGTTGGTGTAGCATGGGTTCAAAATCTATCCCTTTTGTTTTCTATATTTTTGAGATACATATAACATGTATATATACGTAACATGTAATCCGAAACTAAGAGATATATATGTGTCGATCATGGTTGTTTGGCATGTGTGAGCATGGTGTGTATGTATCGATCTATATCTGTTTGTGTCATGTTTTGTGGCTACCTTTTGTCGTATTCCAGCCCTCATATCGACCTTCATCACTACCTAAACAAGCCCTAATCATAAACCTTGAATGGTCATTAATGTGGCTTAAAAGAGAAGCAAGAACCCTAGTCTGATTTCATGTGAAACGTGAGTGTGCATAAATATGGTATGTGTGTAGTAATCGGGTGTATTGGGGGGCTGGATGAGTCTGATTACTTCTCTTCTTGTCGAGCCTCACAATTATTTTGACATAATTAAGCATGCCCTAAAAATCTAATGGTAATTAATGAGGCGCACCATATTAGAAACCCTAGGTTATGTTAACGAGAGACTTATGATTTTATGTGGAGGGTTGTTATGTTTTGGCTCGTTAATCATTCGAGGTCGTGGGCTGGTTGTGTGTTTTTATTAGGAATTAGTATATATGTTAAGGTAATGATAAAACATGTCTTGTGTATTATAAAGGCTCGTGTGCGTTTATATAATAAAAAGGTGTGATATGGTGACCTAATACGGACTGGTAAATGAGACTGTTTTGCAAGCTGAATATGGTTGCACTAGAACATGAGTTTCATAAGTGTTTAATACTGGATTTTTGCTTGTAAACTTAGTTTAATGTCATATTTAAGTTTTCAGATTGGTTTGGAGTGAATTGGAGTTGTATTGGTCATGCTTTTAAATTTTATGGGATCATGTGTCAAACCTGAGTTTTGCGAAAGTAAAATCAGTCGAAGTTTTTTATTTTTAATTTTCAAACCACATGGAACTGAGGGCTCTTCTTTTACAGGGGTGATATTTAAGTTATTTGTTACTTCCTGGAATTTTTGTGGATTTTTCTGAAGTGTCTCAATGGGTTAATTAAAGGCAAACTTTCTGTATATATGTGCAGTTAATTTTCTAGTTAGGTATGGAAAGATGATTTTTGAAAGGGTACTAATACTTGATAATAAAATCTATAAAAATTTGTGAAGATAATAAACTAATATGGGAATCACTGGTAATTATTTCAGAATTTTTGGAGATTGATTGGCAGGCCTTAAAAATCATAAGAATGTGATCCAGATTCACTAATATATGCAAATTAAGTGATATATGATTTAGAAGTACTTATAAACCATAAGTATTGATTAATTATGAATGTGACCCTAAATAACCAATTATGGAAACTTGCTAAATATGGAAAGTTACTAATTCAGAAAAGTTACTTAATTTAGGAAACTCGCTTAATTCGGAAAGTTACTAATTCGAGAAGTTACTAAATTTGGAAAGTTGCTATAAATAGCAGGAAAACCTAATATGGCAATATGAACAACAATAAGTACTGAATCAGAAATAACTTATGAAATGGTTCTCAAATAAGAAGATGATCATTAGTTCGTTTAGATTCGCTGAAGAAGGAGTAACTACCGATCCATGTGTTTTCTGATATGGTTTCATTTGCGGGTTGAGGTACGGATATTCTATCCCTTCTCAGTAGGGATTTCTCATGACTCTTCGATCCTCGACTTTGTTTATGATCCGTTTGATATGATCTGTTTGATATGATCCTTTGATATAATTCATTATGATATGATTCAGTTTGCTATCCATTCTGTTATGATGTTCATTATGCTAACTCCTTGATATGAGATTATGTTCAGTTGATATGCTTTGTTGATTATACTATGATTACTACGTTATGATTATGGATAGCCTTGCTTTGTTTATCTGTTCTGTTGCCCGAGCAAACTAGCCATGGAGGTATCATGGCCATATCATTGAGGCACCAATGGCATGACACTTTCTGTGGAGGTGTGATTGATCCACGGCGTTCCCTTCTGTTCTGATTATATGATTATTTGCACACATGGCCATTCTGTTATATATATGCATAGTCTCGTACTTGTATATGTATTCTGTTTTAGGGAGCGTATGGATGCATCCTAGGTATTTGTCTGTTTGGATATGGTTTGACTTAGTGATTGGTAGTGCGTGTCATGCACCCCATTTCACTTCTGGTACATTGGAGCTAGCTACTCCTTGTACAACTTATGATTTGACGAATATATGGATATGATATGATGTGATTATGTGACTAAGGATGTGGCATGCTTTCTGAGCTCGATGGGCATTTTTGTTATGTTATATGATTATTATTCTCTGTTTGATTCCTTTGACTTCATTATGATCTCCTTATGTTTCACTACGATTTGCTTTTTATGGTATATGACATTTTTTTCAGTTGATCTTTGATCTCTCATTCTTTTGACAGATGATATTCGTTTCAGCAGGAGCTTATGTTTTCCTTTCTCTATACTTATATATGTTTTGATTATTCGTTTGTTATATATATATTTGTTCACTGGGCTTTTTAAGCTCAGCCTCATTTCTTTTCCTGCAGCAGGTTTTAGCTTGGAAGCTGGGTTTGGGTGAAGAGTGCATAGGAGCTCTTAGTGGACTACCCTGACGATAGATGCCTTTTGCTTCTGGATTAGACTTGGATTTAGCTTTCAGTTAGATTTATTTTGGATTTGTATTTCAGCTTTGGGACTCATCATGTTTAGAGTTAGTATTGTATTGTTATCTTATAATACCTTTGTAATTCATTATGTTTATAAGTCTTCCGCTTGCGTTTGTATGTTCTGATGGACACCATAATATGGCATTTTGACCCTTGTTGGGTTGGGGTGTTACATCGTGTACTCTAAATTCCCTTGGCGATCTTACAGTAACTCTCAAAGATCTCTCAGGTTCAATACCTGGTGCAATACATAACAAAACCATTAACGAGAAGGGGGGGGGGGGTTATGGAAAGGATATTACTGTAGGAGTTGCTGTGATTCTTCATAACGTTTCCGTGTTTTCTTCTAAACGATCACACCATTCACTCCATTATCTTAACATTACAAAGAAAAACTTAGTTAAGGTTTTCCACAAGGATACACTTTATGGGAATGGGAGTGGGGTAACTGGTGGGGGAATGTTAGACGAAGAAGAAATAATGGAATTGTTAGAAGAAAAAGAACGGGCTGAACAAGAGTGGCGGGATGGTGGATATCGTATTGAGCAATAGGAACATCAAATGAGATTAGACCAATAAGCATTGTTATAAACACTAGAAGAAGAAGTAAGGGCTAAACAAGAGGATGAGGAGAGATGTAGGAAAGAACGTGAGGAAGCTTGGGAACTTGGGTGTATGGCTATGTATCTGATTCATTTTCCGATACCGATTAAGTTGTAACTAAACTCTATGTTGACTTTTATATGTCAAAGTAATGATGCATAAGCATAATGCAGTTCCAAACATAATTAGATTATGTTTAACAGTTGCATGCCACAAGTTAAAACATCTTGAATGTATTAAACATTAAAGTGAATACTAAACATGCGTTGAAACAGTTTGGTTACATAGTCATTCATTTTTTGGGTGTATGTTGACTTGTAAAAGTCAAACTGGTCAAATCCAAACAACCCCTAAACTGCATATGCAAAGTAATGCTGCATATACAAAATGCAGTACCAAAACAGAAGTAGATTGTGTTTAACAGTTGCATGCCACAATTTAAAACAACCTTAATATATTAAACATAAAACTGAATATTAAAGATGTGTTGCAACAGTTTGGTTAGTCAGTCATTCATTTTTTGACTTGTAAAAGTCAAACTGGTCAAATCCAACAACCCAAAAACTGCATATACAGCTGCAAACATGCAATTGAAACCAAAACTAGGAACATCAAGATAAAAATTATCATCTAAATTTGCTTCATTTCATAAGGCAATTAATCTGAAAGGTATGACAAATGCAAATCATCATAACTGAATGTTTCTAAACATTCATCTTCTAAACATTCATCAATTTCAGTATCCTTAGTATATATTTTTTTTTTTTCTAATTTTCTAACTGCCACCACTTCTTTCCAATGCTCCTTTGCCACTTCATCATGCCTTTTTATCCTGGCTTCTCTTTCTTTTTCCTCCTTCCATTTTTGCTCCAAAGAAGCTTCTAGTTCATAATAGAAGCTTTCTTCAGAAGGGCATAGGGGGGGGGGGGGTTTTATCCTCGACAGCTTCAAATTTGGCCGATTGTTTTTGGTTAACTAGGGGGGTTTGTGTTGCCACATCTTCCTTATGTTGTTTCCTGTAATGTTGAATGAATAAATCACATGGATATAGAAACATAGAAAAACATTTAAGGATAAACGAAACTGTAACATACTTGAGTTGATGTGCTTCATTGTTTTCGATAACTGCATCTGCATCATCTCTTGCTCTTTTGTTTCTGGACGACATACTCATATTTGAATGTGATTGATGAACAAGGTTGATGATCTAAGATGGGTATGCAGCAACATGTTTATGGAACGAATATATACACAAATAATGGGGAAACCGAAGAGTCAATATTAAATTTTAGAAGCATTATAGGTTAACGTGTTAAATTCATCATTGTGTTCATATTTCCAACAATAAAAAAATTCAAAGAATAAATCACATCTAGATTTGAATTAAAACATATTACATTTATGTTCTTAAAACATATTAATATAGACGTTCTTCAAACATATTACATAAACTAATATAAATACAACCATATCATAGAGGTACTTAAAACATATTACTTAAACATACTTAAAACTGAAATTAATACAGCCATAACATAACTAGAAAAACTTTATTGGTTTTTTGACTTTTGCATCCATGACTTGCACTATTAAGTTGTTAATCGATGTCCACATAGAGCGCGCCTCTTCCTTAAACACGCGTAGTTCCTCACGACCCTGAAATGTATTTTTGCAACATTAACAATTAGAGGCGTGTGGTTCTGGCATCGGTGGAAGTGGTTTTTCTGGGTCTGCGGAGACATACCATGCTTGAGAGCCTCCTACTTTCAATAGGTAACGGACCGCATGGTTGTGACTGTTTGTGCTTACTTTCTGGATTATGCATCCATGGTGAGCTGAGAGTTTGAATGAGTTTGATGAACAAAGGTAATGATATGAGATGGGTAGGTTTGTGTAAAATTGTGAGAAGTAAATGAAGTCAGTGATATGGGTAGGTTTGTGTGTAAATGTGCGAAGTTAATACGCATTTACCTCACACAAAGAAAGTCAAGCGGGTTTATTTCAAAGTAGCTTGACCCTATATTTGACTACACAATAGTAAATTCAAACTAGGTTAGAAAGAGTGTGTGTTACTCTTGAAGTAAATTCTCCTAGCAACTAGTATGGCACACTGTTCAAGTAAAAAAATAAAGAGAAACAATATGGATGGTATTGATACAGACGTGGGGGTGTTGGATGACAGCAGCGAATCAACTAAACTGAGATGCATTGGCTGTTATATGGAAGTTAAAAATATGGATGGTTTAACTTTTGAAGCATGCTTACAGAGGCAGAGGAGTTGTTGCAGCTACCTAGAGGAGAAAGGTGGTGGTTCAGTAGCTACAAGTGGTGGTGTTATAGGCTTAGGTGTTAGAAGTGGAAACATAACTAGAGGGGGTGGTGTAGTGGAGATGGAAGTGGGACAAGAACAGCACCTAAAGATCGGGAAGAAAAGCAAGTCAAGAGGAAAGTGCAGAAGAAACTTGTTCAGTAGTAGGTCAAGAAAAAAGAAGCAAAGAAAATTCATTCAAAATAAACAAGAAGACCACATGTAGGTTCTTACCAAATGGTTGTTGGATGTTGATGGAAGTGTGTTACTGTTTTTGTTGCTTTTATGAGATAAATAAAATGCTTATTCCATGGTTGATCATTTATCTATATAATTTGCATACAAATTACATACTTTATAGGATAACAAAGATAAACCACTGTTGAAACAAGTATGCAGACAATCTCATATGCAAAGAATATGGAAAATAACAAATTTAACCAAACGAAGTTGCATTACTAATAGGATACAAAAGATAAACCACTGTTAAAACAATTGCCATCCAAATACATAATTATTTAGCAACAAACTAATACAACCATATCAAAAGTTATGAGTAAAGGTTTCATTTTTTTTGGCTTGTTACTTCATGAGCTCCACATGGTACTTGTGAATGCTTGTCCACATGAAGCGCGCCTCTTTCTTAAACAAACGTATTTCCTCACGAAGTTGAAATGTATTTTGGCAACACTGACAATAAGAGAAATGTGGTTCTGGCATTGCTGCAAGTGGTGGTTCAGGGAGACGGGTGTGATAAAGAAGAGAAAATCCCTGTACGGTTCTTTTGATACCAAAAGGGTGTGTTTGTGGTTGTATGGATTGTGCATAGGGGTGTGTTTTTAAGTTTGAGGATTGCACATCCATGGTGACTGATTTTGATGAACAATGTTTATGAGATTAAAGTTGTGGATGTAAGTGTGGTGTGATGAATATAAAGGGTTAGACCGTTGACTAGTCAATGGACAGGTTTGTGAATCGTGTGTGAGAAGTTAATGAAGCCAATGAGTGACATTGCTAATTGAATGGGTACGTTTTGGTATTTGTTGACTTATAAAAGTTAACATGTGTAAATCCAAACAAAATTCTTCAGCCTGCACATACTCTTCTGCAAGCTTCCATCCAAAACATACATCACATCTTTGGATTTTATACCCTTAAATGCACCAAGACCATTCAAATCAAAATTCTGCATAAGTCCATATGAGGTATTTGGTACATGTTGACTATCAAAAGTCAAAATAAATAACTACAAACACCCCCTAAACTGCATATGTAAATGCACATGCAAAATGCTTAAGCAAAAGGATGTCTTAAAAGATTAACCAAACAAATTACATAAACATGTCTTACATAGCTTAACTATAAATGTCTTAAAATAGCATACTACATACAAAAGGACAACACAAAACAAGGACCATTATCCTGCATTTAGTTTCTCTTTTTGGAATGCAATGAACAACACTTAGAACCTCTTTTAGGAGTTGGTTCTTTCGACTTTGCTCTTAAGCCAAGGATGCACGCGGTTACACTCAGAGGCCTTGCCTTCCTCTGCTCACTGGTACCCTCATCTGGCCTTGCCTTCCTCTGCTCAGTGGTGAAAGTGTTAAGATCCAAAACTGCAAAGATTATACAACAAAGGCAAACTGTAATAGTCACTTCAAAGAACAGTATTTAAATCAATAACATGTATAAGGTAGAAAGACATTCTAAACAGCCCTTTAAGAGCTTGATTATATTTACCTTGTAACGTTTCCTTCTTTCTGCTGATAAACAGCTCATCAAGAAGATCTGCAGTCACTTTTCCTTTCCCTTGTCATCTATAAAGATAGCGAAAATGAAATAAATAAGACTTATTTGCTTTTCCACACACCCTTTTAAGAGCTTGAATACTTTTACCTTTCATGTTAATCTTTGTCCTCATAAACTGCTCATCAAGAAATTCATCTACATTTTCCTCTGTGATGGTTTTGTATGGCCCATATCTTGCTTTCATCTGCTCCAATAATTCATCATTAAAGGAATTGCCCAGGTTAGACCATACTTCTTCATCATCCGCCAAACAATGAATCAGTTTAATCCCAACCTTGGATCTGACATCTGCAAAGATTATTCAAGAAAGCGAAAACTGTTATACAAACTCAAATAAAAGTATTTACATTACATTATTAGAGCTTGAAAAAAGTAACCTTTCAGGATTTTTGCCCTGTATAACACATGTTCAAGATTTGCAATCCAGTTTTTCATACGATCACAAACGCTCTCCGCATTTTCATTGTCATCTATAAAGATAGCCAACATGAATAGATATAATCACTTATACAGAATGAAACACGAAACAAGACTATACGTGTTAACCATTCACCAAGACTAGATGTGATTACTTAACTGTAATACCCGAAAATCTAAATCGTGTAAAAAGACCAAAATGCCCATACAATCTAAAATTTTGATTATTAAGCATTTAAAGTACCGAATTAATCCTGAACCCTTGGAAATAAACAAGATATGAAACAATATTATTTTAATACTACATTTTAATACTTTTTCTAAGTACAAAAAAATTGCGAAATCTCCCAAAAGTAACATAAGGCCGATTATGTATTAAAGTTTTTACAAATTACTTATAAATCATTTAAAAAAATTTAGAGATAAGTATCAAGTAATGAGGATATCAATCACAAATAAATGTTCTGATTTGGTCTTCCATATTTGCCGTGTTTTAGTCCACCCCTCTCCCAAAAATCACGGCCCTCCTCAATATTTAATTCCCCCTATATTATTTAGTTCCTACGAACCAAAAAACTCAACAAAAAAATCCTTCCACCTCTCAAAATAAACGAACCAAACCACCAGAAAAACATACACAAAAACTCACTCGCTTGCTGCCAAGATCAAGAGGAAGTGATAGCAAGCTGGTTTCGACTTTGTTGTTGCTGTGGTGTTTGAATTCGTGGTGATCAAGGCTTGGTGGCGCACCAGCCTTGGTGGGATCGTGTGTATGAGTCGGGGCACGAAGGGTGTTTACTTCGTGGCTCGGTTCGATCATGAATACTCCTCTTGTTTATGTTCCGTTCGTACAACCTGATCAGAGGTAATCCTTGATTCGTCTTGACGTTTTTCTTTTTTCTCTTTTTCGTTGATTCAACTATATGGATATTCATACGTATAATATGAAAAACAAAAACTTAACCGTAATTGACATGAAAATGATATGAGTGAAGTGTTTCTATATCACATGAAATGATATGATATAAATCGCATGAACTGATGAAGAAAGTAACTCATGGAATAATGAAATGTATAGGTTGATGTTGAACTTTAAAATGCTAATTCAAATCAGTATATATATAGGTTCATAAATATGGAAATTTGACATGTGTTTCGATCACAAATACCTTCTAAAGTCTGGTATTCAGTCGCATGGAATGAACATAGAGGTAGGTCGATATATAAGGTTTAGCATGGTTATTTGAATCTGAAATATAAACATGGTTTGATCTGTTTTAATATGAGTAATGAGGCACCTTAAGCATAGCATAAATCTTGAATTGATGACACATAAATATGTCGATATACTATCCAAATCAGAATATATAATGGCTTATGAATTGGGCATTGGAGCGTGTAAATGTATAAGTGTACGTTGATTTGAAAAAGGTGGCATAATAAATGGTGTAAGACCTGGTATGATAAGTGTACAAGGGAAGCATGCATGCATGGGTTGTAGTGTATTTAATAAGGTCAAAATGGATGGAATAGGGGTTGTTTAGATAGTCTTGAGTGCGTTAATATATGGTGTTGTAGGCTGGCAAATAGGCGTGTCCTGGTCGTCAAACAGAGTGGTTATGAGTATGTCAAATGGGCTGGTCCTTGGGTGTTATTTTGTGTGGTCTAAAAGTGGGTCAAAGGTATGGGAACTAGGGCTGTTGATTTCGTGTGTGTGTATGGGTGTGAGTGTGGACTGGTTTCATGGGAAAATTTGAGTTGTTTAGGTGGTGTTGTGTATGTAAATATGGTGTGTTATGGGCTGAGAGCAAGGGTCGAATTGGTTATGGTTTGGTCGAATGGGGGAATAAACATGGGGTGATGTGCTAGTTCAAAGTGTGTGATTTCATGTCTTGTGTTGTGTCGCTAAAGGGTCAAGAAAAGAAGATTTTGGTGTCGTATGGCTAGTGTGGTATTGCATGAGAATGTATGAATTTATCCACATAATTAAAGTAGGTAATTTACAAGCCCTGAACTTTAATAAAATGACGAGTGTAAACCCTAAAAGTATTCAAAGTGTCATATTAAGCCCTAAACTAAAATATTGATCATATTACATCTAAAAGGCAGGTAATTGGCATTTTTAACTCTAAACGTTATTAGATCAGAAAACCTACTAAAAATGGGAAGCCGACTAAAATAAGTAATCTGAATTAAATGAGTTAGTAATAATAAGCCGATCATTAATTCGTGTAGATTCGCTGAAGATGGAGTTGCTTCCGACCTTTATATTTTCTGTTGTGTTTGCACGTGCGGTATAAGGTACAGATATTCTGACCTTCTCTGTAAGGTTTCCTATGATTCTTTTCTGATCTGTTAAATCTCTGATTTGATACTCTGTTACGATCCTTTGCTATGACACCTTGCTTCGACCTTTGATCTCTGATTTTGGACCTATGATATGAAGACCTTTTTGATATGAGATGGAAATGTTTTAAGTAAAGTATTTTGAAAGGGTTTTTCTTTTTTTCAAGCATGATATATTGACTTTAAGAAAACTATTTTTGAAGTTCGTTTTATGAAAACTATTTGAAAGACCATTTATGAAAAACTATTTTGAAGGATTGTTTTAAATGAACCTTAAGAGAAAACCTTTTGAAAAGTACTTTTGATATTGAACCTTTTGAAGATTTGACCATCTGATACTTTGACCCTTTTGGATATTGACCTGGGATATTTGATCTTCTGATATGAACCTTCTGATATGACCTTTCTGATGTGACACTCTGATTATGATATGAACCTATGACCTGGACCTTTGACTCCCAGTTTGATACCCGAGCCAAAATTTGTGACCCTAGCCATGAAGGTAACATGGCCGTGTCTGTGATGCACCACTGGCATGACTAGTGTGTAGCCCTAGTGATTTGGTTACACCGTCCCCATTCTGATTCTGTTATGCGCGCTTATATGATTTCTGATATGGCCAATATGATATGTTCTGGGGGGCGTATGGATGCATCCTAGATCTGTTCTGTTTAGTGGATTTAACTATATATGATATGATTTCTGTTCTGGTGACTGGTACTGTGTGCAATACATGCCTTTCACAATTTCTGGGAGCTAGCTACTCCATTTGAAGAATGAGGACACCCCTCATATTATCTGATTATCTGAGAGGTCTCCCCTCTATATGATTATGAAGATTTATGGTTACGATATGATATGATCTGTTTCTGGGCTCGTGGTGGATGACTATCCCTTTTCTTTTTCCTTATACTTATTCTTTGACTTATCCCTTAAACCATATTACATCTGTTTGACCTTTGTTTCTGTTATTCTGTACTTTTCGCTATTTCTGTTTATTATCGTTATATCTGTTCACTGGGCTTTTTAAGCTCAGCCGCACGTTTTCTTTTCGTGTGCGGCAGGTTATAAGCAGGACGACGGGTTTGGGTATGAGTGAAGAGACTTTTGGACGTAGAAGACCTTGATAGTTTTTTTTTGAAGTAGAAGTCCTTAGAAGGATTGCATTTGCAGACTTAGTATTTAGTTTTGTTTCATTCTTAACTTTGTTAATGTAGTATTTCATTTGTAACCTTTGAATTTATTGTATTACTATTGAAGTATGCTTTGTTTGATCTGATATGAAACCATTGACGTGACATCTTTACCCTTGCCGGGTTGGGGTGTTACAATTATGGTATCAGAGCTACAGGCTACGACTCGTAATACATTTACCCTTGACCTGTGTAAGTTAGGACCACTAAGCTTCCACTGTTGGCGCTCATAAGTTAACCTTTAGGTTTTGCTTTAGGATTTCCCTATAAGAACTTAAGTTTTGACCAGTGAGGAATGGGTAGACTATAAGGCATTTGTTTAAGTATTATTACTTCCGCATCACTCTGATTCGTACCTTACTCTTGGTTTAAGCCTCTTGAGATCCCTCTTGGAAATTGAAAGCTTATGCCTTGCACCACCTAAGTTTTGAAACCTAAATGAATCTTGAAAGCATTAAGAATTGCATAGTAAATTCCTGGCACTATTTAATCCTTACCTTCAGATTCCGACTCTGACCTCTGATCTTTGTTAATCATTTCGATGCTTTTTGGGCATTTTGAGAATCTCCATGGCGAGTAGTTTGGCTTTCCCTCTTGATTATGACATTTGTTTTTGTTGACCTCTGAGACTGTAGAAGTACTAGGTGGATTAAGATAGATTGTTTTGCTTACGACTCGAGATAAAGTATGATCATCATGAAGGCATATTTATGTGGTGCTAGTATTATTAACGTGATAATACTTACACCATATAACGTGCCCTCATTGTGGCCATAGGATATCTTGGGAAGTACCTAAGAAGTTTAGAACTTAATTCCCGTTGGATTATCGGTGATTTGTGAGACCTTAGGTTCATTCTACCTATGCGTATACGCTACCTTCGTTCGTTAAATATCTGAATTAGTTTGGACTCTCGTGTTGCATTCTGTTGACCTCAGTTATGAATCTTAAACTCCTTGAAGAGCTCTCTGCTATTGATAACAATTGTTTCGATTCGAAATCTTATTCATATTCAATATGAGCTTCCTGAAGATTCACCTAACGTCCATGAACCTTTTGTTCTGAATCAACCTAATTTGTCTCCTTCTGAGAAATTTGAACCCACCTCGTTTTGACTTGAGTTATGAGAAACTATTTGGTCTGAAGATCTTTTTGAAAGAATCTCCCCGGGCGTGAGAATGTTTGTGACGATCTTTTGCGACTTGCTACGACTTCGTCTAGCTTTGCGACTTCAATTTTCGAGGACGAAAATTTTTTTTAGAGGGGAAGAAGTTGTAATACCCGAAAATCTAAAACGTGTAAAAAGACCAAAATGCCCAAACAATCTAAAATTTTGATTATTAAGCATTTAAAGTACCGAATTAATCCTGAACCCTTGGAAATAAACGATATGAAACAATATTATTTTAATACTACATTTTAATATTTTTTCTAAGTACAAAAAAATTGTGAAATCTCCCAAAAGTAACATAAGGCCGATTATGTATTAAAGTTTTTACAAATTACTTATAAATCATTTAAAAAAATTTAGAGATAAGTATCAAGTAATGAGGATATCAATCACAAATAAATATTCTGATTTGGTCTTCCATATTTGCCGTGTTTTAGTCCACCCCTCTCCCAAAAATCACGGCCCTCCTCAATATTTAATTCCCCCTATATTATTTAGTTCCTACGAACCAAAAAACTCAACAAAAAAATCCTTCCACCTCTCAAAATAAACGAACCAAACCACCAGAAAAACATACACAAAAACTCACTCGCTTGCTGCCAAGATCAAGAGGAAGTGATAGCAAGCTGGTTTCGACTTTTTTGTTGCTGTGGTGTTTGAATTCGTGGTGATCAAGGCTTGGTGGCGCACCAGCCTTGGTGGGATCGTGTGTATGAGTCGGGGCACGAAGGGTGTTTACTTCGTGGCTCGGTTCGATCATGAATACTCCTCTTGTTTATGTTCCGTTCGTACAACCTGATCAGAGGTAATCCTTGATTCGTCTTGACGTTTTTCTTTTTTCTCTTTTTCGTTGATTCAACTATATGGATATTCATACGTATAATATGAAAAACAAAAAACTTAACCGTAATTGACATGAAAATGATATGAGTGAAGTGTTTCTATATCACATGAAATGATATGATATAAATCGCATGAACTGATGAAGAAAGTAACTCATGGAATAATGAAATGTATAGGTTGATGTTGAACTTTAAAATGCTAATTCAAATCAGTATATATATAGGTTCATAAATATGGAAATTTGACATGTGTTTCGATCACAAATACCTTCTAAAGTCTGGTATTCAGTCGCATGGAATGAACATAGAGGTAGGTCGATATATAAGGTTTAGCATGGTTATTTGAATCTGAAATATAAACATGGTTTGATCTGTTTTAATATGAGTAATGAGGCACCTTAAGCATAGCATAAATCTTGAATTGATGACACATAAATATGTCGATATACTATCCAAATCAGAATATATAATGGCTTATGAATTGGGCATTGGAGCGTGTAAATGTATAAGTGTACGTTGATTTGAAAAAGGTGGCATAATAAATGGTGTAAGACCTGGTATGATAAGTGTACAAGGGAAGCATGCATGCATGGGTTGTAGTGTATTTAATAAGGTCAAAATGGATGGAATAGGGGTTGTTTAGATGGTCTTGAGTGCGTTAATATATGGTGTTGTAGGCTAGCAAATAGGCGTGTCCTGGTCGTCAAACAGAGTGGTTATGAGTATGTCAAATGGGCTGGTCCTTGGGTGTTATTTTGTGTAGTCTAAAAGTGGGTCAAAGGTATGGGAACTAGGGTTGTTGATTTCGTGTGTGTGTATGGGTGTGAGTGTGGACTGGTTTCATGGGAAAATTTGAGTTGTTTAGGTGGTGTTGTGTATGTAAATATGGTGTGTTATGGGCTGAGAGCAAGGGTCGAATTGGTTATGGTTTGGTCGAATGGGGGAATAAACATGGGGTGATGTGCTAGTTCAAAGTGTGTGATTTCATGTCTTGTGTTGTGTCGCTAAAGGGTCAAGAAAAGAAGATTTTGGTGTCGTATGGCTAGTGTGGTATTGCATGAGAATGTATGAATTTATCCACATAATTAAAGTAGGTAATTTACAAGCCCTGAACTTTAATAAAATGACGAGTGTAAACCCTAAAAGTATTCAAAGTGTCATATTAAGCCCTAAACTAAAATATTGATCATATTACATCTAAAAGGCAGGTAATTGGCATTTTTAACTCTAAACGTTATTAGATCAGAAAACCTACTAAAAATGGGAAGCCGACTAAAATAAGTAATCTGAATTAAATGAGTTAGTAATAATAAGCCGATCATTAATTCGTGTAGATTCGCTGAAGATGGAGTTGCTTCCGACCTTTATATTTTCTGTTGTGTTTGCACGTGCGGTATAAGGTACAGATATTCTGACCTTCTCTGTAAGGTTTCCTATGATTCTTTTCTGATCTGTTAAATCTCTGATTTGATACTCTGTTACGATCCTTTGCTATGACACCTTGCTTCGACCTTTGATCTCTGATTTTGGACCTATGATATGAAGACCTTTTTGATATGAGATGGAAATGTTTTAAGTAAAGTATTTTGAAAGGGTTTTTCTTTTTTTCAAGCATGATATATTGACTTTAAGAAAACTATTTTTGAAGTTCGTTTTATGAAAACTATTTGAAAGACCATTTATGAAAAACTATTTTGAAGGATTGTTTTAAATGAACCTTAAGAGAAAACCTTTTGAAAAGTACTTTTGATATTGAACCTTTTGAAGATTTGACCATCTGATACTTTGACCCTTTTGGATATTGACCTGGGATATTTGATCTTCTGATATGAACCTTCTGATATGACCTTTCTGATGTGACACTCTGATTATGATATGAACCTATGACCTGGACCTTTGACTCCCAGTTTGATACCCGAGCCAAAATTTGTGACCCTAGCCATGAAGGTAACATGGCCGTGTCTGTGATGCACCACTGGCATGACTAGTGTGTAGCCCTAGTGATTTGGTTACACCGTCCCTATTCTGATTCTGTTATGCGCGCTTATATGACTTCTGATATGGCCAATATGATATGTTCTGGGGGGCGTATGGATGCATCCTAGATCTGTTCTGTTTAGTGGATTTAACTATATATGATATGATTTCTGTTCTGGTGACTGGTACTGTGTGCAATACATGCCTTTCACAATTTCTGGGAGCTAGCTACTCCATTTGAAGAATGAGGACACCCCTCATATTATCTGATTATCTGAGAGGTCTCCCCTCTATATGATTATGAAGATTTATGGTTACGATATGATATGATCTGTTTCTGGGCTCGTGGTGGATGACTATCCCTTTTCTTTTTCCTTATACTTATTCTTTGACTTATCCCTTAAACCATATTACATCTGTTTGACCTTTGTTTCTGTTATTCTGTACTTTTCGCTATTTCTGTTTATTATCGTTATATCTATTCACTGGGCTTTTTAAGCTCAGCCGCACGTTTTCTTTTCGTGTGCGGCAGGTTATAAGCAGGACGACGGGTTTGGGTATGAGTGAAGAGACTTTTGGACGTAGAAGACCTTGATAGTTTTTTTTTGTTGAAGTAGAAGTCCTTAGAAGGATTGCATTTGCAGACTTAGTATTTAGTTTTGTTTCATTCTTAACTTTGTTAATGTAGTATTTCATTTGTAACCTTTGAATTTATTGTATTACTATTGAAGTATGCTTTGTTTGATCTGATATGAAACCATTGACGTGACATCTTTACCCTTGCCGGGTTGGGGTGTTACATTAACACAAGCAACTACACACTACTGTTAACCACTCACAGTCAAATATAATGACCTAAATCAAACTAAGCCGATTTTTAACACATAAAGGAACTAAATAAACAACGTAAATTACTTGAAAGTGCTATGAAACAACACTTACAAAGTCAGTCAATACTACTTTTTGGAATTACTAACAATCAAATATAATTACTAAAATCAAACTAAGCTAATTTTTAACACATAAAGGAACTAAATAAACAACATAAACTTACCAACACCAAATACCCGTTGCATAGTTTCACTATCAACATGGCTTCCCCTCTTCTGTTGTGGCGTGGGTGTACTCGGGTTAGGGGATGCAACCGAAGGCGCGGGTAGCGGACCGTATTTTCTAGGCCTCCCTCTCCCTCTGTTTTTCTTTACCAAAACCCCATTCCCGCTTCCAGTTTGACCACCATCCATGTTAAAAAATTAGGGTTTGTGCAGGCTAAATAACCAATTAGGGTTTATGTTTGTATGTGTTAGACGTTAGGGACAATGTGTTTATGTTTGTGTCAGCCCCAAATGAAGCAGTTTGATATGAAAGTTGTATCGCGAATTTTGTCCCTCAAGGTTTGGAGGGTGAATAAGTCATTTTGGATAAGTGCGGGAAAGAAAGGAAAAGGGTGGACTTGCGATTATTTAAGAAAATGAGGGTAAAATAGTCATTTCACACGGCATTTAACGAGATTTCCTAACGAGCGTTAGTCCAAAAACTAAAATTGCAACTACAGTAACGCGAAAAGGACATAAGTTGCAGAAAATTGAAAGTTTAGGGACAATATTTGCACTTTTTTTTTTCGAGGACATCTTTCGCAATTTTCGCAAAGTTTAGGGACATTTTTTGCAGTTTACTTAATATTATATAACATCCACAAAAATAGTTAAGGTCATATTTTGCATCAAACTAGACGCTTATTTTGGGACGGAGGTAGTATTATTATTTAATAAATGAAATATTAGTTAAGGGTTTATTTAATGAATGAAATATTAGTTAAGGGTTAACTTGTAATTTGTATTTTTTTAAATAAATGTAGGTCCCAAAATGTGGTGTTATGAGGTGTTATCATAAGGAGTGATTTTTGGGTGTTGATGTTGAAATGTTAAAGATGAGGTGACGCTGAGGTGACAGCACTTTTTTGGTGTTATTGAGTTATGACACCTTCGGCTTTAAGAGCTTAAAGTGTCATAACACCATAATACTAAAAAAATTACCACCACATCAGCTTCAACATTTAACACCCAAAAATCACCCTTATCATAACCACCCATAATACCACCTTTTTTAGAACCACATTTTTTTCTTTTCCAATTATTTAAACAAAATATATTTTCATTCATTACATAAAAATACTTTCATTTATTACATAAAACTACAAATATCAATTAAAAAAAAAAAAAAAAAAAAAAAAAAAAAAAAAAAAAAAACTCGCATCTTTTCCAGTTATAATCTTCTAATGGCTTTGAACCAACACATTTTTTTTTCTTCTTTTAAATTATCAGCTGAATGAATGAAAAAAATGAAACCTGCGTTTCTCTCCAAGTTGCTGCACTGACTCAACTCATAACTCAGCCCATTACACCACAAGGTATGATAATGCCGGCCAACGCGCTGCCACATAGGCATAACGCCGGCCCATGCGTTACCTTACTGTGGCATCTAAGGCCCAGAAAACTTGAAAACCAAAGTCAAATGGCCCACTAAAAGTTCAATAAACAAACAGTGACTGCATCATATTTTCAGCAACAGTCAATAATCCTAAATAAGTAAACTCATTTTCTGAACCCAAAGCAATGATTTCTGTATTGTTTATTAACTTAATTTGCAGTAACAGAATTTGTGTCAATAAATGTGGTATCCCATATAATCATCCCATGCCCCCCCCCCCCCCAAACCAATTGTACATCAGCAGAAGAATCATGTAATTTAACAAGGAACAAACAGTAAATTTTGTCTGGTTCAAGTGTAACTAGCTCTGCGAATACAACTCAGGTCCTGTTTTCATAAGACAATGCATTATCATGTTGGGACATTGGATGAGGCTTGTTCCATTGTCCTTGTTTGCCAACTCATTAATAGTTCTTCCCTTCAATAACCCAATTTGTGCCATTATAAACCTAACAGAGGCAGCACACTTTTGTTTTCTGCAATTTTTAATATATGTGGTTAAATATCACCCATTTGGCCATTTCCTAAACGGTCTCTCAGATCCAGACTCAATGTATGTTACTGCATTTTGCAAACCGGTCAAAGTTTCAGCTCAAGCTCGCCGATCCAAATAATTTTGCCAGATAAGAATCAGAAGCTGGTTGCTATAAGCAAATTAAATAGCAAGTAAGACAAACTATAACAATGAACACTTAAGTAAAATAAGTTTCACAGCACCAATATGAGAAATTTATACGCTTTAGACAACAGCGTAAATCAGACCTTCAAGATGGTAAAAGTAGTATAAGAAAGTTTACAAAGTGCTGTTTCTTTATTCAGACATTTTATGTCTGAATCTGAATACCACGTCTGAATCTGAATTGGTGGTCCAAAAGTCTGAATCTGAATTGTTTTAGTCTGTTTGTTTTTATAAAATGTTTGAATAAACAAAAAACAATCCTTTCGCTATAAAGCAAACCAAAAGACCCTCCATTCATGATTATTAATAAAAAATCAATACCAAGATGAGGAGATAAGGATTGAAAAGAAATAGGTGTAAAGTTTAAGTTTTTCAGATGTAATCAGACATATTCAAATGTCTGAATGAATCAAACCCTATTCAGATGTATTCAGACTTCAGATGTCTGAATAAACAAACAGTCTGAATCTGAAAATGTCTGACCGAATCAGACTTCAGACGTATTCAGATCTGAATGAGCCGAAACAAACACAACCTTCAAGATGGTAAAAGTAGTATAAGAAAGTTTACAAAATCATCTTTCTTTCTATTAATATATGGGCTCAAGTCTACAACATGTTGTACATGAAGTTCATAACAACTAGTAATTCCGTATCATATCTCATACAACAACAATTAAGTAACAATGTATCCAACTCTAATTCAAAAAAAAAATATATATCTCAAAAACGGATACTTTTGCATCAAAATTTGAAGTTTCCAAGCGTTTAAATGATTGTTCGTTGATGCAGCATGTACCAAACATACCATAAGTTTACCCTTTTTTCTCCAATATACTACTGAGCTTCAACAACAGGCGAAACAGTCAATGCCTCTAAAACCGATTGACACTCTATACTCGAGTCGTTTTCCAAACTATAAGACTTACAACTGAGGTAGAAAACCGTAGTCTTCATAAAATTAATAAGCACCACAAAACTATACATAACCACCAAAAGCGGCCCTTCCCATATCCTCGAAGACCCATCTCCGTAACTCAAAGTTTTCACACGATGTTCAAATAATCCCTCAATGAACGCCATCCTGATAGTCGAACCAAGAAATATCATCAACCCAACTTGCGTCTGACTCCTGATCAAAACACTCGACCCCAACAATGCCTCAACACCCGACACATGTTCCAAAACCGATATCACCATAGATAGATCACAAATAATAACTGCATTCGCAAAAAACACAGAAAAAAACAACCCGGCAATAATCACCATATACGCATTCAAATCAGGAGTAAACCCAATGACAGAAAACAAAGTATTAACACCATCAAGCAGCACCAAAAACAACGTCAAACTACCAATCACAACACTACACGCCAACAAATAAGTATCCAAAATTCTTTTACAAATTTTCCTGACAATAACATAACACTTCGACGCATCAAACATTGTCCTCAAATAAGTACAATCAACCGCATACACAACAGCAGCTTTCGATATCAACAACAACGTAACATACAAAGGGAAACACATTACAGCTGAAACAGCACTTTCCGCAAACTTAAAACAAAACCTCTCAACAAAACTACTCTAGGGCAAGCCACATCTTTTCGCAACTAACAACAACCTAACAACAACTCTTTTAACTAACCCTTGATCCACTAAAACATTAGACAACAAAACAGCTGAAACAGGACATATTAAAAAAGCACCAATTGCCATAAATCCACTTAAATTATACCTCAAAATCCTAACTGTTTCCCTCAAAATTTCCAATGCACTTGTGGATTGAAACACATGATCTGATCTTGTTGTAACCATGTTTTCATGACCCATTTGAGTATCTGTGATTTGGGTCATTTTGGGGGTTGACCCATTTGATGATTCCATGTTTGGGTTATAAAGATTGAAGCTTTATGGGATTTTGATGCAAGAAAATGAAATGGGCAGTGGTAAAGTTTGGGATAAAGGGTGTTTGGATATGGGGTTTGTGATGTGGTTATAAATTTTTTATAAAAATTTGGGAAATGATGGAGATTGAATGATGGGTTGAGTGAGATATGAAAAAGGTTAAAGAATTGTTTTTTTTTTTGGAGAGAATGATTTGGGGAAGAAGGAAGGGAGATGCGTTTGACTTTTGTGTTATTTTGATCTTTTGGTTTTGTCAATGTTTTAATTTTAACTCTTCACATAAGTAGAACTTTCAAAAATTTTCAATCTTAAAATACTATGATAGGTAACCAAACTTTGTGCAACCTTCAAAGTTAGGTAATATTACCGGTTATGTTTATGGGGCCACATGTGACGTCATATTTATTATTATTATTATATTCCTTTTTAGTTTTTAACACAAATGGTCCTTGTGTTGCGCAAGGCTTTACAAATTTAGTCATTTTTTTCACAAATGGTCCTTCTTACACAAAATCGTCCTTGTGTTGCGCAAGGCTTTACAAATTTAGTCATTTTTTTCACAAATGTACTTCTTACACAAAATCGTCCTTGTGTTGCGCAAGGCTTACACAAATGGTCCTTGAGTCCTTTTTCTTCCGGTTTTTACGTTTTCGTCCGTTTTTCTTACGTTTTTCTGTTTGGTCCGTTTTTATCCGTTTTTCTTACATTTTTTTTTCCGTTTTTCTTACGTTTTCGTCCGTTAATCTTACGTTTTTTTTTTCCGTTTTCATATCGTTTTTGTCCGTTTTTCTTACGGTTTTGTCCGTTTTTTATCCGTTTTTTGTCCGTTTTTTCTTACGTTTTTGTCCGTTTTTCTTACGTTTTTTTTACGTTTTCGTCCGTTATTCTTACTTTTTTTCCGATTTCATACGTTTTTTACGTTTTTTCGTTTTTTTTACGTTTTTGTCCGTTTTTTTTACGTTTTGTCCGTTTTTCTTACGTTTTTCCTTTTTTTCCGTTTTTGTTTTTCTTACATTTTTTCCGTTTTTCTTGTCCGTTTTTCGTTGTTATTCTTACGTTTTTGTCCGTTTTATCCGTTTTTTTTCCGTTTTTGTCCGAATTTTTTATTTATTTCGAAATTTTTGTCCGAAAATTTTGAACTTTTAATATTTTAAAAAAATTCGGACAAAAAGAAAAAAAAATCGGACAAAAAATTCGGACAAAAATTTTGATTCTTTTTTTTTTAATTTTTAATTTTATTTATTTTTTTAAAAAAATTTGGTCAAAAAAAATCGGACAAAAAATTCGGACTAAATAAAAAATTCGGACAAAAAAAAAAAGAAAACGTACAAAAACGTAAGGAAAATGAACAAAAACGGATAAAAACGGAAAAAAAGGGAAAAAAAACGTAAGAAAAACGGACAAAAACGTAAGAAAAACGGACAAAAACAGATAAAAACGGACAAAACATAAGAAAAACGGACAAAAACATATGAAAACGGAAAAAACGTAAGATTAACGGACGAACTTGCTTATTTTAGAAAGTTCGTTACCTAACATTGGAAATTTTAAAAAGTTTGGTACAATGGTAACCGGTTGCACCGGTTACAAGTTGCAATGATAGCCCATATTACCTAACATTGAACAAAGATTAAAGTTTCATTACCTAACATAGTATTTTTGAGAGTAAATTACCTAACATTGGAAATTTTTGAAAGTTCGTTACCTATCTGTAGAATTAACCCATGTTTTAACTTTAACTCTTGTTTGTCTAACAAAACCAAACATTTTTACAAATTACTCCGTATTTATTCGTGCAATTTTTTTTAAGGAAAATTTATCGCACACTTATACTATCTATTAGGCATATACTACCTCCGTCCCAAAATAAATGTTCAATTTGACTTTTCAGAGTCAAATTGGTTCAATTTTGACTTTAACTATTTTCGTGAGTGTTATATAATATTTTATGCAAAATATATAAATAGATTAGGCTTTAAGTTTATTTTTCATTGGTATAATTTTTTGTGAAGTACTATATAACACAAAAAAAATATTTAAGATCAAAGTTGAAGCAGTTTGACTCTGAAAAGTCAAACTGAACACTTATTTTAGGACGGAGGAAGTATAATATATCAGATATATTAGCATAACTATTCATCGCGCACATAATATCTCACAAATATCTTTAACAAGACTTGAACGTGCAATCTCTTTATTGATTGCCACATACATATCATTAGGCCAAATGCTTTCGGTAGTTCATGTTGGTGGTTTTCCACCATTCGAGTAAAGATAATCACACTGAATATCTCAACGAATCGTGTAATCTCCCTCATAATATTCTTTCATAATAGTAATATTGCTTACCAGTTCGATTCATTATGAATCTTTATTAAAATTTGAAACTGCCTAATAATCTTTACCAAAAAAAAAAAAAAAAAAATTGCCCATTAAAAGGTCAAAGGAGTTACAAACTTACTCCAGTTAAGTGTTCCATTAAGCAGGATAATCACTCCTCAGCATACTCCCAGAAGATCATACTTGTTGAAGAGTTCTTGATCTATTTTTGAAAATCAAGCATGTTATCTATTTTGTTCTAGTTTAAATTTCTAGCATTGAATAAAAAGTCGAAACGGGGTATACTTGGTTCCTTTCATTACTTCATATGATCGGATTGCTAGGGACTAGCAATAGTTTAGTGTGGGGGATTGATGAGTGTGTAAATACTCATCATTTTACACCAATTTAAGACAAAAAAATGATCAAAAACACCCAAATATTACTGCAGATATCTTTGTTTTGTGTTTTTATTTGTTTCAGGTACAAAGAATTGAAAACAGGGCAAAACAGGCAAAAACCGAGCATAAGATTGGAAAAGCGTAAAAAGCCGAGGCCGGAATGGAATTTACAAGTTTGGACCGGGAAATTGATCAAGATGTCAAAATCAACCTTCAAGAATACCAAGTTGTCAAGAGTGGCCCTTGGAATTATTTTTGCACAAATGACAAATATGGTCCTTGGATTTTCAGTATTTACAAAAATGGTCCCTCAAGGTTTAACCCATTTCATCATAATCCTAAATCCACTTAAACCCAATGACTAACCCATCACCACACCAACCCATTAACCCTTAAACCAACAAACCAACCCAACCCTTAATCCTAACCCAGCCCACTACAAATAAAATAAGCCCAATCCCACTTACCCCGTTTTATCATTTAGCTAAAAGCCCAGGGTTGACTTCGGTCAAACCCAATCACCCTTCCCTTTTCTCTTTTCCCTCCAAAACCACCCACCATCCACAATCATTACCCTGCAACCCTATTTCTCCCCTGACACACTCCACCACCCTACTTATCACATTTCCTCCCCTCCCAGTACCCTTCACATGTTGCCATCTTCACGTGTGACCATTGCCACGCTGGCAATCCACACCTCACAATGGGCGCCAAAAATGAATATATGGCTGAGATCATTTCCAAGATTAATCCAATGGTGGGAATTGCTCCCAAGAAACACAGATGAAGATTTACACTACTTTCCCTCACAGAAGAAACACAAACGTGCAAGACTTTAGTTTTTTTTAATGTAGTATAAATAGGTAGTGATAGTAGCCTTTTATGGCAGGTTTTATTTAGCTAGTAATTTAAGGTACTCTTGTTCTTTTATGCTTATTGTATTTGTATTCTTAATTTCCAGTTTGTAATTCAACTCTTAGTTTAAATCGAAGTTTTCTCATTTGGTCAACAAAAGTCAAGTTACTGTGCTACTGCTTATTTGTGCTTATTCTGTTGCTTTCTGAACTTATTGGTGTAAACATGAGTCACAATGATGGTTAGAATGGTTATAATCAGTTTTTGCTTAAAAAAGTCTTGAAAACCAAAAAAAATAGCTAAAACAGTTTGCTTATTTCTATGCTTTTAAATAAGTCTAAAATTGCTTTTCAGGTGTTCATTAACTTAGATGATCATCTGTTGTTAGGTCTTTTAACTTATCCAGGTCTTAACTAATCTAAAATACCAAATCAGTTGTTTATAGGGGTGTTTGGATAAGGCTTGTCTGCTGGGTCCTTAGGGTTTTCTTTGTGATCTATTGGCTTAGGTAGTCTGCTATGGGTTAATATAGAACAGAGAAATCACAAAATACATAAGTCATTTAGCTAAAAGTCAACATCACTTTCAATTCTGATTTCTGCATAAGCAGTTAGGTATTTAGGTTGGATAAATCACTCACATAGGTGCATTAGTTGTTAAGTTAGCTTAATCTAGTTTAATTATAGCTTAAAACTTCAAATTCAGTAAGCTAGGATCATTCAAATCTCAATATAATCAACTTTTGCAAAAATCTGAAAAAGTAAAAAACATAGGTTTTGGTTTTTGCAATTTTAAGAGATTTTCTTTGATTTTTAATTTCTTTAATTTGAGTTAGAATAAGCTAAGCTTTTGCATAATTTAATTTCAGCTGCTAATCTAGTCATTTCCATTTTTGTTTGATTTTTAAGAATTTTCTTTGCTTACTTTTGAGTGCATTGAAAAGCGCATTTTTGCCCTGTGCACTGCATTCTCAGCAGACTCATTGAAGCCTTTTTGGCTTATTGAGCTTATTTTGTGCTAATTTCTGGTACTTATTGCCTGTTGTGATTCTCATCTTAGCTTTTAGTTACCACTTAGCTTATTTTAACTTTAGTTAATATTGTTAGTAGCATAAACAGTTTTTTCAAGCTTGTGCCTTAGCTAGTTTTCTCTAAAGCTCACTGATCAGATAATCATTGGCTTATTCTGAGCCTTGTGATTAGTTTCAAAATAAGTTTCAGTTAAAAAGTTTGCTTATTAACTTATGCTTATTTAGTTTTAATAAGATAAAGTAAAAAAAAAAATAGTTAAGTAAAAAAGATAGGAGTGGGATTCGAACCTGGGTCTCTGGGGTAATAACACACAACACTATCATCTGCTCTATGCTCTGTTTAGGTTAGATATTCCCATTTTTATTTTTATGGTAGTTTTGGTCTTTTAGCTTATAACTGCTTTTTAGCTTAATTCACTGCTTATTTCAGTAGGTTTTTAGGTTCCCATATTTTTCTTAGATTAGTTAAAACTTAATTTATCACCTGGTAATTTTTTAGAATTTTTACTTTTCATTTGATATTTTTCCGAATTTAATTTAGTTTAATTAGTTTTTAATTTATAATAAATAATTTAAATATCAAAAAAATAAAATTCTTTTTTCCAAAATTTTCTTTTGTCATTTAGGATTTAGGAAAAATAATTTGGCATTCCTAGGATCTATATTTCTTAGATTTCACTTTTAGTCGCTTGTTTTCCCGGTTTTTAATTACGTTAATTTTTCTTTCTTTGTGTTTTGCTTAGTAGATTTATATGTTTAGGTTTCCCTTAGCCTATTTATGCTTCCCGTAATTGTAGGATATTTAATCAAACACTAAAATCCAAAATTCAATCATCAAGCATTTTAATTCCGAACAAAAAACGAAATCATCGATTCACACCTCGCTGGGACACGACCCGGGTAATCACTTATCCGGTATCTCACACCGTATTCACGGGTTTTGCACGTTGACCTTTTTCCTAAGAGGTTGACTAGTTGATTCCCAAGTATCACGGGGATCCGATACTATATTTATATATATACTCACACACGGATCAAATTTTGGCGCCGCTGCCGGGGAGGTTGTGTTGCGACAATATTGTTAAAGGTTTTAACGATTAGTGACTTGAGATCCTTCCTTGCGAAGTTCCCGTTTTCCATAAACCCCATAAAAAACAAAAATATTTTTCTTTTCTTTTGTATATATATTATCATATAAAAAATAAAAACCCAAAAACATTCGTCGTTTTATTGTGTTAAAATAAAAGATAAAAGCAATCTCAATATAATATTCCTCAACTTGGAGTATTATCATATTAAGTTCCCAAACAAAAGATATAAAACTTTCCTTTGTGTCGCTTGCGAATTCGGCTCACCTTTGATTGATTAACAAACTCTAAAGGAGGTTTCAGGAGGTTTGTCATTAAATTGACGAACCGAAAGGAGCGGGTTTTTAAGGAGCATTTATTGCCCACCTTTGCTCCTCCGCCACCCTGTGCGTTTTTCTTTCAAAGAGCTACCGTACGCTTGTTTGATTTAAGGTTTAAGTTCACTTGTGTTTTGCCTCGGTCTTGTTTTAATTGAATTGTTTTTGTTAGTGCATGCGCACTCGTTCTTCTCCGTCAACAAGTCCTTTACGTGAACTCGTACATACTACGGGGAGACGTAATCGAATACGTAATCGAAGGCATTCTGCCTTAATAGCCGAACCTGAAGTTCGTGCTATTCCTAACCCCGTTCCTCCCATTGTCACAATGGCGGAGGAATGTACCATGTGTGAGCTTCTCCAAGCACCCACCGAGGGTTACGGAGATGCTATTGTTGTTCCGGCAATCGTTGCCGATAGCTTTGAACTTAAGACCGGGTTGCTATCCTTAGTAACCGCGAGTCAATATTTCGGATTTGAGAGGGACGATCCTCATTCCCACATTCGATGGTTTAACAAGATCACCTCTACCATCAAATACCGAAATGTTCCTCAAGAGGCAATCAAATTGCTTCTTTTTCCTTTTTCTCTCGAGGGGGCCGCCCGAATTTGGCTCGAAAAACAACCCCCTCGTTCTATTGAAACATGGGAAGATTTGGTGTCGAAATTTGTGAATGAATTCTTTCCTCCATCAAAAACCACAAGCCTTAAAAATGAAATCACCAAATTCACTCAAAAATTTGATGAATCCTTTAGTAAAGCGTGGGACCGTTTTAAAGAATTACTTTGCAAATGTCCTCACCATGGTTTCTCCGAGTTACATCAACTCGATACCTTCTATAATGGTTTGAACCACTCTGATCAAGACTCTCTAAATGCCGCCGCCGGTGGTAATCTCTTGTATCGGACTACTAAAGATGCTTTAGCCATCATTGAGAATAAGTCCAAGGTCCGCACTACACGAAGCAAACCGGTTGTTTCCCAAGTTAATGCTTCACCTTCTACTTCATCTCCCGTGAGTTCTTCTAGCACCGATGCTAAGATTGACAAACTCACGGAGGCTATTCAAGCTTTGGTTCTTTCCAAGCAAAAGAAACAATCTTCCCCACAAACTTCTTCACCCACTCAAGTCAAAGCGGTGGAAGAAAACTTGTGTCACTTGTGGTGGTCCTCATGCATACTACAATTGTACTGCCACCGATGGTAGTCGTTGTGATGTTAATGCAGTAGCCGGGTCTTACAACCAAGGAGGTAACCAATACCGTCCTCAAGTTGACCCGAACTATCGTGTTAGCAATCAAAATGGACCACCCGGATTTTCTCAACCCAACAATCCAAATAGATTCAATCAAAACCAACCAAGAGGGCAAAATGTTCAAAATCAATTTCAAGCCCCGATCAATCAATACCCAAATCAAGGTGGTCATTTCAATCAAGGCTTTCAAGCTTCGAATTACCAAGCCCCAATTGCTCCCTCAAACGAACTTGCTAATTACATCAAGTCAAATGAAGCAAATATGAGGTCAATGCAAAATCAAATCACCACCTTGAAAAATGATTTTCAAACTTCAATTTCGAAGCAAGGTCATGAACTTAAAAATGAACTTAAGAATACAAATCAAAAGATTGATCAATCTCAAAGTAAAATTGAGAACATGTTTGCTAGTCTCATGTGCCAATTGAATCAACCTTCAACTTCGGGAACCCTCCCGGGAAACACCATTCCAAACCCGAAGGGTGAGTTGAAAGCTATTACCACCCGAAGTGGTAAAGCATATGATGGACCCTCGATTCCTACTCCTTCTCCGGTGAAGGAAGTGGAACGAGAAACCAAGGTGACAAAGGACAAAGTGCAAATTACTAGCCCACAAAGTACCGCAAACGTCCAACCTTCGGTCGTCCAAACTCCAATTCCGGAACCCGATGTTCCGAAGACAAATTCTAAGCCCTCGATTCCTTATCCTTTGAGGCTTAATGAACAAAAGCTCCGTGACAAAACTAATAGTCAAATGATGAAGTTTCTTGAAATCTTTCAAAAGATACACTTCGATATTAGTTTTGCGGATGCTCTTCTCTACATGCCAAAGTTTGCTTCAACATTCAAGAGTCTCCTTAGCAATAAGGAAAAATTGTTGGAATTGGCAAAGACTCCATTGAATGAGAATTGTTCGGCGGTGATTCTTAAGAAGTTACCCGAAAAAACTAGGAGACCCCGGCAAATTTCTCATTCCTTGTGACTTCCAAAAGCTTGATGAATGCTTAGCCTTGGCCGATCTTGGCGCAAGCATCAATCTAATGCCTCTTTCTGTATGGGCAAAGCTTTCTCTACCGGAACTTACTGATACACGAATGACACTAGAGCTTGCAAATCGATCAGTTACTGTTTCGAAAGGTATTGCCGAAGATGTCTTCGTGAAGGTTGGCAAGTTCCATTTTCCTGCTGACTTCGTAGTAGTCGATTTTGATGCCGATCCCCGTGTCCCCCTTATCTTGGGAAGACCATTCTTGAAAACGGCTCGTGCATTAATCGACGTCTACGAAGGTGAAATGACTCTTAGAGTCGGTGATGAAAAATTGGTCATTAATATTGAGAGTACTTCAAAATATCCTCTTAAGCGTGATAGCGAGTCAATTAACCAAATTGATATCATTGATGCTACATGCGAGGAATATTTTCATGAAGCACTAAGTGGAAATCCCACTTCTTTAGACCATACCGTTGCTCTCTCTTCCCCCTCTCTCACTCCGTTTGAGGGAGGTGACTTCATCTTGGAAGAGATTGAAGCTTGGTTGTCTTGTGATTCAACTCCATTTGATGATGGTGTATTTGACATGGAGGGAGACATTCTTCTAATTGAGAAGTTACTTAATGAAGATCCATCATCTCTCCCTCCGAAAGAACTTCATAATGAGGAAATCAAATCTGTTGAAAATTCTGATGATCCTCCGGAGGTCGAACTTAAGGACTTACCGCCTCATCTCGAATATGCATTTTTGGAGGGTACCGATAAATTACCCGTCATAATTGCTAAAGATTTAAATGATGAGGAGAAAAACCGCTCTCATAAAGGTTTTAAATTCACACAAGCGAGCCATCGCTTGGAAACTTTCCGACATTAAGGGTGTTAACCCGGAATTTTGTACACACAAGATTTTAATGGAAGATGATTTTAAACCAGCGGTTCAACATCAAAGAAGGGTTAATCCTAAAATTCATGAGGTTATCAAAAAGGAAGTTCTTAAACTCCTTGATGCCAGCTTGATTTACCCTATCTCGGATAGTCCTTGGGTGAGCCCCGTTCATTGCGTGCCTAAAAAAGGTGGCATTACCGTTGTTACAAATGATGAGAACGAGTTGATTCCTACTCGATTGGTGACGGGATGGCGTGTATGCATTGACTACCGAAAATTAAATGACGCCACCCGTAAAGACCACTTCCCTCTTCCATTCATGGACCAAATGCTCGAAAGACTAGCGGGAAACGAATACTATTGTTTTCTCGACGGTTTCTCGGGTTACTTCCAAATTTCCATTGACCCGCAAGATCAAGAAAAGACCACTTTCACGTGCCCTTATGGAATGTTTGCCTACTGACGCATGCCTTTTGGCTTATGTAATGCTCCGGGCACGTTCCAAAGGTGTATGTTGGCCATTTTTCACGACATGATCCAAAAAACTATGGAAGTCTTTATGGATGATTTCTCGGTCTTTGGGGATTCTTTCACCACGTGTCTCTCCCATTTGGACAAAATGCTTCAACGTTGTGAAGACACTAATCTTTGTCTAAATTGGGAGAAAAGTCATTTCATGGTCAAAGAGGGCATTGTCCTCGGCCATAAGATTTCTAAGAGTGGGATTGAGGTCGATAAGGCCAAAGTTGATGTTATCGCTAAACTACCTCATCCCACTACCGTCAAGGGTATTCGGAGTTTCCTTAGTCACGCCGGTTTCTATCGTAGATTCATTCAAGATTTCTCCAAAATCGCCCGGCCGATGACTCGTCTCCTTGAAAAGGAAACTCCGTTCATTTTCTCACAAGAGTGCATTGAAGCTTTTCAAACTCTAAAGAAAAAGCTTACTGAAGCACCAATCTTGGTTGCCCCCGATTGGGACCTACCTTTTGAACTTATGTGTGATGCAAGTGATTTTGCCATAGGTGCAGTCTTGGGGAAACGAAAAGCAAAACATTTTCAGCCTATACACTATGCTAGCAAAACTATGACTGAAGCTCAAGCACATTACACCACGACGGAAAAAGAATTATTAGCCGTGGTGTACGCTTTCGAAAAGTTTCGGCCATACTTAATCTTGTCTAAAAGCATAGTGTATACGGATCACTCGGCTCTCAAATATCTCTTTGCAAAACAAGATGCAAAGCCGAGATTGCTCCGTTGGGTTCTCCTCCTACAAGAATTTGATATCACCATCCGTGATAAAAAAGGAGTCGAGAACCTTGCTGCTGATCATCTGTCCCGATTAGAAAATCCTCATCAAAGTGTTCTCGAGAAAAAGGAAATAAATGAAACATTTCCTCTCGAGACACTTAACGTGGTATCTTTTCGTGGTGATTCTAGTACCCCATGGTTTGCCGATTTTGCAAATTACCATGCGGGTAACTTTGTTGTGAAAGGGATGTCGTCCCAACAAAAGAACAAATTCTTCAAAGATGTGAAGCATTACTTTTGGGACGACCCCTACTTGTTTAAAGTGTGTGCGGATCAAGTCATCCGGCGGTGTGTTCACGGCCAAGAAGCCGTTGAAATTCTTAAAGCTTGCCACAATGGACCCACGGGGGGACATAATGGTGCCAACTACACCGCCAAGAAAGTGTTTGATTCCGGTTTCTTTTGGCCCAAAATCTACCGTGATGCCCATGACTTAGTCAAATCTTGTGACTCTTGTCAACGTCACGGGAAGATCTCTCAAAAAGATGAAATGCCACAAAACGTCGTTCAAGTTTGTGAAATCTTTGACGTTTGGGGCATTGATTTTATGGGGCCATTCCCGTCTTCACGAGGGAACAAGTACATACTCGTGGCTGTCTATTACTTGTCTAAATGGGTTGAAGCGAAAGCACTCCCCACCAACGACGCCCGAGTAGTTTGTAAATTTTTGAAAACACTCTTTGCTCGGTTTGGAACTCCCCGTGCTATCATTAGTGATCGCGGTACGCACTTTTGCAATGACCAATTTGCAAAGGTCATGCTAAAGTACGGTATTACTCACCGTCTTTCTACCGCGTATCACCCACAAACAAGTGGACAAGTGGAAGTTTCAAACCGTGGTCTAAAAAGAATTTTGGAAAGGACCGTAGGTGAAAACCGTGCATCTTGCTCGGATAAATTAGATGATGCACTTTGGGCCTTCCGTACAGCTTATAAAACACCCATCGGGTGTACTCCTTACAAGCTTGTGTACGGAACGGCGTGCCATCTACCGATCGAGCTCGAGCACAAAGCTTATTGGGCCTTGAAGCATGCAAACTTCGACCTAAAGTCCGCGGGTGATCACCGCAAAGTTCAACTCAATGAATTAAATGAACTTCGTGATCAAGCCTACGAGAACTCTTTGATCTACAAAGAAAAGACAAAGAAGATCCATGGCTCCAAAATCAAGAACCGCGTTTTTAACGTTGGTGATCGAGTCCTTCTTTTTAACTCTAGATTGAAGATATTCTCGGGTAAGCTTAAAACCCGTTGGACTGGACCATTCACCGTTGCCAAAGTTTTTCCTTATGGTACCGTCGAGTTATCTCAAAACGACGGACCAAACTTCAAGGTGAACGGTCATAGGTTGAAGCATTACTTTGGAGGGGACATACCATCCATGGTTGTCCCGGATCTCCAAACTTTCCCCATGGACCAATGAATTCGGGGTCGAGTCAAGCTAGTGACTCGGTTAACAAAAACATTAGCACCACATGGGTGACAACCCATGTTTCTGACTTCTTTCTATTTTCTAACAACTAAGTGTAGGGGAGTCCCATTGTGCTTGGCTTTTGTGTTGTTTGCTCTGATTTTCAGGTTTCCCTTGGATAGTGTTGATTGACGCTCCTGTTTTCAATCCAGCCGCCCAATATCCTATCCTTTTGCTAACGATTATCTAGGGATATCTTATTAATCCTTTTTTGTGAAAAAATGGAGATTTCTGTTCCACACTTGGCGAGTGGTACTACCTTTTTACGTTCTAAGTGTCGGCATAATAGCCGGTACTTTGAATATTGAGGGTAATATTCAATTCTAAGTGTGGGGGGGAATTCTCTCGAATTTTGTCACATTTGTACCTTCTAGTTCCCTAGTACCCCGTTTTTGACCAAAATTTTAAAATTTTTGTCATATAAAAAAAAAATTTATGTCATCAATAAAAGTGTGTTAGTCTTGATTAGGTTAGAACAAAGGGAATCCCGACTCTGCTAGAGTGTTGATCTAGCTGCTTCCTTAACGTTTAGACTAAGTTTTTACGATTTGTGCAAATGAAAATGCTAAGCGTAGAGTAGTTGGTTCTCTTTAGAGCTTATATAAGTAATCTATGGCTTTTCCTCCCAGGAGATAACTAATCTGACTTAATAAGTGCTTATTTTCAAACGTTTGAACATACAAAATCATTTTTTCATACGATTTTGAAAAATTCTAGTTCAAGGCTTTATTTAAACTTCGGAACAAGCATATGTCAGAATAATGCAAAATGAAAGTGAGACGTTGCTTGAAAGTTGCAAAAAGTTAAGTAATAAATAAATGTGCAAAAAAGCTAAGGTTCAAGATCGGCCCTTGGATCCTTATTTCCGGAAGGCATTTAGGTCTTGGCTACCCTCTTACACCGGCCCTTGGACCCTTAATTTTGAAAGGCGTTAAGGTATTGGAACTCTCCGTTTTTACGGCGCATTAACTTTCGTTAATACGACGCATTTAATTTTAATTAGAAAAGCTGATTTTTGATTAATTAATTCGATACGGCGCATTCTTAAATTCTAAAGCGGCGTATCTATTTTCTGAATAAAGTCTGATTTAATTTTAACGTATAAAGATACGGCGTATCCAACTCTTTGGATACGGCGCATCGTCTGCAGATATCAGCTATTTTTATTCTTATATCCGTTTCTATATTCATTAATTTCTCTTCTAGCGAACAAATCCTACTGATGATTTTACCTTGGATGACAGATTTTGCTATGGAAGACATGTCAGTTAACGGATATCTTGCTAAGGAATGCTTGTTTTCAGATTCATTCAATGTACTCATGATCGATGCAGATTTATTCTCTTGGGAGACTCCTCTTGAAGCTGCTTTTAAGGAATTCATGCGTTTATGCAACATTGACAAAGAGGTATTCTCTTATGATGTATTTGTGAGGTACACTGGAGAAGAATTGTCGCTCTTATGGCCTATCATTGAAGCCGAAGGATTGAACTGGACTACTATCGAAGAAGATGATGGGAAATTCTATCTTGCATACATGGATTCAAGCAACGAAAGCTATGGTGGAGGCAATACCCAAAACTCTTACATGCCTTATTCCGAACAGTACTGGGGATTGAATGAGAACTATCAGGATAATGACATGAATTATGCTTTGGCGGAGTTACTATTTCATGGGAAATTGGTAAGATTGATAGACCTCTCCCTCAATGATTGGCTAGAACTCAAATATGGTAGTCCGGAATTTGCCCCTGCAAATGAAGTCAAGGAGATTATGACTTCATGGTTGACTCGGAGTTTTAAGAAGCAATTTAACGAGTTCATGGAGATAAAAAAGAATATGATTGGAAAGGTTTGCTTTGACGTTAACCACGATCCTCACGATGTTGATTTTTCAGAATGGTTGGCTAGTAAGTTTAATAACCATAAGTGCATGGATCGTGCTACTAAGGATGCATTATGGGTATATTGGATGAGAGGAGAAGATGAAGAAGTAGAAAGCGATTATGGGTCGTCACTTCATGATTCAACAATCAATGAAGGCATTGAAGAGTTATTCAGAATAGACATTGATGTGTTCGATTATGAGACACCCTTGTGCAAGCAGTTCAAGGAATTTAACTACCTTCTTCAAGTCGACGATGATGTGCTTACTGGAGAACTACCAGGATTTAAGACTTATGACGATTTCAAAAATACCTGGTACTATGAATGGAATGATCAAGTACCATGGGTTTGGGATAAACCATGGGGATTTGCGCACATTAATCACACCTGTACACCCTTCGTTTTCAAGGACGGGAGTAGTGTTTGGCCGACCTGTGATTATAAAAGTGACGGAACCTGTAATGGGGGAAGTATAATTGGGATGAGACGGGTTGGAAACGATGTAACCTTTGAAGATTATAAGTGGTACGATAATGTTGAAGACTGCCCACAAAAGGCGGAGGCTTTACAAGAAAAGGGCAGAATTGAACGCTTGAAAGGACTTAAGGGAACATCGGATACTACTTTCTGGGAATGGGTGCATAAACAGTTTGATGATTTCACAAAGCTTAGTCGACGGTTACAATATGATTTCGAAAGAGAATGGGAGGCGATTCAAGATGATAATAATAATGAGTCGTTGATTGAAGAACTAAATGATTATTTGATTAAGGATCCTTATTTTAAGTTTGTTGATAAAGACGAGGAAGAGTTCACCAAAAGAAAGTGTCAACTACTTGGGATTCCTTACAATGAGCCGCCCATGATTATTTCTGAAAAATTTAAAATCATCAAATACTCTTTGGGTCCTGATGAAGAATATACTGCGGTGAAGACAAAGAGTTATACTAGATTAAGTCGAACGGAAGAAAACGTCGCAGAGATATACGGAAAAATCTTTCGGATGAAGGACGAAGGATGGACCGTGACAAGGACTTATTGCTGAGCTGAACGTGAGTCTAACTTGAAGACTCTGGAATAAAGACAAGTGCTTACCGGGAGACAACCCGGAATTATCTTTTATTCTGTTTTCTGTGTCGTGTCAGTCAGGCCCGCATGAGGATACGGCGCATCTCAATTCTGAGATGCGACGCATCTCCTGCAATGGTCATATCTTATTTTATTTTTCTGCATTTTTATTTTCGACTTTAAAACTATTTATCAGTTTATTTTAATGCGGCGCATCCCTGGTTAAGGATGCGGCGCATCTTTATTCTGATCCGTATTTATTCTAGGCTCGATACGGCGTATCTTCTTCCATAAGATACGGCGCATCGACTGACCTGATGATTTTCAGTTTTAATTTTTAAGTTTTATTTTTATCTAACTACTAATGTATTATGCAAGCTTGAACCTTTCTTATCTTAGGTGTGTTTTAAAGTGTTGGTGGTATTATAGTTTCCTGGATTTCCTGTGGATACATCAAGTATGAAGCTTTAACGTTCTAATCCACAAGAAGTTGATTTTTGCTCTTATACTAATGGAGGATCATACCGAGCAAATCTCAGGGGAGTTTTTCTGTTCTAATTCTTTTATTTTCCAGTTTTTAACCTTTTATACAAACAACGAGGACGTTGTTTAACTTAAGTGGGGGGATTGGAGAATTAGAACACTTAACACTTAACAATTACTTGTCCTAAACTTTTTCAAAAATTATGCTTAAAATGTGCTTAATATATCAAACTTAAATTTTTTTAGCATGTTTTTGTTTAAGATCTAAGTTGCATAGCTGCACACATGACGTTATTTTCAAAAATTGTGATTTTTCAAAATTCACAAATCTATGAGTGTGCCGGTGACTTGTAAACTTTAGAACTTGGCTTGTATACTATTCGAGACCACCATAATGAGTATTATTTATATAATTGGAATGACTTGTCTAAATTGGTAAAATTCTAGGATTACACCCAAATAGCCTATTATTTGTTATGTGTTATTAACTAACTACACTGGTTAGTTAACCCCCGTATAAACCTTTTGTTACTCTCATTTTTAGAGTAAGATACCCCTAGAAAAACCCTCAGAGCCATTCCTTTCGTTTCTTACACCTATGTTTAAAATGTTTCGTTACACCCTTACACCTTAGCCTACCCTGTAGATTAGAATCCGTGGTTGGTTGATTGCTATAGGCAGAGTGTGTTTCCTTACATTACCTGTGTTCGCGTGCGTAATTCATTATCTATGGTTAGGTCGGGAAATTGCACAATGCAATTGGAGTGAAAGTAAATATTGTATATTTTGGAGTTTATTTTTCGTGTGTTTACTACTTTCACTATTACCATTATTTCTGAAGTTATGAAAAGTATGGAACATTTATCCAGAATTATCATTATAGTGATGTGGTGAAATTTTACACATCTATGTTTATGTTAAAAAAAAAAAAAAAAAAAAAAAATTGAAAAAATGAGAAAAGAAAAAGAAAGAAAGAAAAGTTGGATGTTTATTTTAAGCCAACGATGTAAAGTTATGTAAGTGGTCGATATCACCACTATTTGTTGTACTATATCTATGGATTGAATGGGAATTGGCAGTTATGGGAACGCCAATTAAGGTTTATTCTTTGATTAAGACCTTGTTGAGTATAATTCGTGTCTACCTAAAGCGTGTGTTTCAAGTGTTAAAGCGTGAGTTATTCGATGATATGAGTCTTATTCATGGGATGGTTGGGATAGTGATTAACCACACTTAAGATTTTAATTTATTTGTTTTGTTTATTTTTATTTTTGCACCAATTTATATCCCAAATGTTATCCATGCCCTTTATTATTCTTTATCCAACCAAACCTTTGATTTATTGAGATTAGGGATTTGAGCAATCTTAAGTATCGTAGTCGTGGATTCGGCTATGTATTTATGATTTTGTCGCCCTTTTTGATATATTATTATTGGTGAAGTTTGGACCTATCTTTAGCCTATTCGAGTTAAGGATTTGAGCAATTGCAAGTATCGTGTTCGTGGATTCGATCATGTATTTGTGATTTTGTCGCCTTTTCTGGAATTTGAGATCGATAGTGAAAGAGAATAATTAACCCTTAAGCCTAAAAACCCTTTTTACCGCTTTAGACTTGTTACTCCTTAGCTTTAGTGGAGGAGATGTGTATACTTGCCAAGCTTATGATAGAATATTCGTCGCGACTGGACAGTTAAACGATTAGATTTGCTTTTATCAAAATTATCTTATTTTACTTCTAATTCGGTAAGTGTTTAGTTGTGTGATTATGAAATAAACGAATACATGCTTAAACATAAAAATAAATCCTAACATCTTTTAGGATACATTTTCATAAGAGAAATTCTAAGGTTTACTTGGAGACAAGTAAAGTTCAAGTGGGGGGATATTTGATGAACTCAAATAAGTACATTTTATTACTATCATTTATCCTATTAATTTGACTTGTTTTACTATATTATGTATGAGGATTGATACTTAATCATTTACTTTTGTAATTCTCAGGTAAAAACAAGCAGTTGGTGAAACTTAGCGATTTTGGACTGATTATGGAGCATAACATGCATAAAGTTAAGAGTCTACTGAAATGAAGAAGATCAAGACTAATCTGCTCCAGATGCGCCGCATCTCACTCATGACATGCGCCGCATCTCTATCAAGATATCACCAGATACGATCCAAGATACAAGAGGACATGCGCCGCATCTAATCATGGAGTTACGCCGCATCTTCTGGCGGTGTACGAATATTCCTGAATATTATAATCTTGGACCCCACGCGAAGTTAAGTACATGCGCCGCATCTACTTACTAGATGCGCCGCATCTTCCCTCAGACAGAAACTATAAATACCCCAAGACCAGACGAATTTCGTACGCATTATAATATAACCTAAGTCCGAACAGAAGAACTAAAGGACGAATTCAGTCAAGGAGGCAGCACAAGACACACCCAAATCAAAGATACAAGAGCTGTAAGAAGGTGCTGCATGTGTTTAATTCATTAAGTAGTTTTGTTTTATTGTGTTAGCAAAATTTAATTCATCAGGATTGGTGGCTTGTGTAATGTGACAACGAAAGATTGCACTCCCTTTAATACTTGCTTTCCCATCAATTAAAGTTTATATGTTGATGTCTTTGGTTACTACTTATTAGTGCATTGATAACCTCTGTGTTTATTAGTGGCTTGCGGGCATTTGACTGCGGGACATAATGTGGCTCCCACGGTTATTACTAAATTGATCACTTAGGAATAACTTTTAGACATAAGTAATCATTAAGGGTTTACTCGCCGATAAGATTAGGACCAACGAGAAAGGGTTAACTACATACACTTCATATAAAGCTATCAATAAAACAAGTGACAATCTACTTAATCATAAGGACAGCCCTCTTATTGTCTCAAGTATTTATCTGTGTACGTGTGTGCTACTTGCTGATTCGTGCCTATTGGTTTATTTTATTATTTAATTGCAACAAATCGTGCCAGTCTCTCAGGCTGAAACCCCCTTGCGTTAGGATATTAAAATACTGATTAGAATAACGAGATAATACGTTCCACTCTTAGTGATCGACACTCTACTTACCATTATCTTCATACTGACCAGGTACACTGCTCGTTAAGTGTGTGTGTTATTGATAAGTCGGCTAAATATAAATTTAAAACTTGAGTAGGCATTAAAACTGCTAAACCGCAACGACACATCACGCGCATCAAGTTTTTGGCGCCGCTGCCGGGGAGTGAATTGTTATTATCTGTTAATTTAATTAGTATTTTAATTAGGTTTTTCTTTTTTATTAGATTAATTGCATCATTGTATTATTTTGCATATTTGTTGTATTGTGTGTTAATTGCTTTCTTTTATTTTTTGTGTGTTTATTTTCGTTTGTGTGTTTAATTTTTGTTTTTATTTTTCGTATTTTTCTGTTCTGCTATCGTTGTACTGTGCTAAATCAAACGATACGGCGCATCTGATCTCTCAGATACGGCGTATTGCGTTTAATTTTTAAAAAAATACAACGCGTTTAATTAATTCGATACGACGCATCTTTTCCCCAAGATACGGCGTATCTGTTTTTAATAAGAAAATTTTTCTAAGCGATAAAGTAATACGACGCATCTGCTTTAGCAGATACGGCGTATCTGTTTTCGATAAATTTTTTTTTCTAAACGTTAACGCCATACGACGCATCTGCTTTAGCAGATACGGCGTATCTATTATTTTAATTAAAAACAGTTTGCGAATTATTAAACAGATACGGCGTATCGATCTCTATCGATACGGCGCATCTTTCTGAATCAAAAATCGATATTTATTTTTAAACGTAACGAAAATACGGCGCATTAACTTTCGTTAATACGACGCATTTAATTTTAATTAGAAAAGCTGATTTTTGATTAATTAATTCGATACGGCGCATTCTTAAATTCTAAAGCGGCGTATCTATTTTCTGAATAAAGTCTGATTTAATTTTAACGTATTAAGATACGGCGTATCCAACTCTTTGGATACGGCGCATCGTCTGCAGATATCAGCTATTTTTATTCTTATATCCGTTTCTATATTCATTAATTTCTCTTCTAGCGAACAAATCCTACTGATGATTTTACCTTGGATGACAGATTTTGCTATGGAAGACATGTCAGTTAACGGATATCTTGCTAAGGAATGCTTGTTTTCAGATTCATTCAATGTACTCATGATCGATGCAGATTTATTCTCTTGGGAGACTCCTCTTGAAGCTGCTTTTAAGGAATTCATGCGTTTATGCAACATTGACAAAGAGGTATTCTCTTATGATGTATTTGTGAGGTACACTGGAGAAGAATTGTCGCTCTTATGGCCTATCATTGAAGCCGAAGGATTGAACTGGACTACTATCGAAGAAGATGATGGGAAATTCTATCTTGCATACATGGATTCAAGCAACGAAAGCTATGGTGGAGGCAATACCCAAAACTCTTACATGCCTTATTCCGAACAGTACTGGGGATTGAATGAGAACTATCAGGATAATGACATGAATTATGCTTTGGCGGAGTTACTATTTCATGGGAAATTGGTAAGATTGATAGACCTCTCCCTCAATGATTGGCTAGAACTCAAATATGGTAGTCCGGAATTTGCCCCTGCAAATGAAGTCAAGGAGATTATGACTTCATGGTTGACTCGGAGTTTTAAGAAGCAATTTAACGAGTTCATGGAGATAAAAAAGAATATGATTGGAAAGGTTTGCTTTGACGTTAACCACGATCCTCACGATGTTGATTTTTCAGAATGGTTGGCTAGTAAGTTTAATAACCATAAGTGCATGGATCGTGCTACTAAGGATGCATTATGGGTATATTGGATGAGAGGAGAAGATGAAGAAGTAGAAAGCGATTATGGGTCGTCACTTCATGATTCAACAATCAATGAAGGCATTGAAGAGTTATTCAGAATAGACATTGATGTGTTCGATTATGAGACACCCTTGTGCAAGCAGTTCAAGGAATTTAACTACCTTCTTCAAGTCGACGATGATGTGCTTACTGGAGAACTACCAGGATTTAAGACTTATGACGATTTCAAAAATACCTGGTACTATGAATGGAATGATCAAGTACCATGGGTTTGGGATAAACCATGGGGATTTGCGCACATTAATCACACCTGTACACCCTTCGTTTTCAAGGACGGGAGTAGTGTTTGGCCGACCTGTGATTATAAAAGTGACGGAACCTGTAATGGGGGAAGTATAATTGGGATGAGACGGGTTGGAAACGATGTAACCTTTGAAGATTATAAGTGGTACGATAATGTTGAAGACTGCCCACAAAAGGCGGAGGCTTTACAAGAAAAGGGCAGAATTGAACGCTTGAAAGGACTTAAGGGAACATCGGATACTACTTTCTGGGAATGGGTGCATAAACAGTTTGATGATTTCACAAAGCTTAGTCGACGGTTACAATATGATTTCGAAAGAGAATGGGAGGCGATTCAAGATGATAATAATAATGAGTCGTTGATTGAAGAACTAAATGATTATTTGATTAAGGATCCTTATTTTAAGTTTGTTGATAAAGACGAGGAAGAGTTCACCAAAAGAAAGTGTCAACTACTTGGGATTCCTTACAATGAGCCGCCCATGATTATTTCTGAAAAATTTAAAATCATCAAATACTCTTTGGGTCCTGATGAAGAATATACTGCGGTGAAGACAAAGAGTTATACTAGATTAAGTCGAACGGAAGAAAACGTCGCAGAGATATACGGAAAAATCTTTCGGATGAAGGACGAAGGATGGACCGTGACAAGGACTTATTGCTGAGCTGAACGTGAGTCTAACTTGAAGACTCTGGAATAAAGACAAGTGCTTACCGGGAGACAACCCGGAATTATCTTTTATTCTGTTTTCTGTGTCGTGTCAGTCAGGCCCGCATGAGGATACGGCGCATCTCAATTCTGAGATGCGACGCATCTCCTGCAATGGTCATATCTTATTTTATTTTTTGCATTTTTATTTTCGACTTTAAAACTATTTATCAGTTTATTTTAATGCGGCGCATCCCTGGTTAAGGATGCGGCGCATCTTTATTCTGATCCGTATTTATTCCAGGCTCGATACGGCGTATCTTCTTCCATAAGATACGGCGCATCGACTGACCTGATGATTTTCAGTTTTAATTTTTAAGTTTTATTTTTATCTAACTACTAATGTATTATGCAAGCTTGAACCTTTCTTATCTTAGATGTGTTTTAAAGTGTTGGTGGTATTATAGTTTCCTGGATTTCCTGTGGATACATCAAGTATGAAGCTTTAACGTTCTAATCCACAAGAAGTTGATTTTTGCTCTTATACTAATGGAGGATCATACCGAGCAAATCTCAGGGGAGTTTTTCTGTTCTAATTCTTTTATTTTCCAGTTTTTAACCTTTTATACAAACAACGAGGACGTTGTTTAACTTAAGTGGGGGGATTGGAGAATTAGAACACTTAACACTTAACAATTACTTGTCCTAAACTTTTTCAAAAATTATGCTTAAAATGTGCTTAATATATCAAACTTAAATTTTTTTAGCATGTTTTTGTTTAAGATCTAAGTTGCATAGCTGCACACATGACGTTATTTTCAAAAATTGTGATTTTTCAAAATTCACAAATCTATGAGTGTGCCGGTGACTTGTAAACTTTAGAACTTGGCTTGTATACTATTCGAGACCACCATAATGAGTATTATTTATATAATTGGAATGACTTGTCTAAATTGGTAAAATTCTAGGATTACACCCAAATAGCCTATTATTTGTTATGTGTTATTAACTAACTACACTGGTTAGTTAACCCCCGTATAAACCTTTTGTTACTCTCATTTTTAGAGTAAGATACCCCTAGAAAAACCCTCAGAGCCATTCCTTTCGTTTCTTACACCTATGTTTAAAATGTTTCGTTACACCCTTACACCTTAGCCTACCCTGTAGATTAGAATCCGTGGTTGGTTGATTGCTATAGGCAGAGTGTGTTTCCTTACATTACCTGTGTTCGCGTGCGTAATTCATTATTTATGGTTAGGTCGGGAAATTGCACAATGCAATTGGAGTGAAAGTAAATATTGTATATTTTGGAGTTTATTTTTCGTGTGTTTACTACTTTCACTATTACCATTATTTCTGAAGTTATGAAAAGTATGGAACATTTATCCAGAATTATCATTATAGTGATGTGGTGAAATTTTACACATCTATGTTTATGTTAAAAAAAAAAAAAAAAAAAAAAATCGAAAAAATGAGAAAAGAAAAAGAAAGAAAGAAAAGTTGGATGTTTATTTTAAGCCAACGATGTAAAGTTATGTAAGTGGTCGATATCACCACTATTTGTTGTACTATATCTATGGATTGAATGGGAATTGGCAGTTATGGGAACGCCAATTAAGGTTTATTCTTTGATTAAGACCTTGTTGAGTATAATTCGTGTCTACCTAAAGCGTGTGTTTCAAGTGTTAAAGCGTGAGTTATTCGATGATATGAGTCTTATTCATGGGATGGTTGGGATAGTGATTAACCACACTTAAGATTTTAATTTATTTGTTTTGTTTATTTTTATTTTTGCACCAATTTATATCCCAAATGTTATCCATGCCCTTTATTATTCTTTATCCAACCAAACCTTTGATTTATTGAGATTAGGGATTTGAGCAATCTTAAGTATCGTAGTCGTGGATTCGGCTATGTATTTATGATTTTGTCGCCCTTTTTGATATATTATTATTGGTGAAGTTTGGACCTATCTTTAGCCTATTCGAGTTAAGGATTTGAGCAATTGCAAGTATCGTGTTCGTGGATTCGATCATGTATTTGTGATTTTGTCGCCTTTTCTGGAATTTGAGATCGATAGTGAAAGAGAATAATTAACCCTTAAGCCTAAAAACCCTTTTTACCGCTTTAGACTTGTTACTCCTTAGCTTTAGTGGAGGAGATGTGTATACTTGCCAAGCTTATGATAGAATATTCGTCGCGACTGGACAGTTAAACGATTAGATTTGCTTTTATCAAAATTATCTTATTTTACTTCTAATTCGGTAAGTGTTTAGTTGTGTGATTATGAAATAAACGAATACATGCTTAAACATAAAAATAAATCCTAACATCTTTTAGGATACATTTTCATAAGAGAAATTCTAAGGTTTACTTGGGGACAAGTAAAGTTCAAGTGGGGGGATATTTGATGAACTCAAATAAGTACATTTTATTACTATCATTTATCCTATTAATTTGACTTGTTTTACTATATTATGTATGAGGATTGATACTTAATCATTTACTTTTGTAATTCTCAGGTAAAAACAAGCAGTTGGTGAAACTTAGCGATTTTGGACTGATTATGGAGCATAACATGCATAAAGTTAAGAGTCTACTGAAATGAAGAAGATCAAGACTAATCTGCTCCAGATGCGCCGCATCTCACTCATGACATGCGCCGCATCTCTATCAAGATATCACCAGATACGATCCAAGATACAAGAGGACATGCGCCGCATCTAATCATGGAGTTACGCCGCATCTTCTGGCGGTGTACGAATATTCCTGAATATTATAATCTTGGACCCCACGCGAAGTTAAGTACATGCGCCGCATCTACTTACTAGATGCGCCGCATCTTCCCTCAGACAGAAACTATAAATACCCCAAGACCAGACGAATTTCGTACGCATTATAATATAACCTAAGTCCGAACAGAAGAACTAAAGGACGAATTCAGTCAAGGAGGCAGCACAAGACACACCCAAATCAAAGATACAAGAGCTGTAAGAAGGTGCTGCATGTGTTTAATTCATTAAGTAGTTTTGTTTTATTGTGTTAGCAAACTTTAATTCATCAGGATTGGTGGCTTGTGTAATGTGACAACGAAAGATTGCACTCCCTTTAATACTTGCTTTCCCATCAATTAAAGTTTATATGTTGATGTCTTTGGTTACTACTTATTAGTGCATTGATAACCTCTGTGTTTATTAGTGGCTTGCGGGCATTTGACTGCGGGACATAATGTGGCTCCCACGGTTATTACTAAATTGATCACTTAGGAATAACTTTTAGACATAAGTAATCATTAAGGGTTTACTCGCCGATAAGATTAGGACCAACGAGAAAGGGTTAACTACATACACTTCATATAAAGCTATCAATAAAACAAGTGACAATCTACTTAATCATAAGGACAGCCCTCTTATTGTCTCAAGTATTTATCTGTGTACGTGTGTGCTACTTGCTGATTCGTGCCTATTGGTTTATTTTATTATTTAATTGCAACAAATCGTGCCAGTCTCTCAGGCTGAAACCCCCTTGCGTTAGGATATTAAAATACTGATTAGAATAACGAGATAATACGTTCCACTCTTAGTGATCGACACTCTACTTACCATTATCTTCATACTGACCGGGTACACTGCTCGTTAAGTGTGTGTGTTATTGATAAGTCGGCTAAATATAAATTTAAAACTTGAGTAGGCATTAAAACTGCTAAACCGCAACGACACATCACGCGCATCAGTAGCGTTGGCATTTTACAAAAAACGTTTGCACATTGAGTTTAAGCTTAGTTGGGAGTATTAAAAAGAGGATGACGATATCAATTCCCTGGAGACACCCAGTTTGTGTGAATCCCGTTCCATGATACCATTTTTGAAAATCAAGCATGTTATCTATTTTGTTCTAGTTTAAATTTCTCGCATTGAATAAAAAGTCGAAACGGGGTATACTTGGTTCCTTTCATTACTTCATATGATCGGATTGCTAGGGACTAGCAATAGTTTAGTGTGGGGGATTGATGAGTGTGTAAATACTCATCATTTTACACCCATTTAAGACACAAAAATGATCAAAAACACCCAAATATTACTGCAGATATCCTTGTTTTGTGTTTTTATTTGTTTCAGGTACAAAGGATTGAAAACAGGGCAAAACAGGCAAAAACCGAGCACAAGATTGGAAAAGCGTGAAAAGCCGAGGCCGGAATGGAATTTACAAGTTTGGACCGGGAAATTGATCAAGATGTCAAAATCAACCTTCAAGAATACCAAGTTGTCAAGAGTGGCCCTTGGAATTATTTTTGCACAAATGACAAATATGGTCCTTGGATTTTCAGTATTTACAAAAATGGTCCCTCAAGGTTTAACCCATTTCATCATAATCCTAAATCCACTTAAACCCAATGACTAACCCATGACCACACCAACCCATTAACCCTTAAACCAACAAACCAACCCAACCCTTAATCCTAACCCAGCCCACTACAAATAAAATAAGCCTAATCCCACTTACCCCGTTTTATCATTTAGCTAAAAACCCAGGGTTGACTTCGGTCAAACCCAATCACCCTTCCCTTTTCTCTTTTCCCTCCAAAACCACCCACCATCCACAATCATTACCCTGCAACCCTATTTCTCCCCTGCCACACTCCACCACCCTACTTATCACATGTCCTCCCCTCCCAGTACCCTTCACATGTTGCCATCTTCACGTGTAACCATTGCCACGCTGGCAATCCACACCTCACAATGGGCGCCAAAACTGAATATATGGCTGAGATCATTTCCAAGATTAATCAATGGTGGGAATTGCTCCCAAGAAGCACAGATGAAGATTTACAATACTTTCCCTCACAGAAGAAACACAAACGTGCAAGACTTTAGTTTTTTTTAATGTAGTATAAATAGGTAGTGATAGTAGCCTTTTATGGCAGGTTTTATTTAGCTAGTAATTTAAGGTACTCTTGTTCTTTTATGCTTATTGTATTTGTATTCTTAATTTCCAGTTTGTAATTCAACTCTTAGTTTAAATCGAAGTTTTCTCATTTGGTCAACAAAAGTCAAGTTACTGTGCTATTGCTTATTTGTGCTTATTCTGTTGCTTTCTGAACTTATTGGTGTAAACATGAGTCACAATGATGGTTAGAATGGTTATAATCAGTTTTTGCTTAAAAAAGTCTTGAAAACCAAAAAAAATAGCTAAAACAGTTTGCTTATTTCTATGCTTTTAAATAAGTCTAAAATTGCTTTTCAAGTGTTCATTAACTTAGATGATCATCTGTTGTTAGGTCTTTTAACTTATCCAGGTCGTAACTAATCTAAAATACCAAATCAGTTGTTTATAGGGGTGTTTGGATAAGGCTTGTCTACTGGGTCCTTGGGGTTTTCTTTGTGATCTATTAGCTTAGGTAGTCTGCTATGGGTTAATATAGAACAGAGAAATCACAAAAAACATAAGTCATTTAGCTAAAAGTCAACATCACTTTCAATTCTGATTTCTGCATAAGCAGTTAGGTATTTAGGTTGGATAAATCACTCACATAGGTGCATTAGTTGTTAAGTTAGCTTAATCTAGTTTAATTATAGCTTAAAACTTCAAATTCAGTAAGCTAGGATCATTCAAATCTCAATATAATCAACTTTTGCAAAAATCTGAAAAAGTCAAAAACATAGGTTTTGGTTTTTGCAGTTTTAAGAGATTTTCTTTGATTTTTAATTTCTTTAATTTGAGTTAGAATAAGCTAAGCTTTTGCATAATTTAATTTCAGCTGCTAATCTAGTCATTTCTATTTTTGTTTGATTTTTAAGAATTTTCTTTGCTTACTTTTGAGTGCCTTGAAAAGGGCATTTTTGCCCCGTGCACTGCATTCTCAGCAGACTCATTGAAGCCTTTTTGGCTTATTGAGCTTATTTTGTGCTAATTTCTGGTACTTATTGCCTTTTGTGATTCTCATCTTAGCTTTTAGTTACCACTTAGCTTATTTTAACTTTAGTTAATATTGTTAGTAGCATAAACAGTTTTTTCAAGCTTGTGCCTTAGCTAGTTTTCTCTAAAGCTCACTGATCAGATAATCATTGGCTTATTCTGAGCCTTGTGATTAGTTTCAAAATAAGTTTCAGTTAAAAAGTTTGCTTATTAACTTATGCTTATTTAGTTTTAATAAGATAAAGTAAAAAAAAAATAAAAAATAGTTAAGTAAAAAAGATAGGAGTGGGATTCGAACCTGGGTCTTTGGGGTAATAACACACAACACTATCATCTGCTCTATGCTCTGTTTAGGTTAGATATTCCCATTTTTATTTTTATGGTAGTTTTGGTCTTTTAGCTTATAACTGCTTTTTAGCTTAATTCACTGCTTATTTCAGTAGGTTTTTAGGTTCCAATATTTTTCTTAGATTAGTTAAAACTTAATTTATCACCTGGTAATTTTTTAGAATTTTTACTTTTCATTTGATATTTTTCCTAATTTAATTTAGTTTAATCAGTTTTTAATTCATAATAATTAATTTAAAATTCAGAAAAATAAAATTCTTTTTTTCAAAATTTTCTTTTGTCATTTAGGATTTAGGAAAAATAATTTGGCATTCTTAGGATCAATATTTCTTAGATTTCACTTTTAGTCGCGCGTTTTCCTAGTTTTTAATTACGTTAATTTTTCTTTCTTTGTGTTTTGCTTAGTAGATTTATATGTTTAGGTTTCCCTTAGCCTATTTATGCTTCCCGTAATTGTAGGATATTTAATCAAACACCAAAATCCAAAATCCAATCATCAAGCATTTTAATTCCGAACCAAAAACGAAATCCTCGATTCACACCTCGCTGGGACACGACTCGGGTAATCACTTATCCGGTATCTCACACCGTATTCACGGGTTTTGCACGTTGACCTTTTTCCTAAGAGGTTGACTAGTTGATTCCCAAGTATCACGGGGATCCGATACTATATTTATATATATACTCACACACGGATAAGTAAACAACACTAACATTATCACAGTAGACAAGCGTAATGGAAGATAAAGGAGTGTGTAGCTCACGTAATAAATTTTGTAACCAAAAAGTCTCAGCAACAGCATTGGCAACCGCACGGTACTCTGCTTCTGCACTAGAATGAGAGAGAGTCAGTTGACGCTTAGAGGACCAAGATAGTAGGTTGTTGCCAAGAAAGTCACAGTAGCCCAAAGTCGATCTCTTAGTAGTAGCGCAGCCAACCCAATCTGCATCTGCATAAGCAACCAATGAAGAAGTAGAAGAAGCAAACAATTGTAACCCATAGTCTAAGGTACCCCGAACGTACCGAAAAATCCATTTGAGTGCCAAGAAATGAGGCTCTCGAGGATCATGCATATGAAGGAAAACCTGCTAAACGACATTAGATATATCTAGGCGAGTAAAGGAGAGATAATGAAGAGAACCTGCAAGACTCCTATATAAAGTAGAATCAGATACTGGATTAACATCATCCCCCAGCTTAGACTTAGTGTCAAAGTGAGTCCGACTGGGATTACAAGAAGCCATATATGCTCTCTCTAGAATCTCAACAACATATTTGCGCTGAGATAAGAACAACCCTGTAGAATCACGGTTAACAGAAATCCTCATAAAATAATTAAGAGAACCAAGACCTGTCATGGAAAACTCCTGATGCAATAAACGAATGATCTGCTGCAACAAAGTCTCAGAGGAAGCAGTAAGAACAATATCATCAACATATAATAATAGATAACCAGTATCCATCCCCTGTCTATATAGAAATAACGCTGAGTCACATCGACTATGATTAAACCCAACCCGAGTAATGTAAGATGCAAAGCGATGAAACCAAACTCTAGGGACCTGCTTGAGTCCATACAGAGACCGCTGTAATAAACACACATAATCAGGATGCTCAGAATCCCAAAACCCGAGAGGCTGATGCATATAAACTGTCTCGGATAAGTCACCATGCAAGAAAGCATTCTTGACATCAAGTTGATAAATCAGCCAATGTAGAGAAGTAGCCAAACTCAGAACAGTCGGAATAGTACCTGGCTTAACCACCGAACTAAAGTCTCATATATGTTGGGACAACATTAATTAGGTCTCCTTATGTTTTAATGATGACAAATAAACCTTTGCAACACATAAAATCACAAAAGTTAGCCAAAAACCAAACGACCCAAGGTCTGGGTTTGGCGAGCTGCCAGTGCTCTAACATGCCAGCAGCGCGCCAGGTTCTGTCTTGGGTCGTCACGGTTTTTGAAAGTTGGTTTTCCCCTTACCCGACAAATGTGGATCTTTCAATACAGGTATGAACATGTTATGTGCTTCATTGGGAACACTTGAAATGAGTTTTAGAATTAGAGGAATCCAAAATTACAAACTCTCTTTTTTGGCAAAACACCAACTCAAGTATTTTGATAAACGCCTCTAGCCAAGGATTTTCTAAACCTAGGGAACTTATATATTTCACGTGACATCAAGTAAAAGTATTCATATGACCATAATCCGTGTTTACGTCTTCTCTAATCACGTAACGGGTTTACTCCCTTATTGGTTAAACTAAGTCAAAGGTCCCTTTGCGTAAACGCCTCCTTTCCCGTTATGAGATATGCTTTACAATGATGCAAAGCACTTAGCTTGTTTGCATCAAGATAATTATTGATTATGTCAAGTCGTGGAAATTCACGTATTACAAGATTATGAACTATCGACGTTGAGTTACTTGAAACTATAAGTAACCTTTGATTTTCTCATCCAACATATAACCCATAATCATCTTTGTCAATTTTTTTTATTCCTTAATGACAAAATGATTAAGCCTTAATCACTCCTTTGATTAATCTTTACACCAAACCAATCCTCCAACCATTTCAAATTTCTCCCAAATCTTATCCCCAACATTCCCTAATATTCCTTGTACTTCTTGTCCCTTACATTTCAATACCAAATCTTCCAAACATTCTCTTCACCACATTCCAATCCAACCACTAGGATTTCACCACCTCATCGTCTTCTTCATCCAACCCTTTATTTCAAAACAAATAAACCATCCTCACAAACCACCTCACTTCCCATCTCTAATAGTCAAAATTAAAATTTTGAATCAAAGTCAAAGGCTCCCCATCCTATCAACATCCCATCCTTATCCAACTCACTTCCCACACATACAACCTCCCTAACTCTCTACCTTTCCTCACATTTCAAATTTGAATTCTCTCTTAGGCTCTCCATCACATCCATATCACATCTAATCCAACTCACACACAACCTTACCTTTTCCTCCCACTCTTACATTCAAATTCAAATTTGAAATGCAACCTTAGTTTTGGGTTTTATATTGACTTGATAATACAAAACAATAAAAGAAGAATGAAGCAAATACGAAACTACAAGGACTTAAAAGACAAAGAAGGAATTCTACAAGTTATGGAAGATTATAGAAGATTCTTTTTTGAAGATAATGATTAAAGTTAGGCAGATTTGTTTCCTAATATTGTTATAAGTCTTTGTAAACCCTAATATGTCTCTATTATATAAAGATACATAGGGCGTATGTTTTTTAGTGCACAAGTAAAGATGTAGTCGACTAGTAAAAGTGTGTGTGTCTAGGCGTTTGGTTGTTTGTGTAAACGCCTAGGTTAGTTTTAGTTTACCCTTAAGGATCTTTGATCCCTGTTATTGTTGAGTAATCATTCTATACTTGATCAGGTAGAATTGGGGCTAGTCGTGTATGTAATTGTTAAAGGAGATAATGATGAAAACCTTATTACAATAACATTGATGTTTTGTTTAATCCGTTGCATATATTGTTAACTTTTGTTATTGTTATTCCTAGATGAGATCTAACAAATCTCGAGTTCTAAACGATTCCAAAATTGGTATTAGAGCTCAGGGAGCTCATGATCTAGGGATATTACAAGGTTTTTGTTGTCAATTGGAGCAAATTTGGAGAAGAAGCTACACCCTAGGTTTTCAAGAAATCGTTTTTAGGGTTTCTAAGGATCTCGACTTACTTTGTTTCATTAATCTCGTATGTTGAAAGTCGGTTTGTGGTGTATTAATATGGTAAAAACTCATGGCTTAATCGTGTTTTGCTGCTGCTATTTCTAATTGATTTGTTTAAGGGTTTCTTAGGATTTCAATTCTATCTCAACGTTGGCGAAAAACTGAGAAAACAAACCTTAACTGGTTTTAATTCTTAATAACAACCGGTTTTATCTTTTCTAATAGACCCTAACGAAACGTGCTTTGAATCTGATATGATTGTTCTGATATGATTCGTTTGAAGGTCGATTCAACTGAGTTGAATTCATACATAGGGTTTAGGAGAGATGACTGATGTATTGTTGTGTATTGTGGGGTTGAATTTAAGGGAAAAAGAAGATCAGTTTGTTTTAGGGTTTAAACGTATTATATTTAGTGAGAATTTTGCTCAGTCATGGTGAAACGGTTTTGATTACTGCTGCTGAATTTAGATTTTTATGATGCCGCTACTTATTATTCTTGTTGCTAATGCTGTGCATAATACTACTTCTTATGGATTCAAGTGGTATGTTGTGTCTCGAGCGATCTAAGTCGAAGTGAGCAAACCCTAATTTTGGTCAGTTAATACTGCTCGTTTAATCTGTTAATGTTGTTTGTTAAGTTAGTACTGCCCATGGTATGTTTATGTTGCTCTCGTAAGTTACTGCTGCTACCTGTATACAACTTAATGATGCTCGCTGCTAGTTTTCGTTAATACTGCTAGTTTTCGCAGTTAGTACTGCTCGTTAAAGGTTAATGCTGCTAGTAGCATCCAGGTAATTAGTGCTGCTCGATATAATTTTTAATACTGATGTGTTCATTAATAATATTGGTCAAGTAAGTTAATACTACTAGTTAGTTTGTGCTGCTACGAATACTACTGCTTGACGCTATAGGTTTAATGATTTGGATACATGCTGAATTATATGCATTAAGTATATGTTTTTGGTTCTCGGATGGATTTGAGAGATGTCGGATAACACACACAAGTTTGATTATTAGTTTACATGTTCTTCAACGTTTAAAAGGCTCGTATTTGTTTTAATTAGGATAATTGATTATGAAGAAGATGGATTATCACTTATTTGAAGTTGAAGTGGAGTTTCTTGGATGCGTGTTCTTATCATATCTTAAATGGCCTGCAACGTTTAAAGATAACTTGTTCATGCTTTAATGTTGTGACAATGACTTGTCAAAATCTAGCAATAGGGATTTGCTATCACTTAAAAGAGTTACATTGTAGTGATCAGTGTCTCATAGAAGATGAGGATTTTGTCAAGAGGTTGCGGTCTACTTATATATTTGGTTTTTAGTATAAGTTCAAAGTCACATGGATAGTACAAGACATAAGACACAAGTTTGAGTTGTTTTACTTCATCATCAAGTTTGTTATACTTAGTTTTCTTCAACAGTAATCATGATGCGTGGTTTTGTAACCTTACAACAGGTTTTACCTCTCGAGGGATCTCAAGAGGCTTACAACCCCACCAGGCAGTGTACCTGACCGATGTAGTATAGTGTAGTGGTAAGTACGGGGGATTGATCGTTCTCCACAGGGAATAGTGTTCGTTAGGTGTGAAAGACTACTCTAATTAGGTCTAAGGGTTGAGGAAGATTCTTTTTATGTTTTTTATATTTTTTATGAAAGCAAGTAAAATCTCGGGTTTGAAAGAGTGGGCGGAATTAGTTGCTAGTCAACTAACCCAAATTTACTACGGATGCAAATAAAATAAAATAACAAAAATGAAAATGTGGTGAGAAACTTATGTGTAGAGAAATGTGTTTACTTAGATTTCCTTACTCCCTAACTATCTTTTACCGGTTGATTAGTGTGTATTAGTCGCGTGGATGACGGGTGTATTCCTTAATACCAATCGTGGGGTGGCGTACGTACTTCCCCAACTCTACAAGCTCCTACTTCACTCCTATGTCGAGCCGGCTAAGAAGCTCCTAACATGGGATCACTAGAATTCGCTTGTGCATTAAATACAACCATAAAAACCTTTAGTACGCATTTGGTTCATGTTTCTTAAGACGTTCAAGCAAGTTACCGAATAGGAAGTTAGCCAGTTTTCTTAAGCCTAACATAGATAAACAATCATCCAATGCAACTAATAACACACTAATAACCAATAATCAATAGCTAGGTTTCATTAGATCTAAGCAAACACAAGATAAATCTAGCCTAACATGTTAAACAAAAGACAAGAACAAGATAAAATCAAACAACACATAGACATATTGAATGATTAATTGATAACTTATCTTTCAATGTAACATGGAAGATCTCAAGGCAAAAAGCCTTGAAAAAGAAGCTAAAATCGTCTTAGGGTTTTCTCCCAAAATTCCACACACTAAGTTCTCTCCCCTAATGACAAAAAATTAGAAAACTATATATAGATTTTTGGATCTGACGGCGTCACGTTATGGAGTGTGACGCCGTCACCTCGCCGCTTCTAGGGTTCCCGGATGACCTTCTTGACGCCGTCCCTCTTTAGCTCTTCAAAAATCCATTCTGGCTTATCAAGGCTTGACGCCGTCGAACCTTGAACGTGACGCCGTCCCCTTTTGATTTAAGCCGTGACGCCCTTGATCAAGTTAAAGCGTGACGCCGTCAGAATTCACATGCTATTTTCACTGGCTTATCATGAGTAAATTTCACGTCCACCTTTTCTTGCCAAGGCATGACGCCGTCCAGAGTAAATTGTGACGCCGTCAAAGGTAACTTTTAGCCGATTTTTGAGACTTTGCCGTTTCCTTCACTTTTATGCTCCAAAAACGTCCAAAATGCCTCCTTTTCCAGATTTCTCCTCAAAAGTACCTAAAATGACAAAAGGAACGATTTAGGGCAATATTTGATCAAATAAATACGATTTAGGGCTTAAATGACCCCTTAAAAGCGGTACACTTTTCGCTTCATCAAATACCCTTACACTTGAGATTTGCTTGTCCTCAAGCAAATGCGCTTTTATTCTAATCAAAATACAAGTTAGGGGTCATTTAATGCAAACATAAAAGTAATTACAACAAATATTCGTTCCACTTTAATCATAATAAGCACGGAGATTACAAACTAGCACCTCACAAGTAGTGTTTAGATACTCACATCTCTCAAGTGTCATCAAAATAAATCTCATAAATGAAAACGGATAATATCTCTCACTACCTGTTATAGCAAATAGATTACCATAGGCTTGGGAAAGGATCGAAAACCTCCTCCACTAGGCGTAAGCACCTAAGATAAACTATCAAAGAGGGCTTTTAAATGGGTTATAACGTTAGGTGTAGGGAAAAGGAAAACACGGTTTTGTTGGATAAAGGATATTTTACTGGTGGCGAGTTAAAAATCTTGATCAATTACATGTACTATACAATGTTGCTAAGCCAAGACTCGACTCAATCTTAAGCTAGAAACATAATAACAAAATAACAAAAACATAAAAATAAACATAAAATGAAACGGGATGGTAGTCCGTATGTTTTTTCTATTTTTTTTTTCTCATTTTTTTGTATTTTTCTTGATTTTTCGATTTTTTTTTTTTTTCTTTTTTTTTTTTTTTTTTTTTTTTTTTTGCATACACTTTTGCCCTACCATCCAAAATAATACATCATAGGGGCATTGCATTCCCCTTACACTTGAACTTTTACATAACTTTACAAATAACTATTCTAATGACTCGAATTAAGATAATTGAAAAACTTGGAGTACTTTTAAAACATTTAGCACATATGGGGGTAATAAATGATGTTCATCCCCATTACTCCATTACACTAGTACTTTACCCATGAGTCCCAATCGTCCCAAAACAATATGTACAAGGATATGACTCGACTTAGCAACCATGTAATCAACTAGATAATTAACTTGGGTTTAAACAAATGTTGTAACAATAATGCACAAAAAATGAGTGCATACAAGGTAGGCTAAGGCGATTTGGGTGTACATTTAAGTGGGGTGTAACAAATTCTTCCTTTAAGTAAAATGCTTAAAGGTTGAAACGAAAAGATAGGCTCTGAGGGGTGTACTAGGGGTATCGTGTACTAAAAATGAGTACAACGCAAAGGGTGTGGGAGAATTACTTGACCAATGTAGCCGAAGTAATTATAACAAAAACACAGGTGTAAAACAATGGGTTAATCCTAATGCCTCTTATCATGTAGTAAATCTAACTACATGAATGTAGTCTCACTTGTGGCCTCGGAATGGTCCTAACGCAAGTTCTAGAATCTAAGTGCTACCGGTACACACATCATAGCATAAATGCTTTTCCTACCAATTCTAGGGGCGAACCTCACATATTTGGGGGTGGAAAATTTTTTAGTGGTACGGTTTTTGTGCTAGTCATATAACTCCTATCCGTGAGACGCTCATTAAGATCAAAGTTTCACTCCTATATGTTGTAAAAAATTTTAAATTTGGCACTAAAATTGCCCTAACAGGTATTTATCTCAGTTTTATTACACATCTACCATTAAACAAACAAAAAATCAAGCGCAATGGCATTCTCTAAAATCGTACTTTTACCCCCCCCCTTACACTTAAGATGAACATTGTCCCCAATGTTCAAATAACAAGATGTAAAAGCAAAAAGTAAAAGAATGAAATCAAATACTCCCCTGATTCGCTCGGTGGATAATGAAATTACACGGTTAAATCTTCCTCCAAAGAGAATGTTGAAGCTCCATGACTAATGCATCGCCATAAGCTTGATTCCATAAACATCTCCTTGTCCAAAATAACCTGTTAAACCTGAGAAAACAAACACGAAAACCTGCATAACATCGGCGGGATAAATCTATATATAAGGATATAATGCTTATGGAATGATAATTTTGCAGATTCCTGGAGATTATAAGTTGGAGATTTAATAAAAACTTTTTATGAAAACAAAACTTTCAAAATTTTCTGAAAATTAAATCTGACGCCGTCAGGTTATAAAACCTGACGCCGTCAGAAATGACCTGACAAAAATTCTCATTTTAAGTTTCCGGAAAATTTCTGGAAAAACCTATACCTTACTTCCTGGAAATCCTGCAAAACATCATTATGACTCGATACAAGCATTTGACTCAAACAAATACTAATATGTATGTTAATTTATTATTATTACGATTCATGTTCATTTGTGTTCTAATAAACCGATTTAGATTTCCCTTACACTTAACTTTTGCAAAATACCTTTATATGTAGTTAAGACGAAGTTAAGAACAAAATAAAGCATTTTCACAAATTATTCGAAACATGAAAATTTAACAATTATGATTAAGCATATATGACACAAACAAACAAATAAAATAAAAACATCAAACAATTAAAAACATGGGTTGCCTCCCAAGAAGCGCTTGTTTTTGTTCGAGTCACGAGCCTGACTCTACCCTTATTTAACAGAAATAGGGGAGGTTTTCCCTACACTTAGGATTAAGTGCGGGTGAAAGTAGCGATACACACCCTTAGGGTGGAAATATGCCACCTGAGGTGAAGGGGGTGAGTGAATGGCTTCCTTCATCCTAAAACTACCCGGATAATATTGGTTTATGGGTGGGTCGGTTCCCCTTTTGTCTCCTAGATGTAAATCTAAGGATGAAAAGTTGTGTAAAGATTGAGGTTCCGGTTCATCGACACTAGGAAATTCCCTAGAACTAAGAGTAAGGTTATCATTACAAGTATTCAAACCTATATCCTCTAGTGGTGCTTGGTCCAAGGGTTCTACATCCATTAGGATTCCTAAAGTCTCTTCTACTTCCTCCGGGTAAGTCACGGGCGGTGTGGGTGCCTCAAATGATGGTAGGACTTGTGGGGTATTTAGCGGGCTTATGTTACTTACCTCATCATTCCTTATGTCAAGATCACCTATGTGTTCATCCTGTATTATGGTAGTGCCTAACCATGACATGCAACTAGGTGGCTCAACTCTACCCTCATTCCCAAACAAACATGTTTCATGATCCTTGAAATTTGTGGTCAAATGACTTATACTAACGTTTGTTGGGTTGTCTACTCTATAATAATATTGGGCACAATCTTCGATGGTATCCCATGCTTCTTCAGCATTTAATTCCCTAAGGTCCCTATTGGCAAAATCGTTAATGCACATTTGGTCATATCGGTCGACACGATCGTAAAAGATTTGGGTTAGGGATGCTAAATCGAAGCTATGATGAGGGACTATTCGGAGTAAGTTTTTAAAACGAGTCCATGCATCATATATGGGTTCATCTCGATATTGGTTGAACATCAAGATGTCATTAGGGGCAAATGGATTTCGTGGTCGGTAGTATGGTGGGTTCGCGTACTCCATAATGGTGAACGGAAGAGTCAATGGAAAGGTTTTTTTACGAACAAAGACACAAAGAAAAGATAGACTACTAGAAAGCTAATAAAAAGAAAATAAAAATCTCACTAGATAGGAATCTAATGAGTAGACCAAATAAAAATAAATTTCAACCTAAGCAATAACTACTCCCCGGCAACGGCGCCAAAAAATTGATGCGTGGTTTTGTAACCTTACAACAGGTTTTACCTCTCGAGGGATCTCAAGAGGCTTACAACCCCACCAGGCAGTGTACCTGACCGATGTAGTATAGTGTAGTGGTAAGTACGGGGGATTGATCGTTCTCCACAGGGAATAGTGTTCGTTAGGTGTGAAAGACTACTCTAATTAGGGCTAAGGGTTGAGGAAGATTCTTTTTATGTTTTTATATTTTTATGAAAGCAAGTAAAATCTCGGGTTTGAAAGAGTGGGCGGAATTAGTTGCTAGTCAACTAACCCAAATTTACTACGGATGCAAATAAAATAAAATAACAAAAATGAAAATGTGGTGAGAAACTTATGTGTAGAGAAATGTGTTTACTTAGATTTCCTTACTCCCTAACTATCTTTTACCGGTTGATTAGTGTGTATTAGTCGCGTGGATGACGGGTGTATTCCTTAATACCAATCGTGGGGTGGCGTACGTACTTCCCCAACTCTACAAGCTCCTACTTCACTCCTATGTCGAGCCGGCTAAGAAGCTCCTAACATGGGATCACTAGAATTCGCTTGTGCATTAAATACAACCATAAAAACCTTTAGTACGCATTTGGTTCATGTTTCTTAAGACGTTCAAGCAAGTTACCGAATAGGAAGTTAGCCAGTTTTCTTAAGCCTAACATAGATAAACAATCATCCAATACAACTAATAACACACTAATAACCAATAATCAATAGCTAGGTTTCATTAGATCTAAGCAAACACAAGATAAATCTAGCCTAACATGTTAAACAAAAGACAAGAACAAGATAAAATCAAACAACACATAGACATATTGAATGATTAATTGATAACTTATCTTTCAATGTAACATGGAAGATCTCAAGGCAAAAAGCCTTGAAAAAGAAGCTAAAATTGTCTTAGGGTTTTCTCCCAAAATTCCACACACTAAGTTCTCTCCCCTAATGACAAAAAATTAGAAAACTATATATAGATTTTTGGATCTGACGGCGTCACGTTATGGAGTGTGACGCCGTCACCTCGCCGCTTCTAGGGTTCCCGGATGACCTTCTTGACGCCGTCCCTCTTTAGCTCTTCAAAAATCCATTCTGGCTTATCAAGGCTTGACGCCGTCGAACCTTGAACGTGACGCCGTCCCCTTTTGATTTAAGCCGTGACGCCCTTGATCAAGTTAAAGCGTGACGCCGTCAGAATTCACATGCTATTTTCACTGGCTTATCATGAGTAAATTTCACGTCCACCTTTTCTTGCCAAGGCATGACGCCGTCCAGAGTAAATTGTGACGCCGTCAAAGGTAACTTTTAGCCGATTTTTGAGACTTTGCCGTTTCCTTCACTTTTATGCTCCAAAAACGTCCAAAATGCCTCCTTTTCCAGATTTCTCCTCAAAAGTACCTAAAATGACAAAAGGAACGATTTAGGGCAATATTTGATCAAATAAATACGATTTAGGGCTTAAATGACCCCTTAAAAGCGGTACACTTTTCGCTTCATCAAATCATTACAAGAAGCCTACAGAATTGGAGATTCAAGAAATGGTTAACACATGGATTTCAGGAGAAGCATATTATAGAGTGTTTAATCATTTACATGCACCATTTGAGGGGAAGGTTTTGACTACTGTAAGTCGTTATTACTACTGCTGGTTTAAGTTTCTACTGCCTCAAATTCATTTTTAGTAAGCGTTTTGGTGTTCTTCATGGAGGGTAATTTGAGACATTGGAAGGTTGGATTGGAAGTGTGATATTGGTTAGTGGTTGTCAAAATCAAAGTTGCATCTACTTAGCATTCCCTAGTGGATAATGACAAAAAGGGGAAGAAAAAGTACATAGAAGTTTTGCAACTTGCAGATCCTTGGTGGTACAACATGTTATTTAAGTTCACACGAGTTGAGCTTAATGGAAAGTGTGTTTCATTCATTGAAGATCTAGAAGAATGTTTTATAATTATCAACTAGGGGAAGATTGTTGAGTTTTATATTGAGTTGATAATACAAAATAATAAAAGAAGAATGAAGCAAATATGAAACTACAAGGACTTAAAAGACAAAGAAGGAATTCTACAAGTTATGGAAGATTATAGAAGATTCCTTTTTGAAGATAATGATTAAAGTTAGAAAGATTTGTTTTCTAATATTGTTATAAGTCTTTGTAAACCCTAATATGTATCTATTATATAAAGAGACATAAAGCGTATGTTTTGTAGTGCACAAGTAAAGATGTAGTCGACTAGTAAAAGTGTGTGTGTCTAGGCATTTGGTTGTTTGTATAAATGCCTAGGTTAGTTTTAGTTTAGCCTCAAGGATCTTTGATCCCTGTTATTATTGAGTAACCGTTCTACACTTGATTAGGTAGAATTGGGGCTAGTCGTGTATGTAATTGTTAAAGGAGATAATGATGAAAACATTGTTACAATAACATTGATGTTTTGTTTAATCCACTGCGTATATTGTTAACCTTTGTTATTTTTATTCCTAGATGAGATCTAAAGAATTTTGAGTTCTAAACGATTCCACACTTAGGCTCCCTTCCAACTCTTCCAAACTCATCTCAATCCTCCATCTTACCCTCCTCTCCAAGTTTAGCATATCCTTGGGATATTCTCTTAACCCAACCATACAACTCATCCAACTCAACCATGGTTCCTTCTAACCCAACCTCACTCTCTCACTTCCCTCTCACACATTTGAATTTCAAATTCAAATCTTCCCTCTTTCTCTATCTCTAACACACGCACTTCCTTTTCAAGCAAAGGAATATACCATGGCATATTATTTCTCTCTTTTCTATGCCATGTGAAGAATACCCAAACTACCCTTATCCAATTATCCCTTCTATTCTTCTCTCTTTGATAATTGGTTTCACTTAAACACTTCACAAAACATTTCTACAAAATGGCTATTTGAGTTGGTAGAACTTGAGGATGAATAATGTAAATGTATAAATGTGTGAAGTACATTTGGGGGTTTAGCAAGGTTGGGTATTTAAAAGACCAAAACCCAAAAGAGAAAACACCAGATATACTGGCACGTCACTGGCGCTCCGACACGCCAGCAGTGCGCCAGACTCTGAAGTTGTTTTCTAACTTTTGGTCTTGGCCTATAAATACCCCACCTTGGCTCTTGTATTCCTCACCCTTTGCCATTATTCTTTCTCTCTAAATTCTTTTCTCTTAATCCTCTAATTCTTTCTTGTGTTCTTAATCTTTCACATAGCATTCTTTGAAGGAACGCATATCCTTGCAAGGGAAGAATCACAAGAACCTAATCCACTCTTGTGATTGTGTCGAGGATCTTGTTATCTTTACCCTTTCTACTAGAATCAAGTCTCTAGGTTAGGTTAGGGCTTTATTGAACAATCAAACATTTATTCATTCGATTTGGTTGTAAGGGAAGTCTTGTGTCTAGGTGACCAAGCCTAGATCATTGGGGATCTAGTTGGGGTTTGATACTTCCGGTTGGAAGTTTTAGTGGTCTTAGTGGTCTTTGTGGTTAAGTCGAATCACGAGTCCTTGAGAGTGGTTTCCGAGGGCAGAATACCGTTGGGAGTAGCTCTTTTTTGTGAGCCTGATCTTAGTGCATATCGGTGGAGTGAGGTTGTAACGGTTTGTAGTCCACCGAAAGGATTATACTTAGTGAATAGTATAGTGTCGTGGATTCGCAACTGGACATACGGATGGTATAAACCCCCCATCACGAACCAGTATATATCGTGGTGTCTCTTTACTTACTTTATATACTCTAGTTGTGACTATGATTGTGGTTGTTATTGTGTAAAACCACTTGATACTCTTTGAGGCTTAATGTTTTTTAAGCACCCAAAAAGTAGAAGAGACCGTATTCACCACCCCCCCCCCTGCGGTTCTATAATCTACATCAACCCCTTCTAATTGAGTTCTACAATTCGCCACAAGATGAGCTTTGTAGCGACTAAGAGTGCCATCAGCCAAATACTTATGGCAAAAAAGCCACATACAGTGAAGAATGTTGGTGTCCCTAGGTCGAGGCAGTAGAGTCCAAGTTCCATTCTTAATAAGTGCAGTGTATTCATCACGCATAGCATTTTGCCAATTTGGATCACTAAACGCATCACAATAGGATTTAGGTAATGGAGAAACCAAAAAGACATGCAAATTGAGATGCTCAGTAGGACGATTAGTCCCGGCACAATATCGTTGAGACAGGGTTTGGGTTGTGAGCAGGTTCTGGAATGATTGGTGTTTAGGTTGCTAGTGGGGTGGAGGGCGGTGATGGAGGTGGTGTTTGTTGTGGGGTCTTAGCATGATGGGTTGTATTGGGTTCTTCAAATGATGGTGTGGGTTGGTTAAGAATTGGTGTTTTTGGGTCGGGTTGTTTAATTATTGGTGGGATGGGACTGTGATTTATGGCTGGAGTTATATCGAATGGGTCATCCAAAAAAGTGTATGTGGGAGAGGATGTTGTTTGTGGTGAACTACATGGAAAAATGGTCAAAGGTGACATGTCGAGAAATGATGATTTTATTTGTTTGTAAGGTAAGGCAGCGATATCCACGGTGATTGGAAGCTTGACCCAAATAAATGGAGGGTGGGGCGTGAGGCTCAAGTTTGTGATTAAGGTATAAGTGAGGGTAACATAAGCAACCAAATGTGCGTAAAAGGCTATAATCCGAGTTTTGACCAAACATGCGGGTATAGGGTATTTCATTGGCAATAGCAGTTGAGGGTAAGATATTGATTAAATGAACAACCATATTGAGAGCTTCAATCCAAAATGTTGGTGGAAGGTTGGCTTGAAACAGCAAGGTCCGAATGAGATTATTGATGGTGCGAACCATCTGTTCGGGCTTGCCATTTGTTGTGATGTTTTTTGGCATGTGAAGCAAAACTGAAGCGAAAAGTGTACCGCTTTTAAGGGGTCATTTAAGCCCTAAATCGTATTTATTTGATCAAATATTGCCCTAAATCGTTCCTTTTGTCATTTTAGGTACTTTTGAGGAGAAATCTGGAAAAGGAGGCATTTTGGACGTTTTTGGAGCATTAAAGTGAAGAAAACGACAAAGTCTCAAAAATCGGCTAAAAGTTACCTTTGACGGCGTCAGACTTTACTCTGGACGGCGTCATGGCTTGGCAAGAAAAGGTGGACGTGAAATTTACTCATGATAAGCCAGTGAAAATTGCATGTAAATTCTGACGGCGTCACGCTTTAACCTGATCAAGGGCGTCACGGCTTAATTCAAAGAGGGACGGCGTCACGTTCAAGGTCTGACGGCGTCAAGCCTTGATAAGCCAGAACGGATTTTGGAGAGCTAAAGAGGGACGGCGTCAAGAAGGCCATCCGGGAACCCTAGAAGCGGCGAGGTAACGGCGTCACACTCCATAAGGTGACGCCGTCAGATGTAAAAATCTATATATAGTTTTGCAATTCTTTGTCATTAGTAGAGAGCTTAGTGTGGAATTTTTGGGAGAAAACCCTAAGACGAATTTAGCTTCTTTTTCAAGGCTTTTTGTCACAACCCGTAATTTCAGGTCACTTTCCTAACCTCGACAAATCACCATTCATGTCCATCATTCATCATTTATTTCAGCGTAACCGGCTTGGTTTAGCTGCAAAATTTATGCATCATCAGTAGGATCATTGCATACGGACTAGTAATAGTCTGCATATCATCATATTTGCATTTTCATACTATTCCACTCGTAGGATTATCAAATTAACATTTTTGTTACATTTGACGTTTTACGTATAATTACTTTTAATTAAAACGTTAACGCGCGATCGATAAATGTGACTAACACGTCCGACAATCCCCACGATGGTCCCGATATATTTTATACTCATTTTAATGTCAAGAAAATTATAAAATTCATTTACCCGGTATTTTGCGAATTTGTTTAATTTATATCGTACGTTTTATATAATTACGACGGTTTTCGTAAAAACTAAACGATAATTACCCGAACACCCAATATTTGTACCCAACATATTTTTGTAATTTTTATGACTTCGTCAAGTCCCGACTAACTCCGTTAAATTTTATTTCTAGCAAACGCGGTACCCGGTTACACCTAAAACTAATTTAATTACACTTAAACATACAAAATCAACACATGGTTTAATCAAGAGGCCCCCCCCCCTTGTCCTTTGTGCGCCGGCCATGAGCCCCCAAAACACATCAAGAGTTGCTAACTTCCTATCTCAATTAATGCCCATCATATCTTGTCTAAATATATACACTTAACTTCCCTAATACACTTCATTTTAGATAATATCTCAAGAAAAACTCTCTCTCTCTATATGTGTGTGTGTGTGTTCGGCATAACAAGAACAAGAGGAAGAAAACATCAAACTTTCAAGATCAATCCATAATCAAGTCCATCTAGTGTTCCTTTAAGGGTTTTGAAATACAAACTCAAAGGTTTCTTAGGTTTTCATCATCTTTTTACCACTAATCTTTCAAGTAAGTTGTCAAAACTCATTTTCATAATTTTACCAAGTTAATATAATGTTCATATCATTTTTATGCAAGATCTATATGTATATGTTAGTTATACCACTCCTTTTAAATCTTTTTGCAAGTTATGAGCCCTAGAAGTGTTTTATACTTAGATCCTTGTTAGATCTACATGGATGATGATGTTTAGGACCCTTGACACTTTAAAAAGATATATGGTAAGTTTTAGAAAGATTGGTTGTTGTTTATGACATTTTTGGACAAGTTACTAACTAGAAAAATCAAGTTTTGACAAGTATATAAAACATTCTGTCCTTAAAAGTGAAACGTGGGAAAATCAGTAGGTGTGAGGAAATTTTTGGCCAAATATTTAGAAAATACATTCCGAGTCGAAGCCGTGGCCGAAAACGGGGATAAAAACGAGTTAATAACGAAGGAGATATGATTTTTCAAAGTTTAACGACGAAAACTATTTTCCGGAAAAACTGCATGCTGTTTGGTAACATTCGACGGACAAACTGAGGCGTTTAACGCGACCTAGATGACCCGAGCTACTGAAAATATATTAGTACATGTTTATACAAACCCACGGATATAAAGAACGTCGAAAACGAGCTAATAACGAACAAGATACACGCGTTTAAACATCGATAATATACTTTTCATTTTGACAGCTTTTTAACTAGAAAATGTTTACGTACTAGAAATTATATTTTTCACGTAACGACTATGGAGAACCGTAATTCTTACCCGTTGGAACACGTACGATCAAAGACTTATTAACACGACTATCAAATTACATTTCATGTTTTCAAAACGCCGATACTAACACGAACGTTTTATACACTTTATTACATGACTAGTTTTGACGAAACAAGTTAACATATTTATATCAAGTTTTGGAAGAACCTTACATATTAACGATAACTAGTATTTTCAAATGACGAGTGGTATAGGTTACATATACATGTACATGCACTACATTGCCTCATAATCTAAGTAGATTATGCATATTCATTTTAGGTAGCGGCTAGTGTTCGCGCCTTGTTATTCCAAGTATTCCGATTTCATAGCATTGTTGTATCATCACTTCAGGTGAGTTTTCATAGCCCCGTTTTTCAATTTATTATTTCATTTCAAATCCCACGGGGGAGAATACATTGCAACCATTTTTATATGCGAGCCCTAGTATCAAATTCCTTGTACATAGATTAAGTTACCTTGTTGCCATATGAAAGTCCCCTATATCATGAACCGTTAATTTACCTGTAAGCGAGAGTGAGTGGATAGATCTATCGAGGGTGACGCCTCCATCCGTGTTGGCTTTGACCAACAACCGATAGCGGATGCATTTCATGTCTTTTATTAGAGTGCCTGGCAAAACACTCTGAGGGGCACCACAGATTCAGTCATAGTTTCGGGGTCATGAGCTTAAGTCTATTGTACACCATTTTTATGTGACTTATGTCATACACTTTATACTTGTGGCTATCGTATACCTTCATTTTATTAAGCCTATGATCTCTCACCAACTTTATGTTGACCGTTTTTAGCAATGTATTTTCAGGTAATTAGCTAGCGTGTGGACATGCATTTGGCTATTTTGGAGTCGCGGGGTCGACTTGCATCACTCATTTTCATGCACTTATGTAACGTTTGATCTACTATGGTTTTGTTATAAACTTGCAACATCATTTGGGACCTATGTTTTGTAAACTCTGATTTTAATTATGATCAAACGTGTATTTTCAAAACGACACTTTAGGTCGTTCAATATATCCATTGTATGAGACGCCATGAAAGTCACACCAAGGTATTCATATCCGCTGCCATTAACAGGTAAATTCAGGGTGTGACAGATTGGTACCAGAGCAATGGTTATAGCGAACTAGGCTGTCCTCATACCCTAGACTATAACTACCCCAACGGTAGCGTCTTATCATTTCATCATAAGTGCATATTTATTATTTATGAGTTTCATTACATGAGTTATTCATTTCATTTTGCATTGTTTCCCCAGAGATATGTCTTCTAACTCCTGCCCGATTATCATACTTTCCGATGTGGACATTGAGGACGCTATGTCTTCCACTATACCCATGGTTACACCTGTTCAGCCTGCACCACTTTCACCACCTTTGGCACAGGATACCGAGGCTTTCTACGAGGATGAGGTTGCTCCTACTCCTCAGATTTCACCCATTGCATCACCCCTTGTTACCCGCCCTCTGACAGAGTCATCATCCCATACTTCATCAGTTCCCGCCGAACCTGTTCTTATGTTTCCTCGTCGCAAGACGATCATTGGTGCTCGTAAGAGCGTACGTCGTGTTACCACTACATTCAGGACACCAGCCATTCCTACACTACCACCATCATCAGATTTACCCACTACTACACCTGCTACTACTCCTTCACCTGCTCTATCTTTGCCGCCTAAAAAGCGTGCAAGATGCACTACCCCAGCCTTACCCACTACTCAGATTTCAGATTTACCACCACCTGCACATTACCACATTGGAGAGAGCTCGCGGGCTGCTGCTGCGAGGGTACCCACTGCTCTTACCTTGGATGCCCAGCTGACTGATCAGCAGGGCAGTTAGCTAGATTGAGTTACCGAGTAGATGAGATCCTTGCGCCTCGACTAGATGTGGTTGAGGAGGATGTAGAGGATTTGGTTCAGGGTAGAGTTTCTATTGATGTGTCTTATCATGGACTGGAGACACGTCAGCTAGCGCATCAGGAGTTGATTGACCAGTTGAGGGATGAGTTACCCGAGATTCGGGACAGAGCCGAGCAGACTCAGGAGGAGCTACGCCGCCAGGCTATTGAGTTGGCATCAGTTAGAGCTGCTTTGACTGCATCACAGGGCAGAGAGACCGATCTTCAGTTGCGAGTGGAGCAGCTGGAGAAGGTTGCTATTTCCATGGCCAAAGTGGTCAAGACTTGGAGGCGTGGACCAGGTGGACCAGGTGGAGCACCAGGGAGTGCTTAGTGTTAGACTTTATCATGTAGCTTGTACTGTTATTATCCTAGTCCCGGGGTGTGGGACATAGTTATGAACTTGTTGTCTTTTGGTTGTAGTACAAACAAAATGTATCAAGTATGACTCTACTATGTAGGATTTGGTTGTGCTATTATGATATCGGTCCACGTAGGCCGAAATTTTCATGTATGATATTCATGTGTTGTGATTATTCTATGAAATTTCATGTTGTGGTTGTTCTCATCGTGATTTCATTGTATTTATACATGTCGTGGTTGTATTTATACATGTTGTGTTTATATACATACAGGTTGTGGTTGTATATATTTTGTGCGATAATCATTTCTAGTATGATTGTGGTTGATGTATTCTGTTTTGATGTACCAGAATTATGGCACCTAGGAAAACAAGATCCAAGGCCGCTGCAACGGCTACCCCAGATATGACTCAAGCTGCTATCAGGAAGCTCGTTAGGGATAGTATAGCCGAAGCCCTAGAGGTTGAAAGAGCCGCTGTTGCCGCAAGAGCTGCCGAAGATGCTTCTCGGACTGAAACATCGGGAGAAGCTAGCAACGGGACTAATGGAAAGAAATGTACATACAAGGATTTCAAGAGTGGAGATCCTACTTTGTATAAGGGTACTGAAGGGGCTACTGCCATGGTTCGATGGTTCGAACATACCGAATCCGTGTTTATCTTATGCAACTGTCCGGATGATTCTAAGGTAAAGTTTGCCGTTAGTACACTCCGTGATCAAGCCTTATCATGGTGGAACTCTTTCGCGAAGCCCATAGGGATGGAGAATGCTTACAAGGTCACATGGGACGAGTTCAAAAAGTTGGTAACTAAGAAGTTTTGCCCACGAACCGAAGTGAAAAAGTTAGAGGTGGAGTTCTATGATCTGGTAACCGTGGGGAATGATATCGAGACTTATATTAGGAGGTACCAAGAGTTAGCCGCTCTATGCCCATCTATGGTGCCTGATAATGAAAAGTTGGTTGAGAATTTCATTGGTGGCTTGCCCGAAAACATCCGTGGTGATGTGATTTCTTTTGATCCGCAAACTCTTGATGAAGCAATCAGGATGTCTCAAAAGCTCATAGCTCAAGTTCTGAAGAAAGTGACACCCGCCAACAACAACAACAACAGTAACTCCAACCGAAACCGCAACAACAACAATAACACCAACAATTACCGGAACAACAACAACTACTCCAATAACCGAAACAACACCAACCATAACAACAACAACAAAAGGAAATGGGATAACAACCAAGGTAACAACGCCAACCAACCACCACCCAAGAGGCAAGAGACTGCAAAGGCCTATGCTGCTGGTCCGACAGAAAAGAAAGGTTACTCCGGTACTCTACCAAAGTGTAACAAGTGCCAAACTCATCATAACCCGGGAGATTGCCCTAGGCCTTGTCAAAATTGTGGGAAAGTTGGTCATCAAGCTAATGGATGTAGGTCTGCTCCTGGGGTAAACAATCAGAATCCACCGCCAACGTGTTATAGTTGTGGAGAAGTGGGACACTTTAGGAACAATTGCCCGAAGGTAAGGAATCAAGGAGGAATAGCTCGAGGGAGAGCTTACGTCATGGGTGGAGATGATGTCCACGAAGACCCGAAGGTTGTCACGGGTACGTTCCTTGTCAATAATCGTTATGCTTCTATTTTATTTGATTCGGGAGCCGATAGAAGTTTCGTTTCACTTACGTTTGCACCTTTACTTAACATTACACCAACCGCACTAGACATTTCATTTCAAGTTGAACTAGCTAATGGGTCTTTAGTTAGCACCAATACAATTCTCCGTAATTGCACCATCAATTTCCTTAATCATCCATTCAACATAGACCTTATGCCCGTAGAACTTGGTAGTTTTGACATTGTCATCGGCATGGATTGGTTGTCCCGTCACCGTGCAAAAATTATTTGTGATGAGAAGGTTGTTCATCTTCCTTATGATGGGGAGACATTAGTTGTTCGTGGAGAGCGAAGCGGAACTAGACTTAGTATCATATCATGCATCAAGACCGCGAAGTACATCAAGAAGGGTTGTTATGCATTTTTGGCTCACATTACTGAGAAGAAGTCGGATGAGAAAAGACTTGGGGATGTGCCAATTGTTAAGGACTTTCCCGAGGTTTTTTCGGAAGAATTACCTGGACTACCACCTACGCGTCAAGTTGAGTTTCAGATCGACTTAGTGCCAGGAGCCGCACCTGTTGCAAGAGCACCGTATCGTTTAGCGCCTTCCGAAATGCAAGAGTTGTCGAACCAATTACAAGAATTACTGGACAAGGGATTCATTAGACCGAGTTCCTCGCCTTGGGGAGCACCGGTTTTGTTTGTGAAGAAGAAAGATGGATCTTTCAGGATGTGCATTGACTACCGAGAACTGAACAAGTTGACGGTGAAGAATCGTTATCCACTCCCTAGGATTGACGATTTGTTCGACCAGTTGCAAGGTTCTAGTTATTACTCCAAGATTGATTTGAGGTCCGGTTACCATCAGCTTAGAGTTCGGGAGGAGGATGTCCCGAAGACCGCATTTAGAACACGTTATGGACACTATGAGTTTCAAGTGATGCCGTTCGGATTAACTAACGCACCTGCGGTATTCATGGACCTCATGAATAGGGTGTTTAAGCCGTATCTTGATAAGTTTGTGATTGTATTCATCGACGACATCTTAATTTATTCCAAGAGTAAGCAAGAGCATGAAGAACACCTCAGAACGATTCTAGAACTGCTCAAGAAGGAGCAATTGTATGCCAAATTTTCTAAGTGTGATTTTTGGATACGAAAGGTTCAATTTCTTGGTCATGTCATTGATAGTCAAGGACTACAAGTTGATCCAGCAAAGATTGAGGCAGTTAAAGATTGGGCTACACCCAAGTCTCCGACAGAAATTCGCCAATTTTTAGGACTTGCCGGATATTACAGGAGATTCATTGAAGGGTTTTCCAAGATAGCTAAGCCGCTGACCAAGTTGACACAGAAGAATCAAAAGTACGAATGGGGAGATAAGCAAGAGTCCGCATTTCAGTTGTTGAAACAGAAGCTTTGTAGCGCGCCGATTTTAGCACTACCAGAAGGAATTGAAAATTTTGTGGTATATTGCGATGCATCCCACAAAGGGCTTGGAGCCGTGTTAATGCAGAACGAGAAAGTGATTGCTTATGCGTCACGTCAGCTTAAGAAACATGAGAAGAATTACACTACGCACGATTTGGAGTTGGGTGCTGTAGTTTTCGCACTCAAGATTTGGAGGCACTATCTTTATGGCACCAAGTGTGTGGTATTTACCGATCACAAGAGCTTACAACATATACTTGATCAGAAGGAACTCAATATGAGGCAACGTCGTTGGCTAGAGTTGCTTAGTGACTATGATTGTGAGATTCGATATCACCCGGGAAAAGCTAATGTTGTAGCTGACGCTCTTAGCAGGAAAGAACGACCCAAACCTTTGAGGGTCAGGTCATTGGGAATGACAATTATTTCACCTTTACCATCAAAGATCTTAGAGGCTCAGATTGAAGCACTCAAAGAAGAAAACCGACCACACGAGAAGATTTATGGTATGCCCGAGAGCGAGAATGGATTTGTAAAGAGATCCGATGGAGTGTTATGCTTCAAGGACAGAAGTTGGATACCCCTTTATGGTGGAGTACGAGAGTTGATTATGCATGAGTCGCACAAGTCAAAGTACTCTATTCATCCAGGTTCTGATAAGATGTATCAGGATCTCAAGCAACTTTATTGGTGGCCCGATATGAAAGCAGAGATCGCGAGGTATGTTAGCAGATGTCTTACGTGTGCTAAAGTGAAAGCTGAGAATCAAAAACCGTCAGGGTTACTTCAACAGCCAGAGATTCCTCAATGGAAATGGGAGCGTATTACAATGGACTTTGTTACTAAACTTCCTAAGACTTCAGGTGGATTCGACGCTATTTGGGTTATAGTAGATCGTCTCACCAAATCAGCCCATTTCATACCGATTAGAGAGACTTATTCCATGGACCAACTCGCCAGACTTTATGTCAAGGAAATAGTCTCAAAGCACGGTGCACCAGTCTCCATCATTTCCGACAGAGATAGTCGTTTTACTTCAAATTTCTGGAAGTCACTACAAAATGCATTCAACACCAAATTAGACATGAGCACTGCCTACCATCCTCAGACCGATGGTCAGAGTGAGAGGACGATTCAGACATTGGAAGATATGCTCAGGGCGTGCGTGATTGATTTTGGACATGGTTGGGCTAACCATTTGCCATTAATCGAGTTTTCTTATAATAACAGTTATCATTCGAGCATAAAGGCCGCTCCATTTGAGGCATTGTACGGTCGTAAATGCCGGTCCCCAGTGTGTTGGGCCGAAGTTGGTGAAGTACAATTAACCGGTCCAGAGATGGTACGAGATACAACCGAGAAGATTGTTAAAATTCGAGAAAGGCTCGAAACAGCTAGAAGTCGACAGAAAAGCTATGCAGATGTTCGACGCAAACCATTGGAATTTCAAGTTGGAGATAAAGTCATGTTGAAGGTTTCGCCTTGGAAGGGCGTGATCCGATTTGGGAAACGCGGGAAGCTGAACCCGAGATACATTGGGCCATTCAAGATTCTGGAAAAGATTGGTCCGGTAGCCTACAAGCTTGAACTTCCGCCAGAACTCAGCAGCGTTCATAACACATTTCATGTTTCCAACCTCAAGAAGTGTCTTTCCGACGAGTCGTCCGTTATTCCTCTTGAAGAAATCCAACTAGATGACAAGCTTAATTTCGTGGAAGAACCTGTAGAAATCATGGACCGTGAGGTCAAGCAATTGAAGCAGAGTCGAATTCCTATCGTGAAGGTCCGCTGGAATTCTCGAAGAGGACCCGAGTTTACTTGGGAACGAGAAGACCAAATGCGACGCAAGTATCCACACCTTTTTCCTGAACCTGCTTCCGAAACCAACAACAATTGAATTCAGGGACTGAATTCCCTTTTGGAGGGGCGACTGTCACAACCCGTAATTTCAGGTCACTTTCCTAACCTCGACAAATCACCATTCATGTCCATCATTCATCATTCATTTCAGCGTAACCGGCTTGGTTTAGCTGCAAAATTTATGCATCATCAGTAGGATCATTGCATACGGACTAGTAATAGTCTGCATATCATCATATTTACATTTTCATACTATTCCACTCGTAGGTTTATCAAATTAACATTTTTGTTACATTTGACGTTTTACGTATAATTACTTTTAATTAAAACGTTAACGCGCGATCGATAAATGTGACTAACACGTCCGACAATCCCCACGATGGTCCCGATATATTTTATACTCATTTTAATGTCAAGAAAATTATAAAATTCATTTACCCGGTATTTTGCGAATTTGTTTAATTTATATCGTACGTTTTATATAATTACGACGGTTTTCGTAAAAACTAAACGATAATTACCCGAACACCCAATATTTGTACCCAACATATTTTTGTAATTTTTATGACTTCGTCAAGTCCCGACTAACTCCGTTAAATTTTATTTCTAGCAAACGCGGTACCCGGTTACACCTAAAACTAATTTAATTACACTTAAACATACAAAATCAACACATGGTTTAATCAAGAGGCCCCCCCCCTTGTCCTTTGTGCGCCGGCCATGAGCCCCCAAAACACATCAAGAGTTGCTAACTTCCTATCTCAATTAATGCCCATCATATCTTGTCTAAATATATACACTTAACTTCCCTAATACACTTCATTTTAGATAATATCTCAAGAAAAACTCTCTCTCTCTATATGTGTGTGTGTGTGTTCGGCAAAACAAGAACAAGAGGAAGAAAACATCAAACTTTCAAGATCAATCCATAATCAAGTCCATCTAGTGTTCCTTTAAGGGTTTTGAAATACAAACTCAAAGGTTTCTTAGGTTTTCATCATCTTTTTACCACTAATCTTTCAAGTAAGTTGTCAAAACTCATTTTCATAATTTTACCAAGTTAATATAATGTTCATATCATTTTTATGCAAGATCTATATGTATATGTTAGTTATACCACTCCTTTTAAATCTTTTTGCAAGTTATGAGCCCTAGAAGTGTTTTATACTTAGATCCTTGTTAGATCTACATGGATGATGATGTTTAGGACCCTTGACACTTTAAAAAGATATATGGTAAGTTTTAGAAAGATTGGTTGTTGTTTATGACATTTTTGGACAAGTTACTAACTAGAAAAATCAAGTTTTGACAAGTATATAAAACATTCTGTCCTTAAAAGTGAAACGTGGGAAAATCAGTAGGTGTGAGGAAATTTTTGGCCAAATATTTAGAAAATACATTCCGAGTCGAAGCCGTGGCCGAAAACGGGGATAAAAACGAGTTAATAACGAAGGAGATATGATTTTTCAAAGTTTAACGACGAAAACTATTTTCCGGAAAAACTGCATGCTGTTTGGTAACATTCGACGGACAAACTGAGGCGTTTAACGCGACCTAGATGACCCGAGCTACTGAAAATATATTAGTACATGTTTATACAAACCCACGGATATAAAGAACGTCGAAAACGAGCTAATAACGAACAAGATACACGCGTTTAAACATCGATAATATACTTTTCATTTTGACAGCTTTTTAACTAGAAAATGTTTACGTACTAGAAATTATATTTTTCACGTAACGACTATGGAGAACCGTAATTCTTACCCGTTGGAACACGTACGATCAAAGACTTATTAACACGACTATCAAATTACATTTCATGTTTTCAAAACGCCGATACTAACACGAACGTTTTATACACTTTATTACATGACTAGTTTTGACGAAACAAGTTAACATATTTATATCAAGTTTTGGAAGAACCTTACATATTAACGATAACTAGTATTTTCAAATGACGAGTGGTATAGGTTACATATACATGTACATGCACTACATTGCCTCATAATCTAAGTAGATTATGCATATTCATTTTAGGTAGCGGCTAGTGTTCGCGCCTTGTTATTCCAAGTATTCCGATTTCATAGCATTGTTGTATCATCACTTCAGGTGAGTTTTCATAGCCCCGTTTTTCAATTTATTATTTCATTTCAAATCCCACGGGGGAGAATACATTGCAACCATTTTTATATGCGAGCCCTAGTATCAAATTCCTTGTACATAGATTAAGTTACCTTGTTGCCATATGAAAGTCCCCTATATCATGAACCGTTAATTTACCTGTAAGCGAGAGTGAGTGGATAGATCTATCGAGGGTGACGCCTCCATCCGTGTTGGCTTTGACCAACAACCGATAGCGGATGCATTTCATGTCTTTTATTAGAGTGCCTGGCAAAACACTCTGAGGGGCACCACAGATTCAGTCATAGTTTCGGGGTCATGAGCTTAAGTCTATTGTACACCATTTTTATGTGACTTATGTCATACACTTTATACTTGTGGCTATCGTATACCTTCATTTTATTAAACCTATGATCTCTCACCAACTTTATGTTGACCGTTTTTAGCAATGTATTTTCAGGTAATTAGCTAGCGTGTGGACATGCATTTGGCTATTTTGGAGTCGCGGGGTCGACTTGCATCACTCATTTTCATGCACTTATGTAACGTTTGATCTACTATGGTTTTGTTATAAACTTGCAACATCATTTGGGACCTATGTTTTGTAAACTCTGATTTTAATTATGATCAAACGTGTATTTTCAAAACGACACTTTAGGTCGTTCAATATATCCATTGTATGAGACGCCATGAAAGTCACACCAAGGTATTCATATCCGCTGCCATTAACAGGTAAATTCAGGGTGTGACACTTTTTGCCTTGAGATCTTCCATGTTACATTGAAAGATAAGTTATCAATTAATCATTCAATATGTCTATGTGTTGTTTGATTTTATCTTGTTCTTGTCTTTTGTTTAACATGTTAGGCTAGATTTATCTTGTGTTTGCTTAGATATAATGAAACCTAGCTATTGATTATTGGTTATTAGTGTGTTATTAGTTGTATTGGATGATTGTTTATCTATGTTAGGCTTAAGAAAACTGGCTAACTTCCTATTCGGTAACTTGCTTGAACGTCTTAAGAAACATGAACTAAATGCGTACTAAAGGTTTTTATGGTTGTATTTAATGCACAAGCGAATTCTAGTGATCCCATGTTAGGAGCTTCCTAGCCGGCTCGACATAGGAGTGAAGTAGGAGCTTGTAGAGTTGGGGAAGTACGTACGCCACCCCACGATTGTTATTAAGGAATACACCCGTCATCCACGCGACTAATACACACTAATCAACCGGTAAAAGATAGTTAGGGAGTAAGGAAATCTAAGTGAACACATTTCTCTACACATAAGTTTTCACCAACATTTTATTTTCAGTTATTTTATTTTATTTGCATTCGTAGTAATTTGGGTTAGTTGACTAGCAACTAATTCCGCCCACTCCTTCAAACCCGAGATTTTACTTGCTTTCATAAAAAAATATAAAAACACAAAAAGAATCTTCCTCAACCCTTAGACCTATTAGAATAGTCTTTCATACCTAACGAACACTATTCCCTGTGGAGAACGATCAATCCCCCGTACTTACCACTACACTATACTACATCGGTCAGGTACACTGCCTGGTGAGGTTGTAAGCCTCTTGAGATCCCTCGAGAGGTAAAACCTGTTGTAAGGTTGCAAAACCACGCATCAAGTTTTTGGCGCCGCTGCCGGGGAATAGTTATTGTTTAGGTTGAATTTTTATTTTATAGGTCTACTCACTAGATTCCTTTCTAGTGAGATTTTTGTTTTATTTTTCTAGATTTTCTTTAGTCTATCTATTTTCTTCGTGTCTTTGTTCGTAACCATACCATCCGACATCATGGAAGATGGTAATATCCTTAATCCCAACAACCCACCACCACAACAACCACCACCTCCTAGAGCCCGTACTTTAGGAGAGTACTCCCGTCCTAGCCACCATGGCTATCGAAACACCATTGAGCTCACTCAAGGAGCCAATATCACACCCTTGCGATCCGACACCATCCGGTTGGTGCAAAGCGGATGCGCATTCCATGGACTTCGATCTGAAGATCCTAATCAACACCTCAAGGACTTTCTTAAAATCGTTGATTCTATAGACCTTGATGTTGCCACTCGAGAGACGACCCGATTGCGTCTCTTCCAATTCTCTCTGCGGGATCAAGCTAGTCAATGGCTAGAACGTCAACCCGCAAGATCCATCACCTCTTGGGATGATCTCACTACTCGTTTCCTTGCTCAGTTTTTCCCACCGGGGAGAACTACCAAGCTAAGGAAGGATATCTTGACGTTTGAACAACGTCGAGGCGAAACCCTCTATGGAGCATGGATTCGATTCAAGGACTTACTCCAAAAAGTCCCTCATCATGGCATAAATCTCTGGCTTCAAATCCAAATCTTCTATGACCATGTTGATTACCACACCAAGCGTGCCATCGATCGAGCCGCCGGGGGCAGATTGCGCGACAAAAGCGCCGAGGAATCATGGGAGATCATTAATGAGCTTGCATCCGACGATGATGAATTGTGGCAAGTCTCCCACGACGTGCGCTCGGCAGTCAAGACATATTCATCGCCTGATACGGCTAATCAAATCACTGAGGAAAGCGTTAGTGAACTTGAGAAAAGGGTTGCATATCTTATGGAAAAGCAAAAGAGACCCTTAAGTCCACAAAAAGCAACAATTAACTCAGTTTCAAGCGTTAAGCAAACACCATTGTCCGAATCACCCCTTAGGGAAAATGCTAAACCCTTCCATAAGCACGCTCAACCCAACTCACCACCTCAGGAATTTAGTCCAACATTCGAAGCTCGAATGAGAGAGTACATGTCAAAACACTCCGAACGGTTGGCAAAATTTGAGGAAGCCGTCTACAAACAGAAGGAGGAAATGGAAGAGAAAATGGCGGAGATGATGAATCTTTTGAAAGAATACACAAATACAAAAGCCCCTGAAAAAGTGTTGGTGAGGAATGACGCTGAAGTTCCTAACACTAAATTTGTCAAGGCCACCTCCGTCGTCCAAGAGGGCGGAAATGATGGAAGAGGGAAATCCATAACTATGGAAGTTAACAAAATTGACCTCATCCCACTTAATAATGGAAACACCAATAAATGCGATTCCGACAAGGGAGAGGAGGCGCCCTCTGAGGAGCGCCAATTGGTTGAACCGCCAATGTCACAACAAGTGAGGCATTACTTGAAGCACGAAATAAACAAGGAAACCATAAACGATTGGGTAGGAAACTATCGACGTACTCATCTACCCAACAAGGAGTCAAAGAAGATGGAACCGGATGATGAATCCGACACATTACCCGGAGGGCAATTGTATGAGTGTCTCATAAGACAAAAGTTAGTGGAAAAGCAGGAATTCTACGGGGTCTTTGAAATACCATGCAGCATTGGAAAACACAAGTATCTGGATGCGATAGCTGACCAAGGTTCCGACGTAAATTTGATGCCTTTATCCGTTTATGTTCAGTTAACCGATGAGTTGCCATCCATCACCCATACTAAACTCTCCTTTGCGAAACATTCTTACGAGTATCCGTTAGGAATTGCAGAAGATGTGTTGGTCAACGTTGCCGGATTCCTATATCCGGTCGACTTCATGATTATTGAAAGAAATGACATGAATATGCCAATAATCCTTGGGGCACCCTTTCTCGCGACCACTAGGGCACAAATCAATTACGAAAAAAGTACCATCCAAATGAAGAAGGGGAAGAAGACGATAAACTTCCCAACGATTCCACGTCATATACGAGATGTTGCCCTACAAAAAAGGATGGAGGCTAACCCCAATGTAATCCGTGGTAATGTTCGAGAGAAAATTCTTGCATGGGAGGCAAGGATTAAGAATTATATGGAAAATGAGATTAGAGAATGTAAGGGTGGAAATAACGATTATATTGAGGCTGATGAGCAAACCAATAACCCCGTTGAATTTACAAAAGGAGACTCGGTGCTCCTAAGGCATTCAGAAATAGAAGCACCTACCAATGAACCAAGTCCCTGGTGGTACGGACCATTCACAATTAAAAGTTTACACCAAGATGGGATAGTAAGCTTGACCAGCAAAGGAGGAGGTGAAGTGACCGCGAATGTCGAGCGATTGAGACACCACCACCCTGATAACAAGGATCATATCTATCAGGGATACGTCATTATGAATGATGGAATCACGTAATGTACGTGACTTTGAGTCTAGCTACAAGACTCGTTAATAAAGAAAAGCGCTTCTTGGGAGGCAACCCAAGCTTTATTTTATTTATTTGCTTTGTGTGTTTAATTGTTTGTTTGTTTGTTTTTATTTGTTTCCGTATGTATGTTTAATTTTTATTCCTATTGATTCATGTTAAAAACTAAATTGTGAAAATGCTTTATTTTGTTTTTAACTTCGTCTTAACTACATATAAAGGTATTTTGCAAAAGTTAAGTGTAAGGGAAATCTAAATCGGTTTATTAGAACACAAATTAACATGAATCGTAATAATAATAAATTAACATACATATTAGTGTGTGTTTGAGTCAAATGCTTGTATCGAGTCATAATGATGTTTTGCAGGATTTCCAGGAAGTAAGGTAAAGGATTTTCCAGAAATTTTCCGGAAACTTAAAATGGAAATTTTTGTCAGGTCATTTCTGACGGCGTCAGGGTTTATAACCTGACGGCGTCAGATTTAATTTTCAGAAATTTTTGAAAGTTTTGTTTTTAAAAAGTTTTTATTAAAATCTCCAACTTATAATCTCCAGGAATCTGCAAAGTTATCATTCCACAAGCATTATATCCTTATATATAGATTTATCCCGCCGATGTTATGCAGGTTTTCGTGTTTGTTTTCTCAGGTTTAACAGGTTATTTCGGACAAGGAAATGTTTTGGATCAAGCTTTTGGCGATGCATTAGTCATGGAGCTTCAACATTACTTTGGAAGAAGATCTAACCGTGTAATTTCATTATCCACCGAGCGAATCAGGGGAGTATTTGATTTCATTCTTTTACTTTTTACTTTTACATCTTGTTATTTGAACATTGGGGACAATGTTCATCTTAAGTGTAAGGGGAGGGTAAAAGTACGATTAAGAGAATGCTATTACGCTTGATTTTTGTTTGTTTAATAGTAGATGTGTAATAAAACTGAGAGAAATACTTGTTAAGGTAATTTTAGTGCCAAATTTAAAATTTTTTACAACATATAGGAGTGAAACTTTGATCTTAATGAGCGTCTCACGGATAGGAGTTATATGACTAGCACAAAAAACGTACCACTAAAAAATTTTCCACCCCCAAATGTGAGGTTCGCCCCTAGAATTGGTAGGAAAAGCATTTATGCTATGATGTGTGTACCGGTAGCACTTAGATTCTAGAACTTGCGTTAGGACCATTCCAAGGCCACAAGTGAGACTACATTCGTGTAGTTAGATTTACTACATGATAAGAGGCATTAGGATTAACCCATTGTTTTACACCTGTGTTTTTGTTATAATTACTTTGGCTACATTGGTCAAGTAATTCTCCCACACCCTTTGCGTTGTACTCATTTTTAGTACACGATACCCCTAGTACACCCCTCAGAGCCTATCTTTTCGTTTCGACCTTTAAGCATTTTACTTAAAGGAAGAATTTGTTACACCCCACTTAAATGTACACCCAAATCGCCTTAGCCTACCTTGTATGCACTCATTTTTAGTGCATTATTGTTACAACATTTGTTTAAACCCAAGTTAATTATCTAGTTGATTACATGGTTGCTAAGTCGAGTCATATCCTTGTACATATTGTTTTGGGACGATTGGGACTCATGGGTAAAGTACTAGTGTAATGGAGTAATGGGGAAGAACATCATTTATTACCCCCATATGTGCTAAATATTTTAAAAAGTACTCCAAGTTTTTCGATTATCTTAATTCGAGTCATTAGAATAGTTATTTGTAAAGTTATGTAAAAGTTCAAGTGTAAGGGGAATGCAATGCCCCTATGATGTATTATTTTGGATGGTAGGGCAAGAGTGTATGCAAAAAAAAAAAAAAAAAAAAAAAAAAAAAAAAAAAAAAAAAATCGAAAAATCAAGAAAAATACAAAAAAAATGAGAAAAAGAAAAATAGAAAAAAACATACGGACTACCATCCCGTTTCATTTTATGTTTATTTTTATGTTTTTGTTATTTTGTTATTTTGTTTCTAGCTTAAGATTGAGTCGAGTCTTGGCTTAGCAACATTGTATAGTACATGTAATTAATCAAGATCTTTAACTCGCCACCAGTAAAATATCCCTTATCCAACAAAACCGTGTTTTCCTTTTCCCTACACCTAACGTTATAACCCATGTAAAAGCCCTCTTTGATAGTTTATCTTAGGTGCTTACGCCTAGTGGAGGAGGTTTTCGATCCTTTCCCAAGCCTATGGTAATCTATTTGCTATGACAGGTAGTGAGAGATATTATCCGTTTTCATTTATGAGATTTATTTTGATGACACTTGAGAGATGTGAGTATCTAAACACTACTTGTGAGGTGCTAGTTTATAATCTCCGTGCTTATTATGATTGAAGTGGAACGATTATTTGTTGTAATTACTTTTATGTTTGCATTAAATGACCCCTAACCTGTATTTTGATTAGAATAAAAGCGCATTTGCTTGAGGACAAGCAAATCTCAAGTGTAAGGGTATTTGATGAAGCGAAAAGTGTACCGCTTTTAAGGGGTCATTTAAGCCCTAAATCGTATTTATTTGATCAAATATTGCCCTAAATCGTTCCTTTTGTCATTTTAGGTACTTTTGAGGAGAAATCTGGAAAAGGAGGCATTTTGGACGTTTTTGGAGCATTAAAGTGAAGAAAACGACAAAGTCTCAAAAATTGGCTAAAAGTTACCTTTGACGGCGTCAGACTTTACTCTGGACGGCGTCATGGCTTGGCAAGAAAAGGTGGACGTGAAATTTACTCATGATAAGCCAGTGAAAATTGCATGTAAATTCTGACGGCGTCACGCTTTAACCTGATCAAGGGCGTCACGGCTTAATTCAAAGAGGGACGGCGTCACGTTCAAGGTCTGACGGCGTCAAGCCTTGATAAGCCAGAACGGATTTTGGAGAGCTAAAGAGGGACGGCGTCAAGAAGGCCATCCGGGAACCCTAGAAGCGGCGAGGTGACGGCGTCACACTCCATAAGGTGACGCCGTCAGATGTAAAAATCTATATATAGTTTTGCAATTCTTTGTCATTAGTAGAGAGCTTAGTGTGGAATTTTTGGGAGAAAACCCTAAGACGAATTTAGCTTCTTTTTCAAGGCTTTTTGCCTTGAGATCTTCCATGTTACATTGAAAGATAAGTTATCAATTAATCATTCAATATGTCTATGTGTTGTTTGATTTTATCTTGTTCTTGTCTTTTGTTTAACATGTTAGGCTAGATTTATCTTGTGTTTGCTTAGATCTAATGAAACCTAGCTATTGATTATTGGTTATTAGTGTGTTATTAGTTGTATTGGATGATTGTTTATCTATGTTAGGCTTAAGAAAACTGGCTAACTTCCTATTCGGTAACTTGCTTGAACGTCTTAAGAAACATGAACCAAATGCGTACTAAAGGTTTTTATGGTTGTATTTAATGCACAAGCGAATTCTAGTGATCCCATGTTAGGAGCTTCCTAGCCGGCTCGACATAGGAGTGAAGTAGGAGCTTGTAGAGTTGGGGAAGTACGTACGCCACCCCACGATTGTTATTAAGGAATACACCCGTCATCCACGCGACTAATACACACTAATCAACCGGTAAAAGATAGTTAGGGAGTAAGGAAATCTAAGTGAACACATTTCTCTACACATAAGTTTTCACCATCATTTTATTTTCAATTATTTTATTTTATTTGCATTCGTAGTAATTTGGGTTAGTTGACTAGCAACTAATTCCGCCCACTCCTTCAAACCCGAGATTTTACTTGCTTTCATAAAAAAATATAAAAACACAAAAAGAATCTTCCTCAACCCTTAGACCTATTAGAGTAGTCTTTCATACCTAACGAACACTATTCCCTGTGGAGAACGATCAATCCCCCGTACTTACCACTACACTATACTACATCGGTCAGGTACACTGCCTGGTGGGGTTGTAAGCCTCTTGAGATCCCTCGAGAGGTAAAACCTGTTGTAAGGTTGCAAAACCACGCATCTGTTGTGATGATTTTTAGCATGAAAAGCAAAACTGAATGCCATTGTCGGAAAAAAGTTTATGTAGGCTACGGTTGTTAAACTCACCACCATGATCACACTGAAATTACCTGATTTCACACTTAAACTGAGTGTGAACATAATTACGAAATAATACAAACTTAGACAAAACATCAGATTTGTTAATTAAAGGATAAACCCAAACAAAGTGAGAATAATGATCCAAGAATAATACATAATATTTAAAACCCAAAAGACTCAGAATTGATGAAGTCCACACATCCGAGTGAATAATGTCAAAACAAGCATTTTTTTTAAAAAGGCATCCGAGTGAATAATGTCAAAACAAGCATTAACGACAGTATCAGAACTAGCAAATGGAAGTCTTACGTGTTTGCCAAGCTGGAAAGCATGACAAAGCACGAGAGGCTTCTCTTTATTACTAAAATAAAATTATTTGAAACTAGACAACGTCACTCTTTGCTTTCTGGATGTCCAAGATGTTGATGCCAAGTATGTGACTGACAAGAAGAGCTTGAGGAATGGGAGACCGAGTCGTGACTGGATAAAGGTCCCCCGTGCTATCACACCAGAGAAGCACTTAATGCATCATGAAATCCTTTACAGAAAAACCAAAAGGATCAAATTCAACAGTGCAGTTATCTTCACGAACAAATATTAAATTTTTGATAATATGGGGATAATAAGTACATTATTTAGGTGAAGAGGTCGAAAGGGAGTTGGCAAAATACTATGACCCGTATTGGTGATAGGAATAGAATGCCCATCACCAACCGAGATGGACGGATACATTCACATATTAAATATATGACTAAGACTATTAACTAAAGCATGTAAGATGTGAGCTCGCACATGTGTCCATATTCCAGGCACCCGTTGAGGGATCATGAAGTGTCTCGGTAGTGAAAGCATAAGCCAAAATAGTTTCCTATCCCGGAGTAGCCGTATGTCCTAGAGGAGGATTCATTGGGCCGGGTTAAGTTTGGTAGACATTCAGTGTAGTATAGGTCAGAGCTGTTGGGCCGGTGGAGCTGTTGGGCCAGGTTGTGCGACATAGATCAATGGGTAATACGGGTTCACTAACCGGATCGGGGCAGCTAAATGCGTCAGTTGATAGTTAAAGTCGGGCAGGGTTCCAACTGGGCGGGGTGTGTAGGCTGTTGGGCTTACTGTTTGACTAACGTTTGGGCTTGGTGAGGTGTAGTATATGGAGGGCCCATCAGTGGGTTTGTATTTGTTCCAGTAAAGTTTTCAACATGCCCAACACTCCCTGTTAACCCCAATCTTCCTAACAACTTTAGCACAACTTCCTCAATATCACTTTTGCCCTTAGGCTCATCACTATTTAAGTTCGGTTTAATGCTAGCATCATGAACAAACTTACAACCAATGCCATAACGACACGCACCCTTAGCATAATTATAACAAGGTCTCCATGACTTCACTTGCGGATTAGAGGGAGTACGAGAATTACCTTCGCCGATCATAAGCACCAAAGGAGAAACCGATGAGGAGTCGATGGGAAGTGCAAGGGACTTTGACTTCAACCGCATTTCTTTGGTGATGAGCATGGAGCGAGCCATTTTGAAATCGGGAAAAGTGTCCAGATGATGCATAATACCACAAACTTGATCATACCTCTCCGATAGGCCTTCAAGTGCATAGTGAACGAGATCCTCATCATTAACCGGGCATCAAGGCATGCAAGGATTGTAGCAATCGACTCTAGCTTCCCTAAATAGGCTTCCGTGCTTAGGTCACCTAGTTTTATCGATCTCAATTCGGCATTCAATGCATTTGTGCAAGAGCGTTTGTTATCTTTGACAATGGCATTAATGAGGTCCCACACCTCCTTAGCCGACTTAGGACACGCTACCACCAAACGTGATTGAAGAGAGTTCGGGAGTGTTGTGAATATCCATGAAAGTACAATCTTATCAACTTTGAGTTCTTCGGGTGTGAATGGAGTAGGATCAGCAGATGTAGTTGCAGCAGCACCATGGATGTATCGAAGCACTTCATAACTAAAGCATAGTTGTTCAAAAAAGAATTCTCATGATCCAAAATTCCAGTTATCTAGATCAATTTTGACAGGAACCTGGTGAGAAGATGGTGATGCGTAAAAGCGGATAACTTTTCAGAAATGGGTATAATAAGAGTGTTTGGTGAATCAGTCATGGTGAAGAATATTAGGGTTTGTATGGGGATGTAAGGTTTTACGTGGGCACAGTATTTTCGTCGGTAGAAAACGAACAGAAATCACCAAATCTCGTGACCTTAGCACGAACAACACACAAAAACAAGTGTGGATTTGTGACCTTTAGCAAAAATCACCAACACAAATGATAGGGAATAGTGGCGACTGGTTTTAGGTTTAGGGTTTTAGGATCGGTAATGGTGGACTCTTGATATCATGTCACTTAATGTGATAGATACGATAGGAATAATTGATTTGATTGATTGATGATGACCAGTACATCGTACAAATATAAAGCAATATACAGAACATTCTAGACTTGTGCTTGAGCTCGTTACAACAACACCGTACGGGCTAACATATATCAATCAAATTATAGAATGTATTTAATGGTGCATGTATCAAAAATTATAGCGCATCAAAAGATATGAACTATAAGACCCTTTTAGTATTTTATGGTCTGACCTTTTTAAAGTTCGAGACAAATGTTAGTAAGAAGTAAGAGTAAAAATAGAATGGTTTCTGGGTGCGTCACATGCATGTTTCTTTTTCTCTTTCGAGTTATGAATTTGAAGCTATTAATTTATGTGTATTTTTGTGATGCATATTTCACTTTAGCTTAAAAGCGAAACAATAAAGAAGAATAGAAGATGTAGTTTATAGTAATCAGTGAAGAGCTTTGTTTGTTATAAAATGTGAAAATTAAACAAACCCAAAAGAAAGATACAATCTATATAAAAGCTACCATTACACTCCCCAAACGTTACCGAAGCCCTTGCCAACTCAAAAAGGATCATCTTAAATAGTTACACTCATTTGCTCGCGATATCCCTCTTCTTGTTCCCTATATGTGCCACACTTACCTCTCTGATCATCACCATCCTCAATGTTAACCTCTTGAAAGAACTGATCTACTCCAACATTGATTAAAAAAACCGGTAATCTATCTTATTATCTACATCATATTCGTTTACACCATCACCCATATGTGGCATAGCTATAATCACCTACAGTACACACCATAGTGTCTTATTAGGCAACCCGACGAGTCTCTTAACCGTCCTCAAACCAAAATGTACCTTTTTCCAACTTTTCTTTACAGCATTTGTAGCTAGCATGCTTGTGGTTTTGATCACTCTGACTTTTCTTGTGATTTATGGGTTAGTTCTTACATTGGGACAACCTTAGGGTTTGTTAACAGTCATCAAAACTATGTGCTTTTGGTTTTGCTTGGTACTATGTGACGCTAGTTGTGATTTTAGCTGCGATTATATGGGTAATTATTGTCAAATGGTCGTTAGCAGAGCCGTATATGAGGGTGTGCGAGACGTGGAATTGCACAGGGCCTCAAGATTTTAGGGGCCTCAAAATGTAAACCTCCTAGTATATTCGGTGCCTCAAAATTTACTTCAGACAACAAACAAATATTAATGATATATGATTCTATGTTATGTATATTTGTCAAAATTGAAGCTATATTGTTAAAATACAACATTCTTTTTTCAATAGTTGATATGAGATCTTTGACCGTCATATTTAGTTACGACATAAGTTTTCGCACAGGGCCTCTGAAATCTCAGCTACGGCACTGGTCGTTAGCTTGTATGGTAGTTGTTGCTGAATTAAAATGGGGATTTTCAGCCTTGATGAGGAGTTGGCATTTATTCGAAGACGAGGGTATGGAAACGTTGAAG